>JABTXL010002720.1:127561-245905 GCA_025134845.1 Neodon shergylaensis
CATTCACCCCTCTTCACTAAGGCTGGGTCATGATGCCTGCATCATTCGCCTCTCTTCATCTCATGAATAGACATCATACCATCTTACATCTAAAGAAGCGTGAATACCGTACAATAGCCTATTCTGAAAAATACCACTTCCCCTAACTTATATTGCTTTGATCTCACTACAGGTTATTGTTATTAATCTTTTACTGTGCCTAGTTTTGAAATTAAGCTCTATCAAGGATATGCATAGATAGGGGAAAATGTAGATTGAAAGGAGTTTGGTTCTATCTGCAGTTGTAGGCATCCTCTAAGGCCTTGGAGCATCCTGAAGTGGGTAGATGATGACTGTATCACAGATTGTTGTAGGCATCCTCTGAGACCTTGGAGCATCCCTGAAGTGGATGGACGATGACTGTATCACAGATTGTTGCAGGCATCCTCTGAGGCCTTGGAGCATCTCTGAAGTGGATGGACGATGACTGTATCACGGATTGTTGCAGGCATCCTCTGAGGCCTTGGAGCATCCCTGAAGTGGATGGACGATGACTGTATCACGGTTGCCTGCTCATTAGTCTTTATGCATAAGCTGAAACACTGTTGAATTAGGTACAAGGTGGTGTTCATGCTGAAGCTTGCAGTTTGCAGGTGCTACACAGCGCCAGGCTATCCACGGTGCCTTCCCTGTCCGTTTAGTCCTGTGCCTAGAGATATGAACAAACTCAGACAAGGGACTTGCGGGTGGAAGTGAAGCAGTCGCTCACCATTCTTGTGTTGGCGTTCTGCAGAAGCTGACTCCAGGGGCTTTCATTCTTGTTAGCGATGCCTAATGCTGTTTACTGTATTTAGACATCAAAACAGAACATTTAGAAATATTTATGAATTCACTTGATAAACATGTCCATTATGTTTTGCTTTGCTTTTGGAGGTGGTAGTTGGTTATGTTTTTTTATGTTTTAAATGATTTTTTTTTTTGGCCAGTGTGGCTAGCCTAGTCAAGCATTTGCTAGGTGGTATAGGCTAGCCGTGAAGTCATCATTTTCCTGTCTCAGTAAACATATTCTTAATTAAATATTAATTCTAAATTAATAATACATTTATCATGAAATCTGAAGCAAAGATGGACCTCATTTGACCCTTGAGAGTTTTAGACACCTCTAAGGTCTCCCAAACTGTACCCTGAGAATTGCTGATATGGCATTTACTACTTGGAGTTGTCATACCTTTTAAATTTATTTCTTGAACCATGGTTCGTAAATAGAAAACACACTGCTATAAAAAAGGAAAATAGAGTCAGATGCAATTCTTCCACTTCTGGCATGAAGACAAGTTCAGAAATGGACTTTCCTGCCCTCCTGGTGATGTTTCGTCCCTTAGCTTCTTTGTCTTCTGAGCTCTTGTATGGCATGTATGTCTGGGCCATTGAATAACATTAAATGGTTATGGGGGATTTGAGCTAACTCTCCATCATTAATGATGAAAGTGACAGAGCCAGGATTCATCAGTCAGAGATAAGTACACATCTTCAGGCTCTGTGGGTTTTTGCATTTCCCGGATGGCTCCGTGTGGCACTGCTGTTTCCTGCTGAGCGTTACCGTGCAGTGGCTTTCTGCCTCCTACATACCAGGGGCAGAAGATGCAGAGCTTTTAGCCTCAGGGGCTCGCATCTCACCAGGAAGATGGCTGCCTTGTGCACAGCATGCAGGAGACAGTTTGGTGTTGGGAATAACAGGATTGTAGTAATAGGAGCAGCGGGCTGCGTCCCCAGCACCCCGGCCACCTGCTAGCTTATGCCCCGAAATAATTACACGGACACTGTATTCTTTTAAGCACTGCTTGGCCCATTATATCTAGCCTCTTCTTGGCTAACTCTCGCACCTGGACTAGCCCATTTCTAATAATCTATGTAGCACCCCAAGGTGCGCTTACCGGGAATATTCTAGCCTATGTCCATCCTGGGTTGGAGCTTCATCGCGCCGCGTCTGGCTCTGAGAGGAGCTATGGAGTCTGTCTGAGGCGTCTTACCTCACTTCCTCTTCCTCCCAGCATTCTGTTCTGTTTACTCCTCCCACCTATGTTTTAACCTATGAGGCCAAGCAGTTTCTTTATTATAATTAACCAATGACCTTCCTCCATCACAGGATGATAGTGTGAGGAGATATCCTGGCGTCATCTCAGCTCATCTTCATCCCAGCCAGTGCAGCAAAATGGTCCACATTTCAGCCCTCGGTTAACCCTAAATTTGGTCATTGCCTTGGCCTCTTCCAGTTGGACCATAGAAATAAGTGTTAGAAGTTGAGCACTCTTTAATTTCCACTGACTTTTAAACTGGTGTGGTGTTTATATAAACTCCATGGTTTGTTTTTCTTCTTTTTCCGCTGAATATTAAATACCGTCCCAGAAGGGTCTGCTGGCTGAACGTGCCTTGTGACAAGAAGCGGGAGTGAACGGGAGTTCCAGTTACTCTTGATACAGTGGCGCGCATTTCTCCAACAGTCATAGAAACCCCGCTATGGAGCATTGGCAACCGACCCTTAGGGCCATAGTTTGCCCTGTCTGCCCTCTGCAGCATTGGAGGAAATGGCACCCAGTGGGACTTAGAGTGCTGTCAGAGAATAACATAATGTTAATAAAAGTGTACCTTACTTTAGAAGGGATTAAAGTTGTATGAACCCCCACCTCCAATTTGGTGGTCATGTTGCTGCTCGTGTTTCGTCCAGGAAGGATGACTGGACATCTGAGAATGTTAACCCAAAGGGGAAGTGCTTCAAATGTTTACCAGGGAAACAGGTAACTTCATGCTGTTAATGACGAGTTGTGAGTTCTGTACAAAGGTAGCCATCTTTTTTATCACAATCCAGTTCTAGTTAGATGGTAGTTTGTTCATGTCTGGATAGAGCCTACTGAAAGTAGGAAGAAAAAAAAGGTTGAAATATCGTACTGATCTTTCCTTGTAAAAAAAAATAATGGAGTTCATGAATATTGTAAATTCAATCTCTCTTTTTAATCCCAAACTGTGCATGGGTTAGGTGACCCAAGGATGTCTCCCACAGCTCCCAGAATTGTGCCAACACTTGGCATAGGGCTAATGCCCTCCTCCTCTGGCAGTTAACTTGCTGTGTTCAGGAGCTGCACTTGATGTGATTTTAATCAATATCATGTGCTTTCACGCGGCCCCAAAGCCTCTGTGTCACTGGATGGCTCTCAGCATCTCTAACCTAAAATAACAGGGTGTCACACTTATGACTTGATTGGAAATTCACAAAAAAGTCAAGTTGTGTTTTTAAAGTACCAGGAAACCTAATATGTCAGTGTGTGGCAGCCTAGAAAATGCTCACAGTAGTTCTCTGCATCTGTATCGGTTCTTTGGACTTCGGCGACTGTGCACGGTGTTTTCCCAAAGGGAAAGATAACTCGTGGGCTGTCAAGTGACCAAAAGCAAACATCCACACATCCTTGAAGGTCATCGGGGCAAGCGACTAGAGGTGTGTGGTTTGGACTCTGCGGACAGCAGCTTCCTCGCTAATGTGCTTTTGGTCCCACCACGATTGGTTGGCTTTGATCTCAGCACCTTTGCTCATTCCATGCCTGCAGCACCCTCCGTTTCTACCCTGGCTTATTCTGATTGGAAACGTTGTCCTCACAGAGGAAGCCTACATCTTGGTGCTTGAAATTAAATAAATATCCTTTCCGGCGATATTTTCGTTTTTAATCCCCTCTCAGAGCAATGACTTACCTTGGTTTCTCATTTGTATTGGGAAAGTTAGGAATTCCATTGCTCTTTTTAACGAGTGTATAATTGGTTAGGTCTTTTGAGAAGAATTATTACCTCCATTCTATTTTATGACATTCAGACTTTTCAGACTGGACTTTTACAAATGTCAAAACCAAAACAAAAGGAAGTAAAACTGGGTTCTGGTAGTAGGCAGTCTGGTGTAAGTTCATTTTTTTTTTGTTTTGTTTTTTGAGACAGGGTTTCTCTGTGGTTTTGGAGCCTGTCCTGGAACTAGCTCTTGTAGACCAGGCTGGTCTCGAACTCACAGAGATCCGCCTACCTCTGCCTCCCAAGTGCGGGGATTAAAGGCGTGCACCACCACCGCCCGGCTGTAAGTTCATTTTTAAAGAGAATGGTGTGTGGTGAGCCCTGCCCAGAATTACTCAGTGATACTGGGATACCAGGTGTAAGTAACATCTGGACTGTTTCAGCTTTAAGTTAATTCAGTTTTCAGATGGTTGATGTTTTTAACCTTCCACTTGGTATAAGGTTCTGAAGGTTGAAATATAACATTCCCTAATTTCAGGGGTCCACAGGTTAGGAAGGGAGATCTTACTGTTAAACCCAGCCCACTGTGCATCACAAGGAAAGAGAGAGACAGCACTTATGGGTCCTAAAGATTTTAGGAATTCACCACATGAACAGGTCACTGCTCTGAGGGCTGTGGGACAAGGACTCGGGAGCCTTGTTTGTCCCGACAGTCCAAGCAGGGGCTGAACTGGGGTTTATAAGCACACAGGTCACAAACATTTGTTGCTAAGTTGCAGTTATAATTTTCACAAATCAGATTTAGAGACTAGAGGCTTCCTTGAGTGTTCCATCATTGTCAATCGATATACAGTGCAAGTCTTTCAGTCCAATCAGATTCATTTGTTCTTTCTGTTGCTAGGAGCAGCCATGTTTCTAGAGAACTAAAGATGCATAATAACTTTGTCTATGGATTAGGAACTATGGATCTATGTCCATGACCAGCCATTGGAAAGTTCTCAGCTTCTTTAGGGCTTGGGAACCAGAACTTTATTTCACCCTGCAGGTAAGATGCAGTCTGAAGTCAAAATGGCAGTAGTCAGGCCAAGGTGCTTTTGCCTGCTCCGTGTGAGCCACAGTGATAAAGGATCCGAACAAGTGCATTGTGTACAGCTGAGAGACGGAAGTAACTGAGTTTGGGGGAAATGGGGTGATGCTGAGCAAAGCTGGCCTTGATCTAACCCTTGAGGAGCAGGTGAGGGGTAGAGAAGGGCCAGTAAAGGATGGGACAAGGAGTTCAAGCTTAGTTGTAAGCAAGTGGCTATTTCTGGGGATTAATCTTTTGTGATTAACCCTCTGTGTGCATTTACCGGGGACCATCAGTAAAATTCCACGTGTGGAATCTGAACCACTTGGCACTAAACGTGCAATGAGCCTCCATCCTCGTCCAGAAGTGAGTGCTGGTGGCATCTTAGCATCTCAGAAGGACTGACAATATAGCCACTGTGTGTGGCCTTCCCTTCACAGTGGGAGTCACATCTAAGTGATGCCGTGTGTTTAGGGATCACACTGGCTTGTTGTTGGGGTGTGCGTCTCGTCTCTACATTATTTACGGAGGGTGGAAGGAGATACTGCAATGTCTGATCTTCATACACAACCTTTTTGGACTTGTGGCAGGTAGAGTCCTGGGGTAAAATCACTACTGGCCATAGGTTTATTTTTGTTTTTTAACAACTACAGAAAGTGTTAATGAGGAGTTGGTTTGGTAGCTTGGGTGTTTCTTGAAAAAAAAATCACCCTGCCACAGCCCCTCCCTCTGGTCGAATTACCATAGAACAGTAACCAAAGGCCCCACATGAGGTAGATGGCTGCAGGTGCTGTAGATGGTGCCTGTATTTGCCCCCAAAAAAGTAAAAATAAAAATAGGAAGAAGCCACTGAAACCCTAAGCCAAACTTTCAGACTGAGATTTCTGACTCGTTGAAATTGGAATCTTTCTATCTAAGGTCGCCAGTACTGTCAGACCTTAATGAGAAGAGGGGGAGGAGTAGGGTCCGGGGGACAGAGTATGTGAGAAGGACTGGATGAATGTACTAATACCCTGTGTATTGTGCAAAGGGAATATATACCATAAAGGCTTTTTAGTAAGCCCTGGAGATGGCAGGAGGCCTATATTGGGGAGCAGCTGGCACTGTGGGCAATGGGTGAAGATGAAGAATGCCGAGAGATGGCAGAAAGGGGGACTGATGGGAGGGGGACTTAGAGCAGAAACTGACAATGTAGGAACTGTGTAGGGGTAAAAAATGTATAAGTTGGAGACCTAAACAACCTTAGAAGCCCCCTTCCCCTGGACACATGAGAGAGATCTGTGGTCTTCTCTTTTCAGACGGATGATCCCTAGACTAGAGCTAGACAGTTTACTGTGAGCAGAAAGGAAGGATGGCCTCTTAACTGGGGCACGTCATCACCACTGGATGACCTTCTAGGATCTTCTTCCTCTATTCTAATAATGGCACAGAGTGGGTCCTCAGGCGCCTGAGCCCCTTACTGTAGGAGAGAAACTGACCTGGTAGGGTCATTTGTACGCTAGAGGCCAGCCCTTGTGTCAAACCACTATGATTCGGACAGTGTTCGTCACTGCAGCACATCCTAGCCTTAGCCAGTGAATGCATGATGGTGGTTTCCAGCTTAAGTTTTATGGATGTTACAGAGCCGGGTCTCCCTTGTTGGGATTCATTATGTACTTGTAGACTCCATCTAACACAACTGCACAGTCCTGACTGGTTAGAGTTCAGTGGTCTGTAGGATTTCTTAGAACTTTTAACAGAATGGGAAATGGTGAAACGCCAAGCTTCAGGGAGAATGTGCATCATTGCTAAGCTTATCCAACTACAAAACCCAACCCCCTGTCCCTTGCTTTACCATTTTTTGAAGAATATTGACTTACACATTTGTAATGGTCTGAGAACAAAGCGAATCTGCCTAAACCAAGGAAAGTCCTGGTCTGGTTTCAAAGGACGGTCCACAAGATAAGACTTGACTATATTTAATAGGATAATGGTTGTGGCTTGAATGTGAAATCTCACCACAGGCTATGTGTATGAATGCTTGGTTTTCAGTTAGTGACACTATTTTAGAAAGCTGGGGAATATTTTGCAGGTAGAGCCTTGCTTGAAAAAGTGGCTCGCTGCTCCTTGGGTTTTTATGGCCTGGCCACTCTTTCCCGCCTGCCTGTGAGTCCAGCTGTGATGCGGTGTAAACAAGAACAAACCCCTCCTTCTTTAAATTGCTTCTTGTCCTGTATTTTGTTGCAGCAATGAGAAAAGTAACTAAGATTAAAGCGGCCACAGGGAGAGTGGACCAGTTGCTTTCTGCTTGACCTTGGGGCCTTCCTACACCGTTCTCTTCCTGCGTTATAAGTCTCACCTTCCGTTCTCACCCACGCTGAACCACTCTCCGGTGTGACTTCTCTCCCTGTGGACCACATTGGGACCTCTTTAAAGGGTCTCGCCGTGTCACACGGGGAAATGTTGTGACAGAAATGTTGACATACATACACCCTCGTGCACACGTGCATTCTTGAGCACGCGGGTTGCTTGCGTGTTTCCCATCCCTGTGTGTTGTTCCGGCACCTAGTCTTTTTCTCTGTTGCTTTTCTTAGCACACGGTCAATTTGCTTCCCCTTTGCTGGACTGCTAGAAAAGTGCTCCAGTTACTGGTTACACTGTTGCTCTTTTTTGTTGGCTCTGCCCCTGTATTTCCTTCTTTCTAAATACATTTGTCAAATGTCTATTCTGCGCCTTTATCAAGGATATATTTTAAATTAAAAAAATGCATCTGGATATAAAGGATGCAAAAACCAATGAGATACGTTCTTTCCTTCCAGTTGTCTGGAGAGTCCCACACACCTGAGCAAGTCACTCTAGTGGAGTGGAGTGTCTGTCTGCCTTGCTACTTACTGTGGGATCACACAGCATCCCGTATCCTGAAGCTCGGCTGGGACCATCAGAGAAGACTTCCCCCTTGTATCTGAGGCTGGAACTGAGCCTTGATGACATCAGCAAGCGCTGGGGTGGAGCACCAGGGGTGTGTGTGGAAGCCTGGAGTGGAATGAGCTGCAGAAGCACGGGGCAGTCTCGAAAATTCTTGCTGGTCTCATTCCGGGAAGAACGTTCTAGAAGTCACTAGTGACGTTCATATTCACATGGTCACTTTGGCTGGCCTCAGCCTCCCCCTCCTGGGACTTCTGGTGTTTCCTTTCTTTGAATTCTTTTTCTGATCCTCCCATCATGCTCCCTTGACTGCCCTGAGATAGGACTTTACCGGGAGCTCTCTAGTCCCTTCCTCCTTTCTGTTTTTCTCCACTAGCAGTGTTATCTCTGCCATGTCCCTTGGACACTAATTTCCCTCTTGTATGGTCCGTTCTCCTGTGAGTATTCCCTCTTGGTTATGTCTACTCAAGTCTGAATTTGCGTTACTTTGAAACACGAGTGTAAATTACAGGAGTCGTAGAGGATGTGGTCGCGTTCCCCTTGCCCGTGTGTCATTTATGAGCTAATGTTTTCTGACAGTACCAGGTGGAAGCAGTTGGAAAGCACCAGGGTCTCCGTGCATCAATACCTAGGAACAGCTGGGAACAAATCTGCTTTGAGTTTCTAGAGCCACGCTGGCCTATTAATAAAATTCTGTTCTGCAGGCATTCTGGGAACAAAGATATGCTTCCTTCTTGTCCAATTATGTTTGGTGGATGCTTTTCTGGCAAAATGCCACACCCATAGTTAATACATAGCCCTTGTCATATCTGCATTGCTAAAACAGGAAGCTAATTGAGTTGGCTTTCATGGTACTATTGGTAGAAATTTAGCCAGTCCTGGGGAGTGCTTCAGTTTCTGCCATACTCCCCAGCATAATTCTACTGCCCTTGTTTCTCATCACCCCCTTCCATTCCTCCTGCTTCAGCTCCAGCGACCCTCTGGATTGTAGAGACCCTGGTCTAGACAGACATGCAAGGCATGTAAGTGCATGTAATCTGCCATTCCTGGTACATTTTTACAGATTTGTTAGTACTTGACAAGTAAATCATTACTGGGAAATGAAGTGGTTTAGATTTTGTAACTAGATCAGACAGTGGACTGAGACGATAAAAAACAGTTTTCTTGTGGATCAACGGGTGGTCTAGTTTTAGAAGTAGATCTCTACTATGTGATCTGCATTTCTAATTAAAATTTCTTCCTGCGGCTGCCATGTTGTTGCATTGCAGGCTCAGAGGCCTGGTATTTTGAAATGGATGCCACTCTTCTCTTTTTTATTCGGAAGAGGGAGACATATAAATCACTCCAAAATTCAGTAGCAATACTCACAAGACCTGAAGAAGAAAGACTTGGGACTTAGCAGGGACCACATCCCAACATGGTCTATGAAAGCTTCCTTTAGAAAGGGGGCAGTCTAGCTGTGAAAACATCAGGAATACCTGTGTGCTTAGAGAAGTAATCCCAACGTGTATGCGTGGGCAAAAGTCTGCCTGATTTGCATTTTAACTTGGGAGAAGCCTTCCCAGAGAGGTGAGACTATTCGTTTGTTCAGTCAGAATTTGTCTGGAGGGTTATTTTATTCTGTGTACGTCTGTGTGTGGATGTGTGCCCAAAAGCACAGATGCCCTGGGAGGCCAGAAGAGGGAGCCAGAGTTACTGGAACTGGAGTTACAGGAGCTGCCTGACAAGGGAGCTGGGAGCCATACTTGGGTCCTCTGGAAGCGCTTGTTCGGAACTGCTCCAGCTCCCTGTTGAACCCACAGCTCTGAGACCCTGACTCCATGCAGGGTACTGTGATGGATGTTGAGAGTGCAGTAGAGAGGTGTAGCCCCCATCCTTCCAGAGTTTACATTCAACACTGAGGCTTGGAAGGGAGGAGTGGTGATGGATGAGCCAGTATCATCTCTGAAAACGAAAGCTGTGCAAAGGCTTGGGAGTAAGCACTGGTGTTGGACAACGAAGCTGAGGCGGAGCCAGGATTCTATAGGTGAGCGGCCTGACATCCAAGAGAACTTCTCACTTGTTCTTGGTCAGCAGTTCTGGCTAGCATACTCGGGTCTTAAGGCCAGTTGTCGAATTATACAACTTGGCAGATGTTTGAGTGTCACATTGACTAAGAAACCTGGCACATGTAAATAGGTTCTTCTTAGTTCCTTCCTATCACAGGAGAAGGATGCTCATGAGAAATTCAGGTCACTTAGTGAAGATCCTTCTTCTTAAACCAGGCAATCCACCGTCCTACAGGCTTTTATCACATGCACCTTCTCAGGGTCTGGGATCCTTGTTCTCTACCTGTTTTCCAGTTTTTGTAAGTTGGGCCGGAGTGGTGAGGCAGAGACCATTGGCTTCCTGTGTTTTGTCTGTCCTCTTTATGTCCTTGGCTTTGGGGAGCCTAGCCTGTCTGTCATAGCTACTCAAATATTTCTACCATTTCAATTGTTTTGATTTTGAATCATTATTTTAAAACTTACTATTCTTTCAAGCCAACAGACTTTTTATTGGGAGGATAAAAAAGACAAACATTTGCAACTTGGACTGGCTATAAATTATAATTCCTTTCACAGCCATGTTGGTGGCTCTGTAGACCTTCTGATGTCATGAGGATGCTTAGCTCTCCACTTTTGGTGACGGCTTCCATGTATACTCTTCGGTTGCTGCTGGTGGCCAGTGGTCATGTTGGTTTTTCAGATAAGCCAGTGCTGTTAGGGAGAGAGTAGTGGCCCTCGCTGGTGTACGGCGGCAGATGCTGGCCACTCTCATTATCATTCCATGTCTTTAAGCAGCCACTAAGCCCTTCTTCACCGCGTAATTCTTTCTGGTACAGGTCAGCCTGCATGAAACACTGAGAGTCAAAAGGACATGGGCATCACTGGAATTTCTTTTTAAAATTGTCATTACAGGCGTCAGCTCTCTGAGCCCAGTGCACTAAATTACTTTTACATTTAAATCCCCTGTGTGTTAGTCATGAAGGTGGAAAGGAAGAGAATTTATGTCCTTTTATCCTTGAATGGCTCCCAGTGATTCCTGCCATGGACTGTGCTCTGAGAATTCCTTTGATGGACTGAGTATTTTCAGCTTGTACAAATCACTCCTGAACTTCAAAAGGATAAACAACCTAAGCAGATTAATGTAAATACACATGAACATCTGATATATTCTTTTTCTGCATCTTATTTAGTGATGGTCACAGCACTTAGCGTGCAAGCTGTTCGTTCATTGGCTTCCCTCCCTTCTACTCTCTCCTGTGCCTCTACCATACACTTCCTGCCATGTTCCCATGTCAGATTCCTTCACACTGGCCATCTATGAAGAATGGCCTTCCTGCCCTCTCACCTAGTCAATTCCTGCTTAGCTTTCTTCCTAGAGGGACCATACCTGAATCCCAGGGTCCCTTACTTCCCCCTCCTGTTATGAATATCTCCTGACTCTTCACAAAGATATTTACAATTATAATTTTAAAATGGTGCCAATTACAATACCTCAATTGGTTTCACTTCTGTTTTCATGTACAGTCTTTCACTGCCATCTGCCAGGTGTCACTCCCTGCCCACAGGAAGCTCTGCACACATGGGGGAAGCAGAGACTGGGTAACCGTCTCTGCAGAATGCTCACAGGTGACTTTGAGTGCTAGGAAGATCAGAGGAAAGGAAGATGTCCACATTCTTTTAGAGAGGTGTCAGGGAGACCTGTCGGGAGAGTGACTTCTACAGAGTGAAATGACACAATGACACGCGTGGACACAGGATTGGTGGGAAAGACCTTTGAGGTAATGGAAAGCGGACATGGATGGGTGTGGGTTTGATATGTTCAAGGGCCAGGAGGAAGGGCACATGGCATGTGGATGGAGAGAGGAGGGTTCTGGAAACAACAGGACGGAAGAGGTCAGGAGCCAAGGTGGAAAGGGTCAGGCAGTGGGAGGTGTGAGACAGAAGATAGAGACCTATTATTATAGAAGGGTGTTTTTATGGTCACTGTAGGGAGTAAATTCTAGCTGGCTGGAGCAAAACCAGA
Organism: Neodon shergylaensis; assembly: GCA_025134845.1. Lineage (NCBI taxonomy): Eukaryota > Metazoa > Chordata > Mammalia > Rodentia > Cricetidae > Neodon > Neodon shergylaensis. The sequence continues at coordinate 139,329 of JABTXL010002720.1, forward strand.
GAAAGCAGTTGGGTGCCACTGCCTGACTTCTGAGAAGCCATGACACTCATTTGTGTCCGCGTGACAGCTGAGGAGGGATGGGAAATGAAAGGTATCTGGATGCATTTGGACAGGGAAGTGGATGAAATTGCTGATGAGTTAAACACATGAGAAAAGAGGAGTCAGAGATGATTGTATATTTCCTGAGATACTTAGCGAGCAGTGGACCCCCTTTCAATGGGAAGACATGAGTCTGGTTGCTCTCACTGGGACAGTAAGACCAACTTTTAGTGGGAAGGCATGAGTCTGGTTACTCTTACAGGACGGGCTCTGATGTTCATTGTCTCTAGTTTCCATTTGACTGATGGTCAGTGTGCTTGCTTCCTTCATCTGTGGTCCAGAGGGTCATGTATCTTAGAGCTGAGAAAACGTGATCTCGAACTTAATCCTCATGTGTTCTGTGGTATGTTATTTCATGTACTGATAGCATTTCAAGGTGGGGGAATCAGGGCAGTATCAGGATTATATGAGGTCATGAGGATGAGACCTTCATGGTAACACGAGTGGCCTCCTACGAGACCCACTCTGGTCCACCTACATGTCTTCCCATGTGATGCCCGCCACCTGGCTGTGATGGAGCAATAGAGCCTACTCCAGATGCCGAGAATATGCTGCTGGCATGAGTTTGAGTTCTCCCTTTCGCCACAGAGAGCCAAATAAGCCTCTTTTTCAAAATTAATTTACTGGTCCCACATATTTTGCTATAGCAACATAAAATGAACCAAGGCATGTGGTGAAGCGTTGTTTGTTAACTGTTTAGCATCTGCCCACTCTGAAAGTTCCTTCAGAGCAAGTGTACAGTTGTTTATTGCATTTTCCTCCAACTCCAGCAGAAAGTTGGCTTCGAACTCCACCTCTCCAGGTGGTGGCCACCACTGCTAGGAGCCATACCATACTCCTGGGGCTTCTGGGCCAGCGACAAAGACACTGGGCTCCCGCCCAACCTTTTACAGCCTTCGCTGTTGTTTCTCTCCACTCACACATCGTCAGAGCCCAGATAGTAAAAATATGCCTTCCTTGCCTCTTTAGATAGGTTTTTTTTTTAATGAAATTAAGAATAACAATAAGCAAAACCCATTTCCTCTTAGATATGCATGATTGTAAATGAAGCGTTCAATAAGCAGGTTGCCCTCTGCTTTTCCTAAGAATTTCTATTCCCCTCGTGCTTTACATTTTAAAACAAATGCAGTGTTAATTTCTTTCCTGCCTTGAGCTTTTTAAAGCAAATGATATTAATTGGTGTCGCTCTCATAGCCTTAGAGGGTATTTTTGAAGTCTTTGCCCTCCATCCTGACAGAATGCAGAGGAAGCGTGTGAGGACGGTGACCAGGGCGTGAGGCATCAGGCTTCAGTGTGGACCCTTCTTTCATGGCACACTTCCTTTCCCAGGCCTGAAATGGAAGAGCACACCGATACAGCTAGCTGATCCCATGCATCTGGCAAGAACATTTATGATGACCATTTGTGCCTCCTGTTGGCCTAGGTGTGCAATGGAATTCTCCAAGTCACACAGAGACCTAATTCTGGATCAACAGAAGAGATTGGACCTGGATATATTTGTGTTGACATTTAGGTGCCGAGCATCAGAGCAAGTGCTTGACTTGATTCTTGATCCAAGAGGGGCGAGGCGGGGGATGCAACAAACCTGTGGACAGGCCGAGTATAAAAACTGGAACTGAGAACCCAAAGGCAGCCCGGGTCAGCCGAAGAGCATGCAGGTTTGGTTGGCAGATCTGTGCACAAGTCTGGACACTTCATTCTCTAATGGCCTTGGGCGATTTGTTCATTTTCCTAGAATGCAGGTGTCTCCATCTATAAAACTAGGGTGATGATCTCCAGCTCTCGATTCATAGTGATGGCATGAGAGAATAGAGACCTGTTTCCCTGCAGGATTGGGCACGTGTTGATGTCCTGTGAATGAGTCATTCCTCTTCTCTTTCTTGTCCTTTCCTGTTGACAAGCATCCAGACTGTTTGTCTTGGGTGGAGGAAGAGAGTTTTGAAGGAATGAAGTCCAGTGTTTCAAAAGGGAAACGATGATTGTGGGGACAGGGAGGGGGTTGCCAAGAACTGGCAGTCCTGAGAACTTGGAGGTGGTGTGTGTGATGTGACCCTCTCAGGAGAAATGGGTCTGGGGACTCATGCTTTTTCTCGGCAGCACTCACCGCTCTTCACACCTAAAATGTCGCCACTTTAGTTAATTGCTCTAGACGCACTAGCCTTCTGCATCTTTCTGTATTCCCTTTATTCAAGGCTGCAGCAGAAACAGTGGGATCCTTTGCTCTGCGCGTCTGATTGCATTTGTGCAGCAGACTGAAGCTGGGGGTCTTCCGCATTTAATTTCCAATTATCCCCTTGCGCTACTTTTAATAAGCAAACTATGGAGGGACTCTGGCCATGGCATTTTTGTCTCTTGTTTTCCCTTCTATTGTTACTTTTCTTTTTTGTTCCCCTGGGGTCGTTGTAACGGACAAGTAGATTAGTGTATTGGGGTCGTTGTAACAGACAAGTAGATTAGTGTATTTCTGGGTAGTCTTTCATGTGGAGAAACACAGTCTGCATCCTCTGGACATCCTGCGGGTGACGGGTGACCCACTTTAGGTATTCGTTAACGTTCAAGGCGTTTTGTTCACAGGCGAAGCACCTTCTGTTATCTGTGCTGTAGTGCTCACATGTCTAGCTAAAATTTTGAAATCCAGTTTTGTGACTCTGTTTAACATGGGTTGCAAGTCATTTAGCAATTTAAACTATAGTGCTATTTCTCTTGACCATCCCAGTACTGGAAATAGGGTCGTAGAGATCCAGATCTCCAAATGCTCTGTGTGTGGAAACCTGTTCTGAAATACCACACTGTGGCAGTCTATTCGCCATGCTTGGCCCTGCCTGTTTGCTTTCCGATGCTTGTGGCATCCTATATTTTGATAAATTCTAGCATCAGGGCAAGATGCACTTGAGGCTTTTCTGGGGCAGGTGTAATATAATAATAACAATTGCCCACAGTTTCAGAAGCCTTTGAGACGTGGGGAAATTGACCAGTTGAGATAGCCAGATTGAATTATCAGCTGATTTGATTCCTGCTCGTCTTGAAGCTCATCAAATCCGAGTCACTGATCATCTGCCTACCTTCATCTAATACTCGTGTGCATTTGTTCGTTCAGATGGATTCTGGAGCTGGGGTTTGCATAGAGGGTGTGGTTATTTGCATGGTACTTCTCCTGGAAGGCTTTGATTGGCACATTTTCCTGGGCTGGTATGTCACAGACCATTGCTTAGCTACTCTCGTTTGCCTGGTGCTCTGCAGCAATGGATGCTGACATATGCTGTATTACCGCTTACCTCCAATTAGTACAGGCACCTGCAGATCACATCGCCTAGGAGCTGAAGGCAAAGCGTGTGCACGGAATGCACCCTTACAACACGAAGCCAATTCGTCACTTTGACACACTGGTCGGTTTCCTTTCTCCTGATTATATTAAGTATATTGAAGCCTTCTGCTATCTGTTTTTGCTAGAGCTGATATTACTGCCTCCACTGTATTCACCTTCTCTATATAGACAGATAAATATTTACCGGAAGGAATATTCTCCTAACAGCCTTCTACTTACTAAAGTTAAAAACTGACCGCAAACTTTTCTTGTTCCTCTTGTGTGACGACCACCTCACTGTGTGCTGTGTTGCCTTGCTTAGATGTCATTATGAAAATCACGCCTTGTACATTGGATCAGTTACTATTTCAGTGCCCGTGTTGTCCCACCTTAGCTCATGATCTGTCCTGTGAGCATTGTCCCTGACATCCTTGTACTTCTCCTCTTCTGCTGGTGACAGTTTGAGGCTCACCAATTCTTATTTTTCTTGCCCTATGTCACATAGTTATTTATTCTCTAAAATCCCTGGTTCCTCTTAGGCGTGATGGAGCATGTTCATACTCCCAGCACTTGGGAGGCTGCTGCAGAAAGATAGGGCATGGAAGTCTTTATTGCAAGTTTGAGGCCAGCTTGGATGATCCTGATTGAAACAAACAAACAAACAAACAACAAAAATGAAAACCCTGGTTCCTTTTGAAGAGAACAGTCTGTTGCCAAAATCTGGTGCTAACCAGGCTTGGTGGTGCACATCTTTAATCCCAGCACTTGAGAGGCAGAGGTAGGCAAACCACTAACCCTGCTTCTTTTTTTTTTGGTTTTTCGAGACAGGGTTTCTCTGTGGCTTTGGAGCCTGTCCTGGAACTAGCTCTGTAGACCAGGCTGGTCTCAAACTCACAGAGGTCCGCCTGCCTCTGCCTCCCGAGTGCTGGAATTAAAGGCGTGCGCCACCATCGCCCGGCTTAACCCTGCTTCTTGAAGGAGCTTGGTAATATTGCTGCATGAACAAGGCCTGCCATAGCTATTGTGCTACAGAGATGGAAAATATTTCTTGTAAAATGAGTAGGTCCGGATTGATTTCTTCCCTCAAGAAATCAATATTTCATATACTAAGATACCAGTTTTGTACATGTTGCTGCTTCATATATAAGAAAGGAAAGAAAGACATTGCTAAATTCACTCTGACACTTCTGGGTGAGGGCAGATCACTCCAGCTTCTCAGACTATAGGTCACTGCAATCTCTTTCATCTTCTAACGAGGGAGGCAACTCTTCCTGCCTTTCTTCGCTTTAGCTGATTGGAGTTCTGACTGCAATGTTTGTGTCCTTGCCTCAGGTACAACATGTACATTTCTACACTGTTGGTGTGTGTGTGTGTATGTGTGTGTGTGCATGTGCCTGTGCATGTTTGTATGTGCGTGCATGCGTGTGCAATAGTGTATGTGCACAGGTTTGTGTGTGCAGAGGCCAGAGGGAGCTATCACGTGTCTCTATGACACTCTGCCTTATTTCGCAGAATCCCTCACTGAACCTAAAACTTGCCATTTGGACCAGGCTGGGATGGCTGGACAGCAAGCTCTAGCATACTTTTACCCAGTGCCAGGGACACAGGTACATGCAGCTGTGGTTGGGTGTGATTGAATATTGGGGATTTGAACTATTACCCACTGAATCATCTGTTGAACCCCAAATCTCTGCGTTCTGACAAGCTCCCTCTCTTAGGACCCCAGAAGTAGCTGGTGACACTCTAAGCAGATATGGCGCTGTGGTTGTTTATCCACGGGACATTTGCTTTATCAAGAGACAATTCTGGACCTTACAGCTGTGTCTTTAGACCTTTCTGCGCAGTCACTTTTTGCAGCAGTGATGACTAATAATACCGTTTTGAAGACTTTTTTTTTTCATCGAATCCACACAAGAAATGCCAATGATGTGCGCAATGGCGTTGGATTCCTAGCAATAGATGAGCAGCTTCAACCAGCTGAAGTGTGTGTTACGTTTCCGTCATCTGTTTCATCGTATAATATTCTATCACTCAGATCCATGATTATAGGATGACTCCAAAAGAAATGAACCCTTTCAGAAATAGGTTACCCAGTGATTAGCTTGAGTGGTTAAGAGCTGCCCGTGCATTTCTCGGTTTACATTTAGGTCTGTTTGGACTTTCTCTAAGACCTCGTTACTGAGTTCATGTACACACACACACACACACACACACGTACATATGATGGATGGATGGATTGTGTATGTGTGTATGAATGTATGCCAGGGACGGGTCTTGTGTATCTTAAGATGGTCTTGAACACTGTATGTAGACAGGGGTGACCTTAACCTCTGATTCTCCTGCCTCCACCCCCATGTGCTGGAATAAGAGGTGTATACCACACACCCCGTTTGTGCAGGTCTGCGTGTAGAAGCCAGGGCTTCATGCAAGGTAGACAGGTGCCCTGCCAACTGAGCTTCATCACCAGCCCACCATGAGTTAATATTTCTCAAAGGCTTCAACTTTTAAACTCTGTACTTTACACATACACCAGTGCGTGCACACACACAGCTAGATACAATTCTGTCTACTTGGTATATACCAAACTTGCAAATCTTAAGTTGCTAATTTTTTTCTAGTTCTGTGGACGGGACTCCGATCCTCACTCCCTGTGCCACTGGGCTACATCTCCAGTATTTGTGTGGAGTCTTAACGTCTTGTTTTCTTCTGCTTTTAGAGGACATGGAAATGGTGGGCTTTCTTCATTTCCTTTCTAACTAGATCTAAAATCCTGGAGAAAGTTCTTAGCTCCACGTTTGACACCTGGTCCTCAGGTCTAGTTCCCTTTGCTGTTGTTTGTTTGTTTTCTTATTCAAATCAATTTTATTCACCAGTGTTATTTTCCTGCTCTCCCCTTTAAACTTTGCAAAAGCATTAGAAGACTACACAAGGGTCTTAAAATGCAGGTTGGGGGTATCTCTGGCCCGCACCTCTGCTTGGCTTCCTGGTGCTTCGTCTTCAGCTAGCGCCATACCCTCCATTTCGAATTTCGCCATGGACAGGCTCCCACCCCTTCACCAGCTGTCTCCATGCTGATCTTACAGCGGTTAGGAGGCTCTCAGACTTGACGCTGATGAAGGCATCTAAGGAGTGAAATGTGGCTGCTTCCGATGGGGAGACCTTGGAATCCTGTGCTTTCTGGGGTGCAGCGTCTATAAAGCTGGGTACTCAGAGTGAGCAGATCTGGTCTGCTTCTGTGCCCTACTGGATGAACTGATGATAGCCTTCGCTGTTGCTACACAGCCCATGTGGTCGGTGACGGACAGCATGATTGCAGCCTTTAAAAAGCCAGCAATTTAGTTGCTACCAAAGTACCTCTTTGGGAAACCATGGTGAAATACTTAGCTGGTAGGATTGGTCTTTCCCACTTGGCTTATCTCACAGGCCATAGGAGGTGGGCCAAGATGACTCTGGTTAGTGTTTCTGGTCACCCAAAAATACTGCATAATGTAGTCCACAACGGATCCATTTCCTCCATCACTCTCTTTCTCTTAGCAGTAGTAAATATCACAGCCAAGTACCTAAGCAGTCGTACGCCGCTAGCCCCATGCCGGCATTGGCTTTTGGGTTGTGTATTCTCTCCATTAATCTTCAAACCAAGCCTGTGTTGGGATTGTCATCAGAGATAAACGGCTGAATCTCAGGGCTAGGTGCCTGCACCAAGGCCCCAGCTAACCTGATTCTAAACCTCAGAGGCTTCCACCAGAGGGTTGGGCCACCCCGTTAGAGCTTTGCTGCTTGTTAGACAGGGTTGAAGACAGCTACAAATGTGTCTTGGGGCTGTGATCTATGTCTGGAAAAATGATCTTATGTTGGGCAGTCACCAACAAAAAAGAAAGAAAAAGAAAGAAGACAGAGTCCCTGCTCTGTAAACTTCTTTTGTAAGCCTTTTTTTCCTAGTTTTAATTTAAAGCATTCCATATTCTGGTTAATTATCCTTCTGAGCTGTCTGCAGAAGAACCCTCCAAAGCAGCGGTTCGTGACCCCTTTGGGGGCTGAACAACCCTTTCACGGGACTCACCTAAGACCATCGAAAACCACAGGTATTTACATAGCCATTTATAACAGTAGCAAAATTACAGTTATGAAGTAGCAATGAAATAATTTAATGATCGGGGCTCAGCACAACATGAGGAACTGTATTAAAGGGTCACAATGTTAGGGATGTTGTGAACCCCTGCTATAGAGGAAGCAAACCGTGGTACAGTTAGGTTATCCCTCATTTGTTGCTGCCATCTCATTATATTCAAACCTTAGAGGCTCAGGTCAGAGTTAGTCACTGCCGGAACTTGTCTTCCTTGCCTTCACGTGCAGCTCAAAATTCCTTATGCTTGTCCCCTGCAGTTGTAAGGGAGGATGGTATTTAAGGCCCCAAGCATGCCTGGAGCATAGAGTGCTCCTGCTCCAACCCTCCCATCCAGAACTTCATGCCTCTAAATAGATATTAATTGGCCATCACGTTAGGAAGGCTCTTCTTTCGTTGTTTGAAATGCGTGTCACTTGTGGAACATCTTGGCTTTTGGAATTCTACCCAGTTGTCTTAACCGCAAGTGTCTTCATACGCTTGCACTTTATAGACAGAGCCTATAAAGATGTCTATAATTTTGAAGTAAGTGCTACTGGCAGTTCTCAGTAGCGCAAAAATGCAATCTCATCCAAAAGGCCTCTGTTGCCCGAGGCACAAACTGCCAGTTTCTTCTTTGGCTGGGAGCAGATTTCATATGTGAAGTGGCAAGCTTTTTATGAAACTAAACAGCGAGTTCCATCATTAACGTCTCGCAGTCCTTCCCCCCTAACTCAAGAACTTTAAAAATAGAAAAACGAGGGCTAAGTGAGTTCAATGGCTCCTAATTGCCACTGCTTCATTATAAATGTATAGCTGCCTCCTAAGGGTTTTTGTAAAAGTGGCGCTGGAGATTTGGCTGGTACCCACTGGGGGACATATGGTACCAGTAAATTCATTGTGAAGCTGAGGGCTGGAAGGCACAGCCTCATGAGACTGGAATTTTTGCTCTATTCTGAGCAAGCTCCACGGTAACAAAAATACACCAATTTATGTGGAAATAGAAACGAACGACCCTGACACTCTAGCCTCCGAATTCTCTCACCTTCGAGCGCTAGTCTGTATTGATGTGGTGGTGATAGGAAGGCCATTGAGTTTGCTGCTGAGGATGGGGTCGGAGGGGAGCATTGAAATACAGCTATAGCATAGGGAGGTAGAATATGTAGGAATGAGGAGGATGCTCCTATTTTCTCTTGGACTCTGAAACGATTGCTGAGGTCAGTGTGGCAGTTCAGTAGAAATGCCCTGAAGCCAGAAACACCAGGAATTAGTCTTTGTACTTCCTTCCCTGTGTACCCAGCATTTTCTCCCCTGTGTACCCAGCATTTCCTCCCCTGTGTACCCAGCATTTTTCTTCTTTGGTTATGAGGATTAGGAGCCAGTCTGAGGACATATCTAAGGCATACAGATGATGCTCAGGAGACATTAGCACATATATACACAGATGCACCCTTTCCATGTACAGCTTCCCTCTTATCCTAATGAAGAAATAGATATTTAGAGAAATTCAGTGTAGCTAGGTGGCAGAATCAGGGCTGCTAGAACCATGACAACAGCTGCCGCAGACTAGGTGCTTGGGAACAACAGAAATTTATTTCTTCAGTCTGGAGGCTGGCAGGATGAAATAGGGCCCGCTTCTAGGCTGTTTACAGGTAACTGCTGACCGTGGTCCCACATGACATGGACACTGATCTCATTCATGAGATATCTCCCTCATTCCCTTCCTCCCTCCCTCCTTTCCTTCCTTCCTCCTTCTCTCCCTTCCTCCTTCCTTCCCTCCCTCCCTCCTTCCCTCCCTCCTTTCCTCCCTCCTTTCCTCCCTCCCTCTGTCATTCCCCCTCTCCCTCCCTCCCTCTCTCCCTCCCTCCTTCCTTCTCTTCCTCCCTCCCTTCTTCCTTTCTTCCCTCCTTCCCTCCCTCCCTTCTTCCTTTCCTTTTTCCCTCCCTCCCTCCCTCCCTCCCTCCCTCCCTCCATCATTCCCTCTCTTCCTCCCTCCTTCTCTTCTCCCCAGCATAATATAATCACCCCTCCGAGACCCCACTTTCCATGCCAGATGCCATGCTCATGAGTGTTAGAGCCTTTGCAGGATGAGGGTAGACATAAACATCCTTTGCCAGTTCTAAGATTTCCAGCATTCCTCCCCTGGCAGTTGCGATGCTTTTTACAAAGCTGTGGTTTTACTTTACAGAACACTGGAGCCGTGTGTGGGTCTTGAGGGGCTCGAAGCTGTTATGCTTCGTCTGTTTGAATACTGCACTGTTGGTGTGGGTCTCTAAATTACAGGACAGGAACCTGAGTTACCGCTCACGCTCATCCTTCCCCACCTTCACACACTGATCTGTGATTGCAGTGCACCAGTGTTCATCTGCAACACTGACCACTCGATGCACCCAAAGGCCTCCGTGAAAGTCACGTCCGTCCGTTACTGTAATAAAACGCCATGACACAGCAACTTTCAGAGAAAAGGGGTCATTTGGGCTTAGGGCTTCAGAGGGATCAGAGTATGTCACTGTCACTGCAGAAGCAGAAGCGTGGCAGCCAGTAACAGGCAAGATGGTGAGAGCAGAAGCTGAGGGCTCACGTCTCTGACCACAAACAGGAAGAGAGAACCAACTCAAGATGGCACCACGTCTTTAAGCTCTCAAAATCTGTCCCCTTATACACTTCCCCCAACAAGTCCACACCTCCTCAGCTTCCCTAGTCAAGGCCACCAACTCAGAAACCCAGCATTCAAATGCTTGAGCATATGGGGGGGCAACACCCCAGGAATTCATGGCACCTGGAGCAGGATGCTGAGAGTTCAGTCCTTAACCACAGACAACTCAGCCTCACCACCCCTGAAATGTACTTCCTCCAGCAAGGTTCCACCACCTAAACCTTCCCAAAGGGCACCGCCAAGTATAAACCAAGTGTCCAGACTGGAGACTGGGGGGCACACATCTCATCAAAGCCCCTACAGTCACCTGTCTGTCTCAGCGGCTGCTCACTGCTTTCAGTGGCAGACAGACTCTCTTCCCTTTTGCTTGCCTTGTGTGGGAGGTGGAGAGATGGATCAGAGACCTGAACGTGTGAACTAACCCAACAGGTTCCCACATAACCACAGGTGGTGAGTTCTGAAGATTGTGAGAGTCACCCAGGCGGTGAGAGTACATTTCAGGAAGTAGTTCGGCAAATTGTGGGCTGATCATTACCAAATAAATTTCTACCTCTATCTGGCTGCTTTTTTGAGTTTTTTTTTTTCTTTTTCTTTTTTTTTTCAATTCTGCCTATTTTCTAAATTGGGAAAAATCTGTGTGTTTGAGCTCTGAAAAGATAGTCTCTTAGCAACACACAAGGACTAAGACACAAGCTAAGAATCATGCTATGATTTATGTATTTCTTAACTATTTTGAAAATCACTCTATAAGTAAACCTATGCCTTGATGTAAGATTATTTACAACATTTGATATATTTAACTTAAAAAATAATGGCAATTTTCTTTGCATGCAGATGCGCGCACACGCATGTGCGAGGACATACATGGGCATTCATCATTAGAAATTATTTGAAAGTATCTGCTCAAAGGCCTTTCTGCTCCACACTTAATTAACTTAGAAATCATTGTTTCATAAAGAAAACAAGAGTCCACACTCATTTTATACACGTACAGTAATCCTTTTAATGAAGCATAGAAGTATTTGCATCCATTGCACCTCTGTACGCCAGGCAATGCAGGAGTGTCAGCTGCTCTGTTTAAGGGTGAACATGGTCTTAGTCCCTTTCCTGGTGAACAATAGCTGGTTGTTGCCAGCAGAGGAGGGAGCTGCAGTGGAGGTGTCCCTTTGGCTGGTCACCCTGTCCCCAGGCATCTGGCTACTGCAGAGGGCCACCGCCTTCCTACACACAGTAGACTCTGCTTCCTTCTACCTATCTCCCTGTGCTAGACTCACCTGCTCTCCCCTTTGTATGTTCTCGAGCTCCACAGTAGCCCACCACAGCCTCTCAGGAGCTCCCAGAGAACCCACCGCATTGCTGGGACAGAAGCTTTGCTCCGTTTCTAGGTCTTAAGAGAGAGAATCTGCTTTATCCACCTGATAATTTTGAGTCCAGCCTCAATGGTCACTGGCTTATTGCCCCACCAATGGTTTCATTGGACTTCGTTGAGATCCCACCCCAGTCCAGTTATCCAGGCTGAGGACTCAGGGTTTGCCATTGGATGCAGCATTGGGGTCCTGAGTCAGGGTAAGCTGGAGTCCCCCACAAACACCCCCTTTCCTCTCTCTATTGCTCTGGTTAGCTCCAAATGACTAAACTTAAGTTACCTTCTGTTCTAGCCTCCTGAGTATCCCCAAGTGCTGGCCAGGGCTAGTGATTGAAAACTTTGCAGGATGTGGACACCTGCTTAATAGGATAGAGTGCCCTTAGTGCATTGTATGTCCTTAGCCCAAGGTTCCTATATGTTTGTCAGATAGATCACAAAAATAATTACCTATCTATAAATTTAGGATGGGCCTTGTTTTTTTTATTCTTCAATAATAATTGGTGTCACTTAAATTAATCCCACAGATACTACTTAATTAAGATTGTTAATAGTTGTAGAATGACATAATTTTATTTATAAATAGAAGGAGATATGTATATATGAAGAACTGATGGAGAAGGAAGAAAAATACTGGCAAATTATCTTATGCTTGGAATCCATCACAATCATATGACGTCCTTGATGAAACGAAAGAATGGACATTTTCTTTTCAAAGTCATTTTCAGTTGGCATAGGTATGACTTTTCCTGATCTAGGGATTCCCAGACTTTGATGTGTATGAGAACAACCTATGGACTCTCTCTATTGACTAGGTCAAAGGTGGGAGAGTAGGATTTGATTTTCTGTTCAGGCCCTGTTGGTGCTGTTGGTCTGATCACTGCACCGTAAGAAATGTCTTTTGTCCTTGGCCTTCTAAACATAGGAACATAGAAAGTTTGAGCAGGATTATTAATCAGAGTGTTCATTCAGGTTTGTCTTTTCCACGCGGATCACCTTCTCTTCTATGGTGCATGTGGAAAAATCACATTAAGAAGGAAACTTCCTTAATTCTTCCTGTGAATTTTTGCTTTACCCTCTCTTCTGTAGAGAGTAGACATTTAATTCCTCGTGTCTACTGAGCCATCCCTAGGTGATGAGAGTCAGAGAAGACACACAATAGAACTGCGAGAGACGACATCACCGCACCAGAGAAGGACCAAGGACCAGAGCACGCCCTACTTAAGACCCTGTTCTGTCTTCCTGTTTGAAAATGGGAACGGATGACAAGAAAAAGTAACTAAAGTTATGAAAGGTCATAAGATTAAACACATAAAACAATCAGGCATGTATACTTATAAAATTGTTAAGTGTGCTTCCAAAGAAATTGAATTCTTCTATATTGTGATGATCTATTTGGTAAAGCTTAGTATCTTTCTTATTAGACTGGAGCTTATCAGTAAACATTTCAAGTAGAGTAGGTATCCTAGTTGGATTTAGCTATAAATTGACACAGCCTGAAAAGGGATTGCCCAGATCAGGTAGGCCTGTGATCATGTCTGTGGGGGTCATCTTGACTATTAATTGATGTTGTCGGATCCTGTTCACTGCAGTAGCACCTTTTCCTAGGCAGATGGTCTGGGCTGTATGAGAAGGCTGTGAGCCTCAGAGGGCTCAAATGCAGCAAAGAGCATTCCTTCATGATCTTTGCTTCAAGTTCCTGCTTGAGCTCCTGTCTAGACTTCCATTAATAATAGAGGACGTATAAGCCGAATAAATCTTTGCTTTTAGTCCTGGTGTTTGTCACAGTACCGTAAAGGAAACCAGAACAGTAGGCTCTCCCATTATTTTAGAAACACTGAAATCTCATACAGCTGTGTACTGGCCATTTGTCACTTTATTCTTGATGTCTGTTATTTTCAGTCTTCTAATGGTAGGTTGTATTGTCCTCATTTTATAGATGAGGAAGCAGAGGAACATCTTAGAGTCTCACCAAAGCTACTCTGAGATATAACCTAAGCGTTTGCTAGGAGTCCATTGAGGTCCTTTTTCTTTCCCACATAGGCCATCTGGTCAACCCACTTCCAATATACAAATCTAGGTCCTCCACAATATGAGAAATGCTCATATATGCATCTCATCAGACTTCAACCTTTACCCATTACCAACTTTCCCTTTACTATTGCCTCTATATGTTTTCCTTTTTTTTTTCTGTTCTCAAGAGCTTCCACCCTGGGATGTCTGCCCTGAAAGTTGTCCTCTTATCTATGGCTGTGTGTAAGATGACTTAATGACTTAACATGAAGCTTACTGTCATGAGTCTGGAGTTCAGGCTAAGCTGGTAATATAGCGGCTTGTCTGTGTCCTACACAGTATCTACATTAAACTTGGAGCTTGCCTGTGGCTGGACCATCCCCTGTAGCTTCATTAGGATGTCTTGTCCTGAACCTGGGTGTCTGGGGTAACTCCTGCCTGTTTGATCCCTTTTTTAGAGGCTGAGTTGTGCTTCTTCAAAGTTATTGTATTTGGAGATAGGTCTTTAAAGAGGAAATTAAAGGTAAATGAGGTCATTGGAGTGGGCCCTTGAGAAAGGCCCCCTTGGGAGAGATAAGGACACACACACAGAATGAAGACTGTGTGAAGATGATGATGGTGTGCAAGGCAGGGAGAGAGTCTGCGGGAGGTGGCAACCCTGATGACACCTGACCTTGGACTTTTCTAAAGGTACTGTTGCTGAATCACACTTGGTTCTGTGTGTACTCTTGTACAGTATGCTAGTTTTGTTCACACAGCCTTGTGGAGACCAGAGTCCCAGTCTCAGACTGCTTCCTCAGAGATAGGGTCTGGGGCATCCATGAGATAAAGGGGTGGCAGCTCAAGAATGGGAAAGGTGGTTAGTGGGAAACATCCATGAAGTAGATGGCGGTCTGCGCATGTTTAATCAGACTTCAAGGCTCTTCATAGTAACCACGTGCAGAGAACAGCCGTGACAGCATGGCTTGTGGGTATCTTAGCATGTCCCTCTCATGTTGTAAAGTTATTGACTTTGGCAGTCCTTGTTCAGGTGGCTTCAGTCAGTCTGAGCTGGGTAATGCCACCTCAGAATTCTTGCTTAAGGAAAGACCTTAAGCAGCTGTTATTGCAGTGAGCATACATCAGTGGTGTTATCACCAGGGATATCGAGTGAGTGACTTCTGAGATTAGCAGTGAAAGCAAGGAACCGGAAATATACCCAGTGAATGCCTCCGGGTAACAAATACTGGTTTTATGGCTATGTGGACCCATAAGGCTTCTGTCATAATTGTACTTATAAAAATATATAAATCGGTCTCTCTCCATATCTGACCCCACGGAACTACGGTTTGACATCTAGCTCTCTGCAAGCTTCCCCTTCCCATGGTGGTGCTTGGGGTCAGGCCTAGACCCACGTGCTTGCTAAGTTTGTCCTCCACCATGAGCTACATCCTCAGCCCAGCCCAGGCTTCTTCCCTACTTGGCGGTGATGAGCAGGCTCCCAAGAAGGTGAATGTGGAAGAATTTTTAAAAATTGAGCTTGATGTGTGAGACCTTCCCTACTTCTGCCGTGTTCTGTAATACAAGCAAACCCAAGCACAGTCCAGATTCATGGGAGGAAAAAGAATTTTTCCCATAATGAAAAGAATTCTGGACATAGAAGAAGTTTCTGGCATCTGTCTTTGGACACACGCACATACACGCACACACACGTTTCTCTGTAGCTTTGGAGCCTGTCCTGAAACTAGCTCTTGTAGACCAGGCTGGCCTCGAACTCAGAGATCTGCCTGACTTTGCCTCCCAAGTGCTGGGATTAAAGGCGTGCGCCACCACCGCCTGGCTTATATTGTTATTGTTGTTTTGTTTTTGTTTTGTATGTTTGTATCCTTTATGTGTGCACAAGTGCACTCAAGTGTGTGTGTTGAGTTTAAGAAGTCTTTAAAATGTTTAAAACCTGAAGGCCTAAGGATGTGTCTCAGAGATAGAGTGCTGGTCTGCCATGCATGAAACCCTAAACTTAATCCCTGGTACCAGGAGAAAAAGGAAAAGCAAACACGTCCCTCCAGCATGTGAATACAGCTCGGTTGTTAGATGTTTGCATACCATTTATGAGGTGCTGGGTCTGACCTCAAAACTACATGAATTAGTCCCAGTGGTACACACCTGTAACTCCAGCCATCAAGTGAAGGCAAGAGGATCAGAAGTTCAGGATCATCATTCACTGCATAGCAAGTTTAAGGCTTACCTGGGCTACATGCTCAAAAAGAAAACATTCCTTTAATCATGATTCAACACTGAAACAAAAAATATCTGTATATGTAAAAAGACATATGTAATATGAGAGAGAGGAGGTGCTATTGGGGAAACAGATTTTAATTAAAGGAATGACTTCAACTTTTCTGTTCAATGGCTTTTTTTTGTAAAAGCAAAAGGGGAGGGAGGAGAAAGAAGAAAGAAAAGAAAAAAGGAAAAGAAAAGAAAAAAACAAGAACTTTATGAGACGGGAAATAAGTCAGCGACGCTGTGTTATAGAATCATAGTGAAAGCTTTGCTTTCCAGATGACAAATTATATACCCCGACGTAGGGTAAATTGGTGGATCCATTCAAAAGGCGGAAAGGAGTGTCGGCAATACTAGGCCAGCACATTCCAGTTCATAAGCTGCGAGAACCATCTTATTGAGGGTAGAGCATCAGTTCTTCAAGCTTCCCACTGGCTCGGAACTGTTGGACTGTGCGTTTCCCAGTCATCTGTGATTTAATTGAGAAAACGTTTAGTTTAGACAGATAGGAAATACCGACTAAAAGTCCAAAGCCTTTGACAAGCTTCTAAAACCTTCCTGAAATGCGTAATGTGTGAATAAAGAGATCAAGGTCATGGGCATTTGTTATGAAAAGCAGTTACTGCTGTAATCCTTGTACAGTTGTTGATGGCTGGAAGTTGTTGTGGTTTAACGTGTAGAGCACTTCCAAAGAAAGAAAGCATTCTCCCCAAATGTGTTTATGCATACATACCTGCGTACATCCCCCTGTGTGTGTGTTTGAGTATGTGTGCGTGCATGTGTGTGTGAGTATGTTTGAGTGTGTGTGTGCGTCAGCATACCACATGCATGCCTGGTGCTTGCTAAGATCTGAAGTGGATCCCATGAGATTGAAGTTACGGTTGTGGGCTGCCATGTGGGTGCTGGGAGTCAAACTTGGTTCCTTTACGAGATCAGCAAGAGCTCTTAACTGCCAGGCCAGCTCTTCAGCGCCCATAGTTTTTAAGCTCTTGGTGACTTTCATGGATGAGTATCTGAAGAGGAAGGGACAAACTCACTAGAATGTGCTGTGATCTACTGCAGTTCTGCCTAGATAGCTAGACTTTGCTATGCTTTGTAACCCTTCAGGCACAAAGGTATGAGTCTGGGTTATCTAGAAAACCTTGTGATGTGAGGTGAGGTGAGAAGAATGTGCCAGTCTCAAGGCTGGCATACTGAGGGCAGACTAGCTGGGGAGTGGAGTGCACCCCCCAAGCAATAGAAGAACGTCAGATGGGGAAATATGGGTGTCAGTGTCGAGCTTAAGATGATTTAGCAGAGTCAAAATGGGACATGTGGAGAAGTGTCATACATATCTTAGGCAGTGTATTTTTATGTAGGTACGTGACTGATGCATAACAAACTTATGTAAAAGGTCTTTAAATAATCGCGGTTGTAAGTGACAAGGACGCACTGCATCACAGTTTACTTGGCAGTCCTTTCTCTTAGCTGTGTGAAAACTGGTGGCTCATCATGAGATGGATTGTATCTTAGGCAGGATAAATGTGACGAGCATGGAGCTTGAAGTTGCTGCTTCCCTGGAGTCTAGGCCGTCCAGGCTCCAGCAGAGCAATGCGTTTTCCTAGAGAGCACATAGAAAGCCATCCTCTTCTTTGTGCTTTGCGAACAGCCAGGTCTTAATATTACACTTACTTTCTTGCTATTTCATGTATGTTGTGTTAATTTAATGAATGACCATTCAAAGATTTCCAAGTAAATGGGTACTTCATTTAAAATCTGCCCAGCTCTCAGGAGCTACATAAAATCCTGTTTCTGTGACAATGACTGCAGACAGCAGATGTTCAAGAAACATTTTTCTATTTTTAAGTAGACAGTTTTTTAGAGTTCATAGCAAAATTAAGTACAAATGTCTTCAATACCAGCCCTGTTTATAGTTTCTCTGTCACCTAGACTTGTTACAGCTGATGCCCTGAACACACAGGCTTACACCTAAAGCTGTAGTTTACGTGAGCGTTCAGTCCTGGTGGTGTCCGTCCAACAGGCTTGGAGGATGAACAATGGCTCGGCTCCATTGTGCCATCAGGCAGGGCAGTGTCGCTGCTCTGAAAGTGCCCTGTGATGTCCGTTTTCCCTTAAGCCCTGCAATGGCTGGCATCTTTATAGCTATGTCCAGAATGCCATGCCGCTGTACTCATTTGTATAGTGCCTTTCAGACTGGACATTTTAAAACCCAATAATGTGCATTTAAGATTCCTCCATATCTCCTCATGACCTCACAGATTGTTTTTTAGACCCTAGATAATCCATTGTTCATATGTGTTGTAATTTACATTTCTGTTCATCCACAGAAGGGCATCGTTTTGCTTCCCAAGTCTTGGCAACGTAGAGTAAAACCACTACAAACACTTATGTACAGGGTTTGGTTTGGGGTATAAGTTTTCAGTTCTGTTGGTAGATAACAAAGAGCACAGTTCTTAAATAGCATGCTGGGAGTATGTTTAGTTTCGTGAGAAGCCAGGCTACCTGCCCAAGTGACTGCTTCAGTTTTGTGTCTCCAGTGAGTAACAGAGGAGGGTTCTGTAACCCATAGTCTACCTCATCATATTGTCAGTGTTCTTGCTGTGGGCCATTCAGAAGGCATGTTTGTGTTTCCCTGGTGGCACTTGGTGTGGAATGTGTGCTTTTATGCTGCTTGTCACCGTAGTGTCTTTTCTAGTAAGGTGTCTGGAAAGGCTTCGTTGCATTTTTCTCAGGTTGTTTTGTTATTGTTGAGTTTTTAAGGGTCTTTTGTGTATTTGTATATTGTAACAGAACCAGGCGCATGCTTTGAGAACACTTCCTGCCGGTCTGTAACTTCCTATCCTCTCAACAGTGTCATTGCAGGGTAGAAAACTTCAGTGAAGTCATTTCAGAGTTCACACCTTCGCTGGCTTGTCCATTCTTTGCCGAAGTCTATGTTGAGTGTGCTTCCTCCTCTGTTACCTCTCTAGACGTTGTACAGCTTGAGTTAATTTTTATGAAATCTGCTGTTTGTCTAGATTCGTTTTTTATGTGTAGATGTCCATTTCTATCAACGTCACTTGTAGACAAGACCTTTACATTATTTACATTATTTCATTCTATTGTCCTTGTTTCTTTGAAAAAAAAATTCCACAAAGAAACAACACTGTGGCTCAATATTCCAGGGTTGTTCTGTTTGATTTGGTCTACTGAGCTTACTGCTTTCCTCATTCCACATTTCTGCAATTTTATAGTTAAGTCTTGACATCATAGAGTGTCCCTATCCCCACTTGTCCTCCCTCAATGTTATCTTAGTTGTTTGGGTTCTTTTTCCTTTCCATTCACACACTAAGACGCAGATTGTTGATAATCTGCAAAGACAAGTTGCAATGATATTGGCTTCCTGGTGGACTCCCGCATCCATTTCTCTTGGCGTGTCTGTCTGTAGAAGTTTGCTTTGTTCCTCTGTGTCCTACCAGTGAGGAATGTGGCCCTTTCCTCATGGTCCAGATTCAGTCCACATTTAGTTCAGGGGTCTTCAATACAGCCTCATGTTGAGGCTATCCCCATCCTATGGGGCCTTCTACCCCCACCCTACCACCTTATTCTTAGATCTGTTCTGTGTCTCACACCCTGTCTCCTGGACAGCACCTTGGCCATGTCTCTGGCTTTGATGATAACTGATGGGTATAGCCAGACTGGTCTTTCTGTGGCTGTGCCCTCTTACCTACCATTCTGTGAGTTAGCATGCTAGTCAGCCTTTTCTCACTGATAAAGGACCCACAATAAGCAACTTTTTAAAATTTGACTGGTGGTTGCACAGATATCCCATAGTCCTTTGGCCCTGTTGCTCTGGGGCCTAAGGCAAAGTAGCAAAACCTACAGCTCAGGAAAGCAATGCAGGTCTTGGTGGCCAGGAGGAAGAGAAAGACAGAGAGATAATGAGAAAGCATAACAGAAAACAATAGAGACCCCCTAAAGAGCCACTTTCTTCAAGTAAACACTGCCTCCTCAGTATCCATCACCTCATAATCATGACACCTCATCACATCATGAATGGAACTCATTAGCAAATCCATATGATCAATCGCTCCTCCAAATCCTTGCCTCTGAACATTGCTGTGGTGGGCATGAGCCTTGTGGGACATTTCAGATTCAAACCATGATGGTTAATTACCCCCCCCCGTTTCTTATCAAGTAAAAGCCACATTGATAAACACTATTTTAGCAGTTCTTGAACATGCAGGTCTTTCTGTGTCTTTATGTTTATATAAATACAATGCTAAGGATGAAAATATCAGTTACTTGAGTGGTAGTATTTAACGACATTTCTTTGATGAGGTATGTATGACCAACTGTTGGAACTATCTGCCACCTCTGATGAGTATCTTGAATGAATTGTTGGAAATTTTGTTAATTTATTGTTTCATTTGCTGATTCTGCTAATGCCCTATAGCCAACAGCATCAGGAAAATAAGCTTCTGTGCTTTGATAACTATTGCTATGCTAGGGCTGTACGCATTTCCCACAGTGGCTGGCTGCTTTCAGTGCTACAGTTAAGTGTCCTTGCTTCTTGCTTAAAATAATGTAATAACTATAGTAAACTAAAAACATGTAGTTGGCCTTCAGAAATAGTGTCCACGTATAAAATAATGTCAAAGTAGAGAGAAAGATTGACCACACTGTATGGTGTGCTATCAAGTGGCCTTTTTGGAAAGACCATCTCAAGCCTACCTTTATCTGTAGGTAAAGAGTATCATTATGGTGCTCTGTAATGCGATCTAGCGCATGACCTCAGAGAAATGTTACAATTTTGATGAAACTTTCTTTTTCCCTTTTCTGTAAACTCAATATACACAGGTCAGAGAACAAAATGGCTCAGGTTTCCAAATTATTGTTTTCTTTCAAAGTTTGTGTTTTATTCCATGTTTAAAATTTTCACATTTGGGGATTTGCAAATCTTGTAAAAACAGTGGTCTCTCAGTGTCTCCAATTGTCTGCATCTCATGTAATCATAGCACAATGATCAAATGAAAGTCATTATCAATGCATCGCCCCCGTGGTTCCTAGTGTGCCTGTGACGTGTAACCTCATTATGTGACTTGAAATAGCAGGGCTTTTGTAGGTACAGTCAGGATCCCCAGTCAATTTTTGAGTAAATAAAAAGGAGGCTATTGAGCTGGGGATGTAGCTCATTTGATAAAATGCTTGCCAATCAACCATAAGGACCTGAGTTTGATCCTCAATACCTATATTAAAAGCCAGGGCTGATAAATGCATGTCACTTCAAGTGCATGGGAATTCATGACGTGACTGCGGAAAACTAACTCACGGTGCCGTACTTTAAACTGAAATACAGGCTCTGCTTGGCTTTTGTTATTTTTTTCCCCACTGTTGCCTTTTGCCTGTTACTGTCTCCATTCAAAATTCAATCCTTTGTGCTCTTGTTCCTAAATAAGCCAAGATGAAGTCAACCTGCAAGTTTAAAATAAATAAATACCTTTTATTTATCACTTGAGAATTTCTTACATCTATTCAATGTATCTTGATCACATTCACCCCAACTCTCCCTTCTGACCCTCCACACGTATCTCCAAGGCAACCCCGTTCCACCGTCAGGACTTCTGCTTTTAACCCGCTGAGTCTATTGGTCCTGGAATGTTGACTCACCTTTGCTGGTAGCTGTACTGCAGCAAGTTCATAGATGCAAAGACAATGCCATGGCCAAAGAGAGTGTTGTTACATAGTTCTCCTGCTGGTCCTTCAGCTCCTGCATTCTTTCTGTTCCCCTCCACATACTTCTGTGACGTTCCCTGACTTGGGAGGTGGTTGTTATAGATGCTCCATCTAGGACGGAGCACTAAACGGTCACTCACTGTCCTCAGTCTAGCCAGTTCTAAGTCTTTGCATTAACTGCTGCCCACTTGTAGAAAAAGGCTGCTCTGGCCAAGGCTGGGGGTAGCACTACTCTATGTACAGAAACAGTAAATATTTAGAGGGAAGTTTGACACAATGTCCATTTAGCAAAACAACAGTAGTAGCTCTTTCCCTTACTAAGTCTATGACTTCCTAAGCCATGGACTTTCGACCAGGCTTGCAGTATGGAACCTGAATTCCCTCCTGGGGAATAGGTCTCAAGTCCAATCAAAAAATAGCTGGTTGGTCTACAATATGTAGACCATTCTTGTGCCAGATGTGCTTGGCAGGTCAGCATCACAGTATTGAGGGTTTGCCTCTAGGTGATACGGTCGATGGCTCTCCCAACCCCCAGTGGCCTACATAGCACCTCCCAGCCCTTTGAAAGCTAGCCAGCAGGGAGGAAACTTGAGGTCAGTTGCAGCTGGATTTCTCCTACAGCAAAACTCTATTGCATCTTCAGCAACAAAATCTCACCATTTAGTTCTGGTAGGCAACCAAAAACAGTGACTATCACCTGTGTTGTTTTGGTGTTCTGTGTGCCCAAGCCTCAGTCGTGTGTAGGACTGCTGTGCCTGTTAACCTACCCAGCCACACAGAACCAGAGGTAGTGGAATGGGAACTCGTTCTGCCAGGAGTCGTGGATCTCTGCCTCATGAGATCCAGCCACCTGACACTGGATCTCCTCCTCCTTTGAACACTGAGAGAGGAACTAGGAGGAGGCGGTAGTAGGTGGTGGAGGAGGAGGGGTTGAGACTGGGATCCTTTAGTTTCTTTGCTTTTGGTTTGCAGGTCAGGGTGGACCTTGATGGCACAGGGCGATGACGTGAACTAAGGTTGTGACTAAGGGGGTGGGGGTAAGACTTGGATCAGGAAAATTACTATATTTAGGAGATAGAGATGGTTGCAGGGAGGGAAATGTCCTCAGTGAGGGAAGAGGGAAGGGTGATGTCAGGGTTGGGCTACAGAAACAAAACAAGTGCTCAGTGTAATAAGGAGGTGTCTAGATGTGTACATAGTAAAGGGGTATAGTACAAGGAACTGGGTTATGTCATTGAGGGCTTGCTTCACAAGTTTGAAACCCATGGACTCAACTTGAAACTTGTCTACAAGTGAGAGTCAGTCTCCTCCCTGCCTCCCCTCTCACTATTTTGTCTTTTCCCCCTGACTGTTTTCCCCCTCTCCCCTCTTTGCTAGCCCTCATACTGCCTCTTCCTTCTCCCCTTCCCTCTCTCCCTCTTTCCCTTGCTTCCTTTTCTCCCTCCTTGCCTCTTTATGCCTTTCCAGCTATTGTTAGTCTATCCAGAGGAATTTCTTTTAAGAGTCATTATTAATTACTAAATTATTCAGTCAGCTAGACCCTTTCACAGCAATATCTAGATTGATGCAGACTTAAACATTTAGAAAATATGTGTGTTATAAGATGACCATGGTCCCTTCCTTTAATCCCACCCTTACCTGAGACATTTTAGAGAGGGGATTCTAAAAGATGTTCTTTGGCCTGGCTAAAGCGACACTCCAAAGCCATCAGAGATAGCTTCACTTTCTGCCCCAGGCAACTGTCTGTGTGAGATTAACTAAGCATTCCGGTCACGAGAGAAAGATTACGCAAAAATGAAGAGGAGCAAGAGTTATTTCATGGACTCACCTGTGGATTGCTGTGGTTTTGAAAGGCTGCTGGACCATCAACATCCTGCTCACAATTATGGCTCTGGGAACTCATGAGGGGTTTCTGGGCTGAAGACACACAGATGGTGAATCTGTAACATACACACGGTAATGAGAAGCAAGTGCGCATGCTACATCATCTAAGGAATGCAGGAAAACATCTCAAAGAGTGGTTGTTACTCTCTAAGTGGGTGAGTCGGGAAAGGGCACCAAACAGACTGATTTAGAGGGGTACTGAAGTGGAGTTGGCCATGGAAGGACAGTTGTATTCATTTGAGAAGGTGAGTTTCCTCTAACTTGGATAGAAGAGCGGACGAGGCTGATTTGGCAGCAAAGGAAGGCACTGAAGATGTGTACTTGAGCAGGGAGAGCTATGGACAAGACTGAACTAGACCTGAGAAAGTCAAATCACCTTCCTTGTACTCAGCATTCGTGGCTCAGGTGCAACAGCCTCCAGGGTAAGAGAGTGAAACTCATGTCTACTGGGTTCCAGCAAGGAAGAGAAGCCAGTACACATTCTTGGGGCTCAACAAGGCTTCATAGAAGTAATAACAAAATTTCAGTTTGTTGGGACTGACAGAAATCAGCCCAAGGAAGGAGTGCAGTGTCCTGCCTCCAGTCACCCTGGCTAGCTGTGGTACCCACACGCGCTGTTTCTTTAGATCCGTATTCCACAATGCAGTGTGCCCTGGAATGCTATTTCTAAATCTAGATCATATGGAGCCAGGATTTAGTCCCTGGGGAAGAAAAGGGAGACAGAAGAGTCACCACAGGCAGATATAGAAGGAAAACCAAGATCCCCAAGTGATCATTCATTAGAACTGTCCCCTCTCATACCTACACGGACAGACTTTTGGACAAATGGACCATATATCAGTGTTCAAGACTGGCCTCCATCAGAACAGAAACCGCTTGTCATTCAGTCAAGAGGATGAGGGAAGTTAATCTTTAAGTATTTATTTCTTTTATGTGTGGCGGGACTTGACTGCCCTGAGAGGTCAGGCGTGTGCATCAGATCTCCTTGGACTGCAGTTACAAGTGACTGTAGGCAGCCACACAGGTGCTGGGAATCAAACCTGAGTCCTCTGAAAGAGCAGTCAATGCTCTCAATTGCTGAGCTGTCTCTCCATCCTGGAAAGCTGCCATTTGTTTGTTTTGTTGTTGCTTTTATCTCATAGACAGCTTCAAAGAGTTGTTTTCATTTTTAAAAAAATAGAACTATTATCTTAAATCAGATCTTGAAACTACAACTTCCGGCCTCCAGCCTCCTCTGAGACACTTCGACCCGTGGTGTTCCTCAAAACACAGTAGAAAGACCAAAGCATCATGTGTTAAAAGTTGCTTCCATTTTTAGTGAAAGCTAATATTAACAAAAGTGGTGTCAAATTGAAACCAGCTGCTTCGGAAGGCACCACCAGTCCGTGGCCTATGATTTCCTACTGAGGTTTCCCCTGAGTCCCCACTAGAGTGACTTTCCATGTTGACTAAATGTCACAGTTTGACAGCGGTCCAGAAAGGGTAGAATTCTCCCCCTACCCTGCACCCTTGAGTATAAATAACATTTTAAGAAATAAAACAGAAAGTCTAGAGTGGTGATACATGCCTGAAGTCGCAGCACAGGAGGTGGGGGAAAGCTGAGGCAGGAGAATGGCTATAAGTTTGTGACAAGACCTCATCTTCAAAGAAGGAGAGGAGGAGGTCGAACTATAAGAAGAACAGAAATGGGCCCACAGAAAAGATATATTGAGAAGGAGGAAAGTTTTAGTAATAGACATTAAAATTGACTGCATCAAACCCCCTTTTCCCTTGGTATTTTAAGTGTCTGGGAATGCATCTCTAGAAAGACAGTAATCATTGTCTGTCTATGCTCATGCCTGGGAGTTTAGCATCTAGTAAAACAAGTTTCTCTTAACCATTCTTGCGGCTTCCACATTCTTTCACTGTGGGGGTGAGTTACACCTTTGTCCAGTGTTGACGTGCTAGGGTCAGAAGCAGCCTGCCTTTGTATATTGGGCACCCTGAGATGTGATGGACCTTGATGAGCTGCCCGGCCTTAGGAGTTTTCCTCCTCTCATATATGAGAGTCTTTATATATGTTTCATGGAAACTCAGAAGAATTAAAGGAGGCAGTCCACATGAGAAGTTGAGAAAGATCCTAGCATATGGTGAAGTCTGTAGACACCAATTACTAATATTGGTGATACCTTAGGACAAGATGCTTTCTATCCTCATGAAACTTATTTCATAAAGGGCACTGAGAAGGTGGAGTTCGTGTAATAAATGCTGCCAGCCTGCTCCGTGCCCTTGTCTATTCTAGTAGAACTGAATGAAGAGCTCTTCCTAGAAGGCCTTGGTGTCGCTGGGATGGATTTCTGGGGAGAAAAGAGACAATAGAGGTGCATTGGCATGGGGTTCCCCTATGTGGGAGGGGAAGCAGGCATGAACAGAGGAAAAGGAGATGCTAGCTCCTGAAATGGAAGTGAAGGAGTAGGGCAGTGACTCAACGTGGTCACTGAGAACTTAGCCAAGAGTGTTCACTGCTGCCCAGGTGGGTGACGCCATTCCCTCCAGACTCATCCCCATACCTCACTGAGTCAGGATGTGGCAGTGTCTCTTCGTCTTGGAGATGGGACTGGCACATGTGCAGACAGTCACGAACACTGCCCGGAATAGCAGGCTGCTCACAGAGAGTATGTCCTGGAAGATGCAGCCAAGAACACACCTCCATAATGGCTATTTCCAACGGAACCTAGATTACATTTCTTGATGTAGGAAAACCATGCAAAGCCTGGCACGGGGAACATGATGTGTTTGTTTGGGAGATAAAAGATAGCAAGAAATAAAACCAGTAAAGGTGCATCTGTAGAACCATTTTTTTCAAGATGAGCAGACGGATGGATTCTTGTCTATACCAAAAGAAAGCTTTGGCATGTGGGGGAGGGTGGGGAATTGTAGGTGGTGATTACATCATTGGAATTGGCACCTTCAGCAACTGGGCACCACTTAGGAACTAGTCACAGCATGGCATGCTGGGTGTCTAGGCAGTCTGTGCCGTGTGATTTCTGCCAGATAGCGTGCAGTCTCCATCTGAAACATCAAATGGAGGTGAGCTCAGAATGGAGCAGGCCTGTGCTGCCTGGACAGTTGGTGTCAGCTCTTGGGGCAGCTCTTAAGTCTTGGGGTCACGCCACTGAGATGTATCTATCACTGTCACTTCAGGACACGTCTGTGCATTTCCAGACTTGAATGTCTCTGTGAAATGTCGTTTTAAGAACTCTTTGGGTCGTAGTAATCACTAGGCTCTTCACACTGTTTTTTTTTTCTTCCTCTTGTGAGTGTCAGAAGGCACTGAGTCTATCGTTCAACTCATGACTTGATTCGCCTTGGACATAATAGCCAACTTTGGGATCCTCCCCTTCCTCCCCACACGTGCCCCTCCACAAGAGTTTCTGGTGCCAGCACACTGAGGTTATATGTCGACTGGAAACAGTGCACATGGTTTTGTCATGGATTTTGATAGCTGAGCATCTTTCAGTTTCTCAATCCCTTGCTGTATTTGAACATTTCATTTTTACAACCCACGTTCCGACCTTTTTATTTCATCCCTGTTTTATTGACTCAGCTTGTAAAAAAAAATGATTGGATCCTGATTCACGGGACAGGAATTCACTACCATCACCAGTTTCCTCCCAACGTGGATATGAGAAATTTCAGTGTTCACATCATAGGTCCCCCAGGCAAGAGCAGAGTAACAGGTCTGTTGGGGTTTCTGTCCCACCTGGTACCCCACAGCCATTTAGCCCCAAAGAAAATCATACATAGGTCTCCATAAATTATAAGCTGATTGGCCCTTTAGCTCTAGCTCCTCACTGGCTAACTCTCACATCTTGATTAACCCATTTTTCTGATCTATGTTAGCCCTTGTGGCTCAGTACCTTTTTTCAGTGGGGCAGATCACATCCTGCTGCTTTGGTGGTCTGGGCAGGAGTGGGAGGAATCAACTTCCTCCTTCCCAGAATTCTCCTTTTCTCATTGTATCATTTCTACTTCCTGTCTGGTTTTCCCGCCTATATTTCCTGCCTGACCAATCAGTGTTTATTTAAAACATGATTGACAGAATACAGACAATTCTCCCGTACCATGGGTCTTTTCCAGGGCATTACCAGTCTTAGCACATGTGGTGTTGGGACTGCTTAGCAGGCTGCTGCATGTGTGCTCGCTGTTCTCTCGCTCTACACCAGGGTACCAGCTAGTGAGTTAGACAATCAGAAGTTTCTTGGAGACTTAGTGTAGTCTAGTCTTCCCTAATTTGTCACTTAATGCCCATCAATGTCATGGGACTACTGACTGGCACACACTCAGTGTCAACCTGGCACAATCTAGAATCACCCTGGGGGAGAAACCCCTAGGCATATCAAAAGGGAGTTTCTGGGTTGGGTTAATTGGTAGTCCTAAATTTGAGTGGCACTGTGCCATGGGCTGATGATGGGTGCTCATCTCTCTCAGGTTCTTAACTGTGAACGCAGTCACAGCTGCTGGCATTCTCTGACATGATGAATAAGCCCTCTCTCACTTAAGTTACACCATGTCAGGTATTCAGTCAAAGCTGTTGGAATGGAGGAGAGAACCAGGCCAGGCTACATGACTCACTTTGAACCAGCTAACTGCTGCTTTACAGGGTTGGTTTTTTTTTAAAAATCTTAGATTTTCATTCCACCTCATCAGTATTCATCTGCTCATTTCTATCTAACAAACTTCTCTTTAAAATATCAGTATGTATTCCCTATACTACTTAAAAATTCCCTGTAACCCTGACATCAGAGATGGTCTGCCTTTAATCTTGTTCTAATGGTGTGCACGCAGTACTTACATGTGGAATTCTCAAAAATAATAATAATAAAACGGTGGTTTAAATCGTATGATTGTCTATTTTAAATATACACAATAAAAGTGAAATTTCTTATTAAAAATTGATGGTATCTTCATGTGCTAGTTAGGGTGTCTGTCGCCTTCGTTGAAGCACAGTGACCAAAAGCAAGCTGGGGAAGAAATGCTATATCCGGCTTGCACTTCCACATCACTGCCCACTGAAGGAAGTCAGAATAAGAACTTCAGATCAGAGCAGGAACCTGGAGGCATGCAGAGGCCGTGGAGGGATGCTGCTTACTGACTTGTTCTCCGTGGCTTGCTCAGCGGGCTTTCTTATAGAACCCAGGACCCTGGGATGGCACCAGCCACCATGGGCTGAGCCCTACCCTGTCACTCACTGATTAAGAAAATGCCTTATAGTCAGATCTTATGGAAGCATGTTCTAGCTGTGTTACGTTGACATAAGACTAGATAGGACGCTGAATAAAAGGCCCATCCTTAAAACTCTGTTTATTGTCTGTATGGTGTTTGTAATCTCAGGTCATTTGAGCCTTTCATTTCTTCAGCTTCTGTTTTGAAATTGTTCTTGCTGTGTATATCGCCATTAGCTAAGAGCTTATGGTCCTCCTCCTGTCCCCTCCTCCCAGTGCCAGAATACAGGCCCCGCATGTCAGTCACCATGCCTGATCATTCTCGGGCTTTCTGAAGAAACTTACCTGCTCATGCCCCCTCCTACAGTCACCAGACTGCCTTGCCTTGGGTTCTGTGCCGTTCTAGCCTTCAGCACAACCTGTAAGATCTGAGCAGTCTTGCTAGTTTCCATAGCAACATTCCCTTTTCTTCTCGTTAGGGCTTCAGGGAATTGCCTAGTTAGAGCACCTAACCTTCACAGACAGTCCTCTGTTTCAGAATGCTGTTGCCTGCCATCTTCCAGCTTGCGTTTTAGCGCTCATTGACTGTGTGACCTGAGGTGTTTTCCTCTGAGCCTCAGGCAGTGAGCCTTTACCCGGCTTGTATTCATGTATGCATGTAAGAGCTGGCCCCATCAGCTTGGGTTCAGGACAGTCCCCTCGGCCCCAGCTCTGCCTGTGAGAACTCAACTTTGGCCGTTAGGATTCTTCCTTGTGTGCAGATGACAGGCATCAGGATGTGACATTGGGACATTTGTGGTAAACTGTACTTCTCTAAAGTAGAAATACCCTCTAACCTAGGAAATGGTTCTTCAGTTGGCTATTCTCAGAGGTTTCTAGACCTCAAGTCTTGGAAACAGCTCAGAGAGGCTGTGACATCAGTCTGCGGGAATACACACTTCCCATATTTGGCTTAAAGTATTTTATGGACAGCTCCCCATAAGAAAGGTAGCCAGCAGCCACAGTGAGCTGGAAAACCTTCCTCCTTTGTCACTTCAGGTTTGTGAAATGTTTTTCGCATTCGTTTGATGACAGGATGTCAGCGACTTAGCCTCTCACATGCTGGACCAGTGTCTGGATCCTTTGGGTGTAAGAAAAGCATCTTCCTTCTGTTGTGATCACTCCTGTCCATGACTGTTGGCAGCTTTCTGTAGTGGCCAGCATCTTTCTCGGGACTCAGTGATGGTCTGCTTTCCAGACTGTGTGTGTGCATGTGTGTGTGTGCATGTCTGTGCACATGTGTGTGTGTGCGTGTGTGCATGTGTGTGCGTATGTGCTGGAAATTGAATTCGGGGCCTCCTGCCTGCCATGCCTGTGCTCTGCTACTGTACTGTGCCCCTGGCCACCTCACTATCATTCCTGTCTCTCTCTGGTTCATTTTCCGGGTTGGATAGCAGCCAGAATGATCATTTAAGATAATAAGTCAGTTCACTATGTCTCAATGCTCGGAAGATCTCAGTGGTTATGTCATGCATCTGGAGACAGACACAAAATTTTTTACCATGTAGGATGAGGCCATGAAGTACCGCCCGAGTGTCTCTTCAGCTGTATCGCCAACATGGGCTCCGTCTGCCTCAGACCCTATGCCTTGTCCTCTGCCAGGACCGCTCTGTTCTTCCTTCTCACCTGGTTGACTTAGGCCTGTGCTCGCCTGTAATTTCCTCAATAAGTTTTCTGGAACATTCTCATCTAAGCCCATGTCCTATACTCTGTAGACTTCAAGCCTCGGTTTCTATTTGTGATTCTCTCCTTAAGTCTTTGTCCCATCAAACTGTGACGTTTACAGTGCAGGAGACCATATGTTCTGCTGTCTGTTTTCTGGTCTAGCCACATAACTCTTACATAGGCTGATAAGAAGCATGTGATTACATGTTTGTTGATATGGCACAGGTGAGGAGGTTAGTGTGTCATCAAGCCCCATGTGATGAAGGGGACATGCAGACACTGCAGCAGGGATGGGCGCTCTAGTCTCTGCCATGCTACTTAGGGGCTATGTAATGGGGACAGATCTTTTGACCTGTGTGCCCTCCAGCTGCCTTTTGTTTAAGGTGAGGATAATTTCTGGACCTGCTGAGTGGAGGTGATATAATAACACTGAATCACTTTGGAGGTGAATGTTCTTGGCCCTACACAGTCAAGTGCCTTCTTGTCCTTTAGTGTCATTGTTTTGGGATTATCCACCCATGACTGGCAGAAGATGGATGGTGCTGAAGAACCTGGAGCTTGGCCACATGGTAGCTTGGGCACAGAGCCAATGCTTGGCACTAGAGCAGGGGATGTAGTGGGGGTCACACAGAGCTACGTGGGGTCAGCAGCCTGTGCCAGAGTCCCGTTTGACATGCTTTTGGGACATGACACCAGCACTGGTGTTCGCTCTTACCAATTGCTGTCCCATTTCCACATGAAGGTCATGTGCTGTTCTGGGAAGACTCCCAACTCACAGTGAAATGGAAATACAACCCAAACATTACTGCAAAACGGGTGTATGGCCTTAGAAACATTTCACATGTTGTTTATTTCCTTCTTATAAAATATAAATAAAAACAGGAAAGTATTTCTTGTCAGTATTATAGGATTAACATGGAGAAGGGCTGACTGAAGTATTGTGCAAAGACTTTGGAGATGTAACTGGTATTATATGTAGAAAATAGTGTTTTAATTAAAAGCTGGGATAATCTGTTGAGTAACCAAAAGACCTCCTTTGCACACATATAAACTTTGGTAATTTTTTTTGCCAAATAATTCACTGCATAGGGATGCAGCAATTTGTACATGGATTTGTACAACTGTTGGTTAATTTCCATATGTCCTGATTGGCCTAAATTACTGTGCTAGCAATGAAGTAACACTGTTTCCATACTGATTACCAAAATGTATGCAAATATAATTATCCTTTTTAACAAAGAGAAATGCATGGAAGATATAAAATACCATGTAAAGAGATTAAACTAAAAACCTTGCCTCTAGCTGACACCGTCTAAGTAGGCTGTCTATTGATACCAGTTGGTTTAAAAACTGCACCAAAATTTTAATACCAGCCAACTAGTAAAATAGATAGCATTGCATTTTATCTCTTCTTTATCTCAGAATTGCATGTTAAAAGAAAATTTAGTATGAAGAACATTGCTTGTCTTGTCTCCCAGTGACTTGGAATTTAGGAGGAGCGTCTGGAGTCGTGGACATGCCCTGTGTCCCTCGAGACCCCTTTGTTGATGACATTGTGCCCTGATGTTGCTGTGAACTCTGTACCACTTCCATCTCATGTTACAAATTAAGATGGCTTTCTTGTATATTCAAGTTTTGAGCTAGGATAAAATGCCATTGCTGTTGTCTTCTTCCAATTAATATGTTTATACCTCAACTCGGAAATTCTACTGAGATTGCAAGAGCCACAGCTTTAAGCTCAGAGAGAAAAGTGGCAAGACACTAAATTCTGCATTGATTTCCAAGGACCCAAATTTTAAAAGCTTGGCAAGAGCTTAAAGAAGGTTTGTATATCCTGACTGTTGATATTAAGGTCTGTGATCCACACAATAAAAGGTATGGATGCTGCAGGTTTACTGTGTGTAATCCATATGGGCTTTGTAAATTGGTCCATAGTTGGACCGTTTGCCCTTTCAAGTTCTGTGGTTTTCTGCATATTCACTAGGTTGCGCAATCATCACCACCAAGTGCAGAATCTGCCTGTCACTCCAGAAAGGAAAATCAGTGTCTATTAGCAGTGGCTCCCTAAATTCTCTCCCTAAGCCCCACCCCATAATCAACATGTCCGTCTCTGAATTTCCCTTTCCTTCATCAGTTGGATCACATCTACTTTTGACTGCTATCAACAGCACTGCTATGAACATTCATGGACAAGTTTGTGTAGGAGCATAAAGCTTGTAGTCTCGGTGGGAGCGTACCAGGTGTGGAATTGATAGATGCTGTGATCTAAGGCTGGCAGGAGGACTTCTAATGGCTGAGCAGAAATTCTCTGAGAGAGGAGTTGGGGACAGCAGTGGGCTGTCCATGTGGTCCATCAAGTTTGAAAGCCTTGCAGTGACAAAATAAAGAAATTAAAAACAACAACAATATGGTAGAAGAAAACTATCCAAGACTAGAATCTGAGTGTGCTTTCTCCAGGCTGATGAGGGAGGCAGGAGAGGTGATGATAGGCAACTGATATGGGGCTTTTATGCCAGGCAATAGTTCTCAACCTATGGGTTGCAACCCCTTTGTGGGCTGAATGACCCTTTCACAGGGGTAACCTAAGACCATTGAAAAACATATTATGATTTATAACAGTAGCAGAATTACAGCTATGAAGTAGCAGTGAAGATGATGTTGTGGTTGGGAGTCACCACAGTGTGAGGAACGGTATTAGAGTCACAGCGTTAGGAAGGTTGGGAGACACTGATGCCAGAGTAACAACTTTAGATTTTAACCCGAGCGCACTGGGAAGGAAGCCATCGAAAGGAATATGAGCAAGGCAAGGCCTTCTGTCGCATTCCTGTGGCAAATCAGAACATCTGTAGATCTTTTATGTGGTAGAGGCTTGAGAGGGCAGCAGAACAGACAGGAGGAGGCAGCTAAGAATGCAGCATAGAGGTGGTGTGGTCTAATGGTCACATCCATTCTACAGTCATGGTGACCCTGGGCATCTTGCTCGGCTTCTTTGGGCCTCTCTTTGCACATCTTTCAAGTGAGACCATTGATGGTAGATGCCTTTGCATTCCTAAGACTGAGTGAATATGCCTGTTACTCCATTTTGTTTTGTTTTCCCACTGTGACAAATATCTGAGAGAAACTATTTAAAGGGCCAGAGTTTCTCTGGGCTCCTGGCTTTAGAAGATTTCATCCATGGTTGGCTAATTCACTGCTTTGGGCCTGAGGCAGAACATCATGGTTGACAGACAGCTGTGATACAGAGCACGTCCTTTGAGGTCACCTGCAGTGACCTACATCCTTCATCCAACCCCACTCCTCTAATAACCCTTCAGCTGTGAAGTCCCCAGTAGGCTGATCCATAGCATCCTCATGATGCGGTCCAAGATGAAGGTGGCATCCTTGTGGTCCAGCAGCAGGAACATCTGGGAACCAAGCTTTCACCATCCGATGTGCCTTTTGGCGAACAGTTCATTACCAAACCACAATGTATAAAACATTTAAAACAGATGTTGGCACTAATGAAATGTCAAATACCAAGCTAACATAGAAGTAAAATATTTTAAAGCCATGAACCTAGTAACCTAAGACAATGTGATATACATATTTAAAAAGTCAGTAAAATAAGAAATACAATAAAACCACACCAAGAAAAAGCCAGGGAAGATGATGGTTTTCATGCCGTGGGGCCCCGTACATTTGCTCGCTGCTCAGAAGAGAGGGTACAAAGCAGTTGGTGTTTGACAGTCCCGCAGTCTGTGAAGTGGCACTGGGCCAATGTCAGCCTCATTTTTTGAAATTCAGCCATGCTTTGATTTTGTCTTCAACTTAGAGGAGATACAGAGGTGGGACCTGTTCTCCCATGGCCCAGGTTCCTGTCCCAGAGCAGTGGGAATGCAGCCCTAGTCAGGAAGTGCCTCAGACACCCAGACCTCCCGTTCTGCGAATGTAGGTGCTACTTTTTGGTAACCAATACATCACACCACCTTGTCAGAGCCCCCACGGTCCTGTCATATGTTGTTAGTCGTGGTAAGAAAGTGAGTCTGTGAGAGCAGAAACAAAACAAAGCCCTGAAGCCACCCTGACATGTGACGCATGCATTGGCACCAGTATAGGGGTGTCCCGAGCTGTGCTGGCAGGTTTAATGTCAACTAGACACAGGCTAGAGTCATCTGAAAGGAGGGACCTCTAATTAAGAAAATGCTAATTAAGACTGGGCTGTAGGAAAGCCTGTAGGGTATTTTCTTAATCAGTGATTGATGGGGGAGGGCCCAGCCCATTATGGGTGGGGCCATCCTGGTCTGGTGTTCCTGGGTTCTATAAGAAAGCAGGCTGAACAAGCCATGGGGAGCAAGCCAATAAGCAGCACCCCTCCGTGGCCTCTGCATCGGATTTCCTGCCTTCACCGCTTTTGATTGGAATTGTAAGTGGAATGAGCCCTTTCCTCCCCAAGTTGCATTTGGTCGTGGTGTTTCATCACAGCAAGAGAAACCCTAAGACACCCGTCAAGCAAGGTAGCACAGCTTAGAGAACCAATGAGTGTTATTGGGGTTACTTACGAGAATACGAGTGAGGGGTTACTTACAGGACTGGAAACGGCTCTGCATCACGTAAGCCCACCCCAGCATGGTGACAGCTCACAAAACCTGGGAACCACCTGGAGCACACTGCACAGCCTGCACTCGGCTCAACAGGTTGGAGAGTGTCCTTTCCAAGTAACTCTGATCTAAACCTCTTCCAGGCAAGATGTCCTGTGATGCCCATGTATGCACCATGACACATGTGTGCTAATACAAACACACACATGTTACGAAATAAATTAATCTAATTTTAAAATAAACTGTAAAAATCTGCAGCTTCGTAGACCCAGGGGATACAAGAACAGCATCTGGTATTCCTAAAATGTTACTGCCAAGGATCCTTGTCCCCAGATCAGGAGCCATGCTTCCGCAGGGGTGCCACCACCCCAGTTCTTAACTTGCTATGCAGAAGAAGCACCAACCTCCTTCTCCTACCTCTGCACCCATTTCTCAACCCTGGCTGTTCTGACATTCCCAGTGGAAAAACTCTGGTGAAAGCTGTCCTGAGCGCTTCTTGGCTTCTGCTTCATTCAGACGCTTCTGTAATCCAGTAGCTGACTTAGCTGTGTCCTGTGGGAAATAACACCTGTCACCTGGTGGCTACACCACTTTGTATGAGGCATTGGTGCTGACAGATGAACGTGGAGGCTGAGCTCGATGTGTGTGGACTGTTCTAAAAAAGCCCTTGCGTCCCGTGATTGGGTGGATTATGTTGTCAGTTTTTATCAGGAGCTTGGGTGATGGAAGCCCTGGGAATAGAACATCTCGGTCGGTGATGCTTGTTATCCTTATCTGTGACTGCTTCCTATCTCCGTCAAATTAGAGAGCATCCCAGAATCGTTTTCAGCTTCAAAATCAAACCTGTTTCGTTTCCCCCAAAACCTCCCTCCTCGGTGCGCCTTTTCATTCCCTTTGCCTGTGGCCATGGCAGGGAGCAGCTCTGGAGTGTAGGGGTAGCTGTCCTCTGTCCAGTGTTTAGACGATGACACTGCCATCTTCATACCTTGGCTTTGCCTCGCAGAAGGGTAACGTGATGGATGCTAAAGGAAGGACAGAAACGTGCTGAGTGTTTACCTCTGATCAGCTGCTTAGCCACTTTGTTTTTGAGAGAGCATCTCTGAGTAAGACTGAGTAGGTGATAGATTCCATATCTGTGAATAGTGCTGTGTAAAATGACACTTGCTTTTACTTAATCAGTTAAGTATGTAAAAGTCCATGTTGTATAATAGAATTTTTGATGAATTTAGAGCTTTGGGAAATCTTGGGACTGTATGATACTATGCTACCTTAGAGAGCAAAAGTCTTCATAAAAATGCATTTTTACTACAGCGTTTATAAAAGGATTGCTGTGACATGTTTTAAGATAGACGCTAACATAACTTGGTGCCTCGCTACCTAGTCTCTGCCTTTCAGATGTGGGGAAATGATTGACAGCTAGACAAGTGACTTTCCACGGCATAGTTTTTAGGGCGACTCTTCTGTGACTTATATTTACTAAATAAAACATGATGGCATCTGCCTTCCTTTACTGCTTCTCCGTTTATTTCTTCAGGGAAGGCAGTGTCTGTACATATTTATGAAGGCTGTACTCCAGGCTCAGGAAGGCTTTTCATATTTCTTTTTATTCTGAGTTCCTTTTGATTTTCCCCTTCCAAAATGATACTTTGGAGAAAAAACCAGCATCTTTGAAAGAGGCATAAAATTCATCTATCATTAATGTGTCTGCCATCTTTGAAGGATCTGAGAGGCTCGAAAGCATTCAAGTCAAGTTGGCGCCTCTGAGACATTCGGGATTATTTAGGTCAGAGTCTAACATGTGGCCAATGACCTACTATCTCTTGGTTTGTGCCAAAACCTTTCCCTCTGGTCTCATTGAACATCTAATAACTGACCACCGTCTTGTGACCACAAGAGCTCCAACTGTCTCCTTTCCGAAGCCCACACTTGGCCCTTCTTCACTTTTGCTCCTTGACTACCTTTTTGGGTAGGAAACCCCAGAGTAGAATTCCCCAGCAGTTTTTTAAACTCAGAAGGCTTAAAACCACACTGAGATACTAAGACTAGGTTTGTTACACAGTGTGCTTTGTTTGACTAGCAAAATGTTTTCAAAATCTACAGTTTTTTTTTCCATAACACAGAGTCTCAGCTTTCTGTGAAATGCTAAGAGACTTGGCCACTCAGAGCCATGTGGCCATAATCAGCCAAGTGTTGGTTACCCTCCTTACAGGGCTCCTGCTCTCCAGACTGCCTCAAGCCACACTTTGCCCCAGATACACTCTGACCCAGGAAGCATTTGGAGCTGAGCCCTCTCTGAGGGACAGAGACCTACTGTTCCTTTCTCAGGAGGGGTCATTTCCTCAGCACCTTTCATCGCAGCCATCTTGCTTTTCTTCTGGGAACAGAAGGTCTGACTCCTGAGTGAAGCAGGAAGTAAGACTTCCACTTTAATTCATGAACATACCAAACGCATCCTGTGTGGGAAGGGGGGAAAGCAGCTCTGAAGGAGCAGTCACGAAGTCTCTCAGCAGCAGTAAGACAGCTGGCTGTGTGGGCCATACATACTTCACTTGTTAAATCCATGTTTGAAGCTTGCAGTGGTTTTAATGACGGCATTATATTACCTGGTTACAACCCCCGTGACTTGAGGCTTGTAATCTGTAGCAGTGTTTAATGTAAGTGAATGCTTGAGGGACCACTGTGTACCAAGTTCTTTGCCAAAGCTCTGGCTAATCATCATAGGCCTGGAGAGATGAGGTCGGCGGTCATTCCAACCCTGACAAGAGAAGGAAGGACTATTGTTATGGATTTGGTTTTCATTTCTTTAAGAGACAAACCACGCCCACTCCCGCGACCCCTGCCCTCCTCCCGCCATATTAGACTCTCTCTGTCCCCTCTTGGCGCGCATGTGTCTCTCTCGGGCTCTTCTCTGTCTCTCTCCTCTTCTTCTCTTCTCCTTCTTCCCCCACATTCTCTCTTTCCTCTAAGTAATAAATATTCAATTCTATTCTGTACGATGTGTCTGCCCATGTCCCTTCTACCCACAGACTGCTCAGCCGCTCGCCACTGGGAAACTGCACTAGTCAGAACCAGCCTGCCGGGGATCTTGCAACCACTCTGGGGGCCAGCAGCCATCTCTCCCTGGGACTAGCTGCTCTGCGGGCCCGCCGGGGATCTTGCAGCATTTTTAAAAAAATCATAAAAAGTATAACTTACTTTGCCAGGAAGTGGATAAGGTGGGGTTTTAGTGGAGTCTAATTTGATTTTTTAAGTTGATGTTATTCTCAATAAACCATACTGGCTGTCTTAGCTTCCAGTGTTGTTATTATAAAGACATGGGGAACCAGAGGCTGGTCCCACGAGGGGCCTCGGCGGGCCAGGAGGCCTTCAAGGGTCCCCTTGGCAGGCGGGAGACCACGATGGTTGAGAGGCAGACAGATACGCCATTTCAGAAAAGGTTTGGGTATAGAGTTTATTTAGTGAGTTACGGATGGGGGATGGAAGGCTGAAAGGGAAAAGGAGGAGAAGAAAGAGGAGGAGGGGGGAGAAAAGTAGTAGTTACCTCTTCAGAAGAGGGAGGGGGAAAATCTGCTTGCCTGGGCAGAAGGGGGAGTCGGTGGGGCTTGTCTCTTAAAGGGACTGGGTACCCAGGTGACAGACCAGGCCAGCAGATTATAACAAGTATCCTCTCATCCATGGTGTTGAGCTGCTTAACGAGGAAGCCAGTCTTAGTTTTGGGGGATTTTTTTTTAATCTGGAAAAATGAAAGTGTAATGTCTATTCTTCCCGTTTGCAAAATATTTAGGAATATTCATTAAGGCAATGCACCTAGAGGTGCTGGGTAAATAATAAAATACTGGCACAG
This sequence comes from Neodon shergylaensis, assembly GCA_025134845.1. Lineage (NCBI taxonomy): Eukaryota > Metazoa > Chordata > Mammalia > Rodentia > Cricetidae > Neodon > Neodon shergylaensis. Next base: position 178,053 of record JABTXL010002720.1, read on the forward strand.
CTCCCATTTCTTCCCATTCCGCCAGTTCGTGTTAAGCCCTGTACTTCTAACAGCCCCATGATTTCTGTAGCCAGGAAACTTCACAGCAGTGACTCTGACTTCAGAACAGTGGATTGGAGAAGGTGCTATGTCCCTCAGAAGGCAGGGGCCATGGTTCCACCAAAGACTTCATCTTTATTTCAAAGGAGGTGCGCTGAAGGCTGCTAAGCCTTGCAGCAATAAGTGGCCTCAACAGCATGAGGCGGGAGGTTGTTGCTTAATAACCAGCATCACCCTCCGGTGACCTTGGACAAGCGAGTTTCTGTAGCTCAGTTTGCTTGTCTGAGAGATAACCATTTCCAAAGCCCCAGCTCTGATTTTCCATCGTCATCTCTTTGAATGACAGGGTGCATGTTTTGTTAGTGTCTTGATTTCTGTGCTGAATATTTATCAAGGCCTTTTGCTTTGTAAGGAATACTTCCTTTCAAATGTCTCCATTGTTGGCTGTTTTTGGTATCCCTTCCTCACCTCTCCAGAAAAACACACAGCTACAGTTTCCCAACTTCTGCCTCTTGGGCTCATGAAGTTGTTCCCCCCCCCCCCCCCGTGTGCTAATGCCTTGTTTGTTTACTTTTAATTCAGTACTTCTGACTTTCGAATGTCCTTCAGGAACTGGAAGATTAGCCCATAGAGGAAACCAAAGCCAGCAGGCTGCAGGGCAGTAGTGGCCACTCACCCCCTCACTGTTGTGTGCAAGAGCTTTGTCGCTTGGGACTCAAGGACCTGGTGGCAAGCTCAGGTACCCCCACGATAGCCGTGTTACTCGTTCTGGTGATATACTTTCTCACTTCAGATCTTTGGATGCGAAGCGTCCAACAGCTTTTGTGATTGTTCCAAAGACAACGCTCCGTGCCTGTCTGGGGGAGGAATTGGGCCGTGGCTGGGCTGGCTGATGGGAATGAGCAGCTATTCAGAGCTCAGCTGACTGGCTGCAGATGTGAAAGGATCATTTTCTGTCATTTGCTGAGACAGTTCACTTCCTCCCAGTTGCGGCCAGTGCTATTATTAAGATAATGCACCCTGCAGTTTAAAATGCAAGGCGCTGGAGGGTACCTTTGCCAAATACCAGTCCCAACACGCTGGTTTACCTGTGAGCTGGGAGAAGAGCCAAAAGGGGAATAGATTAGTGCTCCCAGAGAGTTGTAAAGCTCTGTCCTCCTGGTACGGAGCCCTGACCTTGTTTGTTAGGCCCTGGACCCTGCTGCTTTCTGGATGAATGTAAATGAGGAACTGAAATGTTGGATCACATGCTTCCTGGAGTCCTTCCCTAATGAGACACTTCCTGAAGGCTCCCCTCTCTCTTACACAGATGTCACCTGTGTGTGCCTCTATGGAAGCTCCCTAAGTGTGCCTGTGTATGCGGGTCATATACTTCCCTTTTACAGTGTGTGTGGGCTGCTTGTTACTAAGTTAGCTCCTGATTTTATAGGGTTTTAGTTTCTTTGTGTCTGCGCATAACTAGAGGAAAACATTGAGAAATTAATGTTACCCTTTTTACATGTAAACATTAGAGGTGTCAAAAGGCAGAATTATAACAAATTCAGTTATGGATGTAATTCACTTTTATTTGACTCGTCAGTTGGTACAGCCTCCATCCTGAGAAGTAAAATGGAAATTCCCATGAGACGGCAGCAGAGCTGTGTGGTTCTCAACGGAGGGGACAAGGAAACAGCAATAGGAAAACATGATTGACATTGGCAACTCGATTCCCATGAGACTTGAAACACAAGGGACCCCCTTATCACTTTGACATAGTGAGCAAAAACCTCCTGATTTTAGGAAATACTAGTTAGCTTGGGGGATCCGTGTACTTCTCTGAGTGACATGTGACACCTGGCACAAGTGTCTATTTTGGTCTTATTTGTTGGGTTTCATCACGAGCCTGAAGCAGAGACAGCACCACCATTGCCCCTGCGAATTTATAAAATGATTATAGCGGGTGTTAGATTATATTGCCTTTACAGTTCTATGAATTAGAAACAAAAGTCCCAATGTCAGCCTGTCGCTGCTGTCATTCACTGTAGTCTGTCAGAGTGTGTGCACGTGAGGTGAGGAAAGGGAGGTTGTAATTAGAAATCCTGTATTTTACCAGAGAACCACTTACATCACAAAGGGCTTAATAGCTGCTTCACAGTCCGTGAACGAGAAAGTCCTGTTTACCGGTACACACACACAAACGCAGACATAAACTATCAAAATTTGAGAAAGATTCAAATGGAATCATTTCACTTTTCCTTTAAATTGAATGATATAGACCCAGTCTTTAAAAAAAATGGTTATAAACCTTAGGTTTTAAGCTGTGGACAGACTTAATGGGACACATTGGAATGGTGGTTCTACTCACGATTTCTGCTGCGTGGGGTCAGGGGTTGCCCGGCAAATTCGTAGGTGGGTGCTAAAGAGCAAACATTTAGAAAGTCATAGAGTTAGTTATGAAAAATGCACAAAACAGAGACTGTATAGCAAGCCAGAGGCGATCAATCAGCAGCAATCAACCAACAAAGCCAGCTGTGCAAGCAAGGCTGGGGAAAACCTGGCCATCTCTGTAGGTGTCTGTGGCAAATGGCAGCAAAATGAATTCACTTGAATCCATGTAACACTTCGGCCACAGCTTATGGGCAGCGCAAAGATCAGCAGGGGACAAGTTGGAACTCTGGGGACTCATGTCTTTTTTCAAAGTGGGGGAAAAGGTACCTGACTATACTTCTGTGACTTTTCTTACTGCTGAGATCAACTGTTATAGAAGCAAGTTAAAGAACAAAGGTTTATTTGGGCTCAGGGTGTAAAGGATACAGTCCATAGCAGGGAAAGACATGAAAGTTGGTCACATTGTATCCGTAGTCAGGAAGTTGAGGGCAAGGAATGATGGGGCTCAACTGGCTTACTCTTTTCCCCTTTTGGTACAATCTGAGACCCCAGCTGTGGGGTGCTGCCATCCACACTTGGAGTGTGGCCTCCCTCCTCAGTTAACTCTCTCTAGAAACACTCACCAGACATGCCTAGGTATGTGCCTTCTAGATTAGTGGTTCTCAGTGGGTCGTGACCCCAGGAGTCACCTAAGACCATCAGAAAGCAGGGATATTTACATTATGCTTTATAACAGTAGCAAAATTACAGTTATGGACTAGCAACGAAGATAATTTTATGGTTGGGGGGGTCACTATAACACAAGGAACCGTATTAAAGGGTCGCAACCTTAGGAAGGCTGAGAATCTCTATTCTAGGTGATTCTAACAGTGAAGATTCCATGGTTACAATACCAGCTAGTCTGTGACTGCCCCTAAAAGGGATGTGAAATCTGTAGGGACAGTACAAATGAGGGAGATTCTTGGGGGGGGAGAGGTGTGGGGAGCGGGGAGGTGAATGCTAGGGAAATACATTGGGAAGCATTTTGAACAAACCAGGAGAACCGGGAGTGACCAGAGACACCATCACTGTGATGGAACTCTTACTCTGCTCCACATAGTTAAGTTCGCTCTTTGGTAAGCGTTGCCCCCGTTGTCAAACATGGAACGTTTTGCATTAGGACAGCCAAGTGCAAAACTGACTCCTAGAGAGTAGGAGACACACAAACATCCTGGACACTGCGGTGTGGTCGTCCCACCTGACCAGTCTTTCCCTCTAATTTTTAATCTCTCCCGGTAGGAAGAATTTCAGTTCAGTTTGTCTCCTTGGGAAAACAGTAGTAAAAAGATTGGGAAGCACATCTTTTTCTTTTCTTTTTTTTTTTTTGCCTCCTTTTCCTTCTCCCTTCCATTGTCTTAGGTCTAGACCAGGACATATTCTCCCCTATTTGAAGTGTTTTGTATATTTTTAATGTGTCTTAAATGGAAAACTTGTAATAATCAAATTCTTTTCCAATAGTGATAACTCAAACAAAACTTGAAAATATTTGCAGGTATACCCAGTAATATGGAGCTAGTAATGTCCGCAATCCAGTAAAAAAAAAAATAGACAACCAAACATACAAAGAAGCAGGGACAGGATGTAAGCCCCCTTTGTTGCCCTTCACATGAGAGTTCTTCCACAGGTCCAGAGACCTAGAATAATAGCATGTTAAATGTGAATGGTTTCTCATCTACTCATGTAATTGAGTACTGAGTCCCCAGAAGGTGGCACTTTGGAGGTGGTAGAGCCTTATGACTTCCGGTGTTCTCTGCTTCCGGATTGTAGGCACAACGTGATGGACTTCTTTACTCTCCTGCCTCCATCCCCGCCCTGCTGCATATATCCTTTCTTAGTGAACTAAAATAACCCTCCCCTTGCCTAAGTTAGTGTCAGATACTTGGGTGTCAGAAAGGAGAAAAGTAGCTACCACAGGCACTTCAGAGGCACTTCATCTTCCCACACAGATCTGAGAGGCCAGCTTATACATCTGAAACCCCGTGGATCAGAGGCATCAACTCCAAACGTACTAAGTTGGCCCCTTGAGGGTAATCACCTAAGAACATCCTGACTTTTGCCACCCTGAAGTCTGGAGCCAGGTGATTCTGGGTCCTTCTATCATGATAAGACCTGCTCCCTCTCTGCCCACGGCCCCAGCATAGTCCTGCCTGTATGTATCTGAATGCTACCATGCTCCAAGTCGGCCGCCTTCAGCTTTGGACCCAGCAGCTTGTTGGGCATTCTGTTTCCATCTGTGCCAGTCTCCAGCCTACAGCTCTGCCAGTCTTCTTCTTGGGGCAGTGAACAGATGTGTTAGGTGGGGTTCCCAGCGGTCCTGTTAGCTGGAAACCCACAACACAGCTGTGAACATGCTGGGACACCTGGTCACTGCAGCAGGAAGCTTAGTGTACTATTGGTAGGAACAGTGTGCTCTTTCTCATGTGGTTAACTAACCGACAGCGTCCTCAACAGAGCAACTTTAGAGGAATGTTCACTTACGTTTTTAGTGCCTGGTTTCGAGGCCACTGCACTCGTTCCACAGTGCCCTGTCCTTCCAGTGTGGGTGATGGCTAGATACCTCAGGACCGTGGCTGAGTCCTTATGAGATCTTATTCTGAACCTGTCCTTTTCCAAAACACACTTCTCAAATTTTTATTTTATTCTTTAAAACACTCTTTTGTCACCTTGCCTTTTAGAAGAAAACTGAGCATTATTTTTGAGGGATACAGAGTAAATTAGAAGGTACATTATTCCAGTATCTGCCAGGAACACAGCCCCGTGTGGTGCCTGTGGTGTTGCCCAGTCCTCACTGTCCTTACTGGCATTCAAGGGTGGTTATAGAACTGGACAGGGTGGTGAAAGCTAACTTGTCCTCATCTAAAGTTGAACTAAGCTGCAGGAAGCTTGTCCAGGTCACCTTTGCCCCTCCCCCTGCTCCAGGTGATCGACAATGAACAGAGGCTGCTGCAGTGCGCAGCTTTGAACTTTTTTCAAAAAGATTTTTCTCTTTTTTTAATAATCTTTTTTTTAACATACCAATCCCAGTTCCCTCTCCCTCCCCTCCTCCCATTTCCCCCACCTTCCTCTCACCCATTCACTCCTCAGAGAGGGTGAGGTCTTTCATGGGGAGTCAACAAAGTCTGTCATATCACATGAGGCAGGACACCCACACATATATCTAGGCTGAGCAAGGTATCCCTCCATAGGGAATGGGCCCCAGATCCAAAGAGTTAGTTCATCAGCACTGAAATTTTAAAGAGGTCTTTTCTAGACTCCTGAGCTACAACAAACCAAACTGATTTTTAAAGAATTCTGATCCTTCAGTGCACGTGGGAGGGGACATCTATAGGACCTTTGGCTGAACTATCTTGTCTTCTAGGGAGTCTGTCAGCTCTTGTACATTATGTAGACAGCCAGAACAATGCAGGAAGTGTTGATCCCCAACACACACATGCACACACACACACACATTGATCCACCCAGGGTTTTTTTTTTTAAGTGATTCCCCAACACACACACACAAGAGAAAAGGTCAAGTCTACTTCTGCATACAGACAGCAAACAGAAGATGAAGGTTTTAACTTACTGTCAGTTTCTGTTGGTTTGCAACACAGCTTTTTCCCCCAAAGACTCTGTAGCCAGTGCTTACAGAGAGTGCACAGACAACTTGTTCTTTTCCGAGAACTTTGTCTCTGTCCCTCATTTCTACCCGTCTGCTCCTCTCAAGGGACTTTCAAAGCAGTGGGAACCCCGGGTGTGAAGAGAGAAGGGAACAGTTTGTGTCTCTCTTATGTTTCCTGTGGGGAAGTCAGGAAGCTTGTATAGCTTTCACAATGAGCCTTCCTCAGAGGAAGACCTGTGTGAAGACAAATTTCCGATCCAGCACCTAGTTGCCTAGAAGTGGGAGTCCTGAGCGAATGGGGTCTGGCCCCGGGCTTGCTTCTCATTTGACTGTAGTGACACTAGGATGCCAAGCCCTACGCACGAGGCTTAACTGTAATAAATGTCAGCATCTGAGCCTTTAAACTTCTCCCACTGTTCATCTTTTTTCCCTTTTTATTGCCCTGAATTTTACTTTGTTCTGTCTTATTTCCTACATTCAAAGGAAAAGTTTCATTTCCTCATAGAATTAAAGCAAGAAACAAATTCTTTTCGCAACTTCTCTTTAAACATTTCAAACATGCAGAAATATTTTTAAAAAAAATAATTGACCCTCACTTAAGATACTGACTCTAAACCCCTGTAAATTCTTTCTTTTAGAAGTTGCCTTGGTCATGGTGTCTCTCAGAGCAAAAGAGAAGTAAGTAGGAGGGATGCTGGGTGGGCCTGACACCCTGGCTAAAGTGCTGCTCACCATAGCTTCCTCTCGTGAAGCTGTGTTCATCTCCATTAAATTCCCAAGTAATCTGGGAAGCCGTAATTTCTCGACATTCTAAACCCCTTTCTGCCATCTTTCCCTGAGATAGTTAGCTTCTGTGCTTTTTCCCTCAACCCAGTTACATGATGGAGGATTACAGGATTGTTTTCCACCTATAAGTTCTTTGTACCCGATAGCATTTTTCTCTATACTCTAGTTGATGCTGCTATAACAAAGTAACCTTAGTGTAAAAGTTAAAAAATAAACTTATTTCCCATTCAGGCTCAGTGGCCCATGACTTTAATCCTGGCACTCAGGAGGCCAAGGCAAGTGGATCTCTGTGAGTTCGAGGCCAGCCTGGTCTACAGAGAGAGTTCCAGGACAGCCAGGACTACAAAGAAAAACCAAGTCTGGAAAAACTAAAAGCTTATATCCCATAGTTCTAGGGACTGTAAGTTTGAGAGCAAGGAACTAGCATGGCCGTGGTCTAGGGGACCCTCCTCATGGTTGTGTATAGTTGGTTTCTAGGGTGGTCATGATCTTTGTTTGTTTTTGAGATTATAATAATTACATTTCTCCCTTTCCTTTCCTTCCCATATACCTCTCCATTCGTGCCCTATTCTCCCCAAATTCATGCCCTATTTCTTCACTATTGTTATTGCATACATATACATATTTGCATATGCATATATATTCATAAGTATAACCTGTTGAGTGCATATATTGTTGTATGTATGTTTTTCAGAGCTGACCATTTGGCACTGAGCAGCCAGTTGCTGTGCTCTTCCCTGGGGATGGTCACCTCCCCCTCTCCCAACTGTACGCCTTGCCTGTAGTTCTTTGTATAAGGCCACTGGCCACAGTCGTGAGAGGACCCCCTTCCTAGTTGTATATAGTTGGATCCTAGCATGATCAGTCCCTGTGAGGACCTTCCAACTGGTTGTACACAATTGACGTCTTATTACGTCTCCATGTTTAGGAAAGATAGCAGAAATGATCTCTGAGGTCTCTTGTATGGAAGTATTAATCCTGTGAAGTCTCCTGTGCCCTAATCCCCCATCAAAGGCTCCTCCCCTCCCTCCAACTACGGTGCTGCTGAAGACCAAATGCGTGCCAGGCACTGCCTTTGCACGGCGCCCCACCCCCACCCAGCCCCACTTCCTTCCCCGTGGCCTCTCCATTTTTGCTTTTAGACAGTTACACTGTAGCCTGTCTGGCTGTGAACTCAGACTCTGCCTCTCTCTGTGTGGCTCTCTCAGTGCCAGCAGCATAGCTCCTTGCTGCCACGCGCGGCTTCAGCCCCACTTCACAACATCCCGTTGGGGTTCAGGTTTTAGCGTATGAATCTTGGTTAGTGACAAACACTCACTCCATAGTAATTTATTAACCGGGACAGAACTAGAGTTCTTTTAAGCAAGACAGCCCATGTTTAGTTTTGCTCTCTTAATTATTTTCAGAGCAAGTAGCCGGTGTAATAGTTGCCTCTAATGGCTGCAACTTAGTTTTATTATTTCTTTTTAACTATGGCAGGATTTTTAGAGATTTTCCTCCGTGCTGAAAGTCACTTATGTATTTGTTCCTAATGTTTAAATTATCTCATATCAAAACACATACTTTGTCCTTCTGAAATACTCTGTTATCTCTGAGGGTTGTGTTTTTTGTTTTCTTTGCTTTCCACCCAGTAAGTGGCCTCTGTCTCACCTTGTGTTGTAATAAGGCCACTTGTTCGTTTCCTGGCCACCTGGCAGTTCAGACCCAAGATAATCACACAAAAACTACATTATTTAAAACACTGCTTTGTCTATTAGCTCTAGCTTCTTACTGGCTAACTCTTACATATTAATTTAACCCATCTCCGTTAATCTGTGTATTGCCACATGGCTGTGGCTTACTGGATAAAGTTTCTGCATCTGTCTCTGGCGGGGCTACGTGGCTTCTCTCTGACTCTGCCTTCTTCCTTTCAGCATTCAGTTTAGTGTTCTCCACCTACCTCTATTCCCTGCACAGGACCAAGACAGTTTCTTTAGTCATTAACCAATAAAAGCAACACATAGACTGAAGGACCTCCCACACCAACTTTGTCCTTTCACTGTGTCCTTCAGCCCTGGTTTCACCTGCTGAGAAGTGGGTCTCAGAATGCTCTCTGGGGAGGGTCTGCTTCCAGGGGCTTTGCATGGAGCAAGTTACAAACTACTACTTATGAATCAACAGTTGAGTGCATGTTGGAATTTGTGATTCAAATTTAAAGTTGCAGTGTTGTTCTTATTTTATACTAAATGAATAAATGTTATTTTTCTATATTCTTGTAGCATATATTCACAAGGTTTTTCTTAACTTGTCTTGTACTAAACAAATTACTGTTATTTTCCATATCCTGGTAATACATGTTCAATGTCCTAAAATTTCTGCAATGAGACAGCAAAATGCTGAGCAAATTTTAAGACCTTTTTTCTGCTTCTTTTCTTTGGCTTTTATCCCGTAGTTGTTTAGAACTTATGTATAACCTGTATTGTAAGGTTAGCAACTTGATAGATACAATTACCTTTTAAATTCACATAGAGAAGTTCAGTTTCTATTTTTTCTACCCCACCCCTCCCACTTTTATACCCCTGAAGGAGTTGGCTTCCATTAGTTCCAATTTGTTATTCATTATTTTATTTTATGTATTTTTGTCTTGTTTTTTCAACCAAAAAACAGCACAATATTGCTTTTTTATTATTTTATTGTATCCTGGTGATTGAATTAATAATATAGAGTTTTAAAACAAAAAAGCTGTTTATGAAATATGTACTAAAATCTGTTCAGCACATCTTGAATCTGAACTTCAAGTAATAACATGAAAGTTTAGTAAATCATCAGGAAATCCTTCCCCTGAAAAACACACCTTGCATTTAAGAAAGTCGATGTAGCTTAGTGTATCCAGTTAATTAAAAATCCATTACTTGCTCTTCCTCTGTAAAATGCTGCTGTAAGTTCAGAAGTTGGGGAGGCCTTTCTGAGCAGCTGCTGCCAGTCCCCCTCCCCCTTCAGACTAAAGCTCACATCTGTGTATGGAGAGCAATGGATGCTATTCTGTCCTTTCCGAGCAGCTGCTGCCAGTCCCCCCCTTCAGACTAAAGCTCACATCTTTGAGGTTTGGATGCTATTCTGAGTTTTTACCTTTCTTGTGCTCTTGTCTCTTCTTAGCACCTCCCCCACTAGGCTCATGGGATAACAGCAGGCCCCCTGTTCCTTCGGGGTCCACAGGCTGTTTTCTCCTTGCTCTGCAGTGAGGCCTTGAGTGGGACAGGTTTTGGGGCCAGAGGGATCTGAGACTGCTCTACCATCAGTAGGTCTCTGATCCTAGGTTAGCCAACATTCTGTATTCAATTTTTATTAAACAGAATTAAACCAAACAAACAAAACCTGTTGGGGACTGCATGCCTTCAGACTCTGAATTTTCTGTGACCCCTTGCCTGCTGGAGTAAACAACTTGTTTTCCTATGCTTGCGGCTGCTCTGAGCACGAAACCCTCATGAGTTCCTGATGGCAGGGAAGCGGTTTTTGGTGCACTTGCAGCTGAAAAGTCCCAAGAGCTAGGGCGTGGCCATTAGTCAAGGGTAGCCCTATATAAGCTTCCCTAGAACACAATAAAAGGGGGGCATTCTTGTTTCAAGGAAGACCCCCCCTCTGTGTGTGTGTGTGTGTGTCTGTGTGTATGTTTCAGTCTCCAGCCCCTTGCCCAACTTGTGAACCATCGTATGGTGTATGGGTGGTAGAGTACAAAAACCCACCTTTCTTTCTGCCTTATTGGGAGGCTCAAATGTGATGATGTACATTTACGTTATGAAATATTTACTGGTATCATATTAAGAGTTCTTCATCCTAGTAAAAAAGGTTGTGTTAAATATTTGAGTTCTAGTGTTTAGTTATCTGATAGAGTAGTTGGCCCAGAGTCTAATTTCCTTCCGGGTTAGGTCATCCAGAGGCCCATCGCTGCAGCCCCTGAATGCATACTTCCTGAATATTGGCTTTCCCTCCCTTCCTGCCCGCTAACCATTTCTTCTTTGCTGCTAGACATTTCCTAGCACGAGTCTCATGTGTGAGAGACTCTTAGTCATGAGTGTTCAGACCCCCTCCCCCTACAGCAAGTGATCCTCCCAGGGTTCTTATTCTCATTCCCTTTGTTGGGTCATTGGAAGGAGGGTCCTCATAGCCCCCATTGAACCAGTCATGATGTCTCATCCCCATCCTCACCCCCACATATATGTACATGGTACTGCAACTCCATGTATCATCAGGATCGCCATCTGATCCTATCACTGCCTTGGGTTTTCTGTCCCCAGCTGTGGTAACCAGCACTAGTGACTAGTGACTAGTGAAGTAGGAGTGTCATACTAATCTCCAGCTCTGTAGAAGCGGGCAAGGAAATGTCAGTCCCTGGTAGACCAGAAGGACCAAGTTTTATCTAAGCAAGTACTGCTTCACCATCACTTGGGAGTTTTGTGCAGACCTTACCTTAATTAATACAGTGGTCCTCAACCTTCCTAATGCTGGCAATACTTTAATATAGTTCCTCATGTATGGCGACGCCCAAACAGTTATTTTCATTGCTACTTCATAACTGTGATTTTGGTACTCTTATGAATTATAGTGTGATGTGGGAGTGTCATATATCAATCTGTTGATTTCATTGGTTAAGTAATAAAGGAACTGCTTGGCCCTCATAGGTTAAAACATAGGTGGGAGGAGTAGACAGAATGAATGTCGGGAGGAAGAGGAAGTGAGCTCAGACTCGACAAACTCTGCTCTCTGGAGCAGAGAAGCCATGCTCCGCTCTCCCGGAGAGACTCCATAGCTCCTCTCGGAGACATGCGATGAAGCTCCGACCCAGGATGGATGTAGGCTAGAATCTTCCCGGTAAGCGCACCTAGCAGTGCTACACAGATGATTAGAAATGGGCTAAATTGATATGAGAGAATTAGCCTAGAAGAGGCTAGATAGAAATGGGCCAAGCAGTGTTAAAAGGAATACAATTTGTGTGTTGTTATTTTGGGGCATAAGCTAGCCGAGCAGGCGGCTGGGGTGCTGGGGACTCAGCCCCGGCCGCCCCTATTACAACAATAGTGTACATATTTTTGTTTTTTCATGGTCTTAGGTGTCCCCTTGAAAGGGTCATCTAACCCATCTAAGTAAGGGGTCACAACCCACAGGTTGATAATCAGTGTCTTAGTGCTGCTGAGTCAGAATCTTGGGTCTTGAGTTGAACCCAAAAATTATGTTTTTAGGAGTCCTCCAGGGGATTAGTAGGCATGCTCAAATTTGAAAGCCATTCTAAGCAACAGAGGTTGGAATAGCAGTGCACTGTGTCCTGTGGGAAAAGTGTCATAGGTTACATTTGTAAGCATTTCATGCATTTTATAGGGTAATGGGTTAATGCAATTTCCAGGTAAGTTTCTCAGTGAATCAGCCATGTCTTATGCTTGTTTTGGCCAAATTGCTGATCAAATCATGGATCTTATTCACAAATGTTTTTCTGTTCCCCTTTCAGGAATATTTTGATAAGTTAAAAAATATGTTTCAAATATAAGATGAGTTTTGTATTATTTTCATTATTTGGTGATTAATTTGTACTTTTTGTTAGTGTTAAGAAGGATATATTGTTGCCAGTATTCAAAACTCTATGCAATTTGGAAATATAATACAATCACAACCACACTTCCTCATGCCCTTTTATGAAGAACAATTTTCCCTCCTGACTTCCTCTCTTACTCTCTGGCTCTGTTATTGAGATTGTCTCTGCAATTGAGAGCCCATTAATTATGACAGCCAGAACTCTGGAACAATGAAGTCTATTTTAATCTCTGGATTGAAATGTGGCACGGAGGTAAACAGTTACCTCACTTTGAGTCTGTGGAATTTCCAGTGGCCTCTGAGGGCACTGCTCTGTTTCTCATGGTCACAGATGTTGACTTGTGCACATTCCACAGCTGATAAATTTCTAGCCAATGAGCATCTTGTTTCTCTGGTAGTAAGCCTCAGTAATCATTTTTCTACACAAACAACATTTATTCATAGGTTGCAACTTATTATGTAATCTTCAAAACAAACCGTGATAGCTCAATTGACAAAATTATTCCAGGAATAGAATATTTCAGAATAGCAGCTCCCAGATGTGTTCCTCACTGGCCTTTTCTGGTTTTTGCTTAAAATTTGGCTACTCTTGATTGTCATCTTTGTACTAGCTCTTCTCTCTGTTGCTGTGACCAGACACCTGACATAGAATAAGGGAAGAGTGGGTTTATTTGGACTCAGAGTTTAAAGTCTTGGACCATACCACCTGTTACGGGGAGGAAAGCATAGGGATGAGTTGTGGTCCATGGTGCTGATCAGGAAGCAGGGAAAAGGAAATGCTGTACGCTTGGATCTTCCCTTCTACCTCTTTTGTTCTGTCGAGGCCCCATTCCATGGAGTGGAGCCACCACATTCAGGGTGAGGCTTTTCTCCTTCATTTAACTTGTCTGGAAATACCTACAAAAACATTCCCAGGAGTATAGCTCCTAGGTAACTAGTGAAGAGTGAAGATTAATGTCACATTCTTTCACCACTTCACACAGAATTCTGTCTATGGATGTTTAGGCTTCTTGAAGGATTTTACTATAGTGATATTTTGTTTGTGTTGTAACAAATAAAGCTTGCCCGAAGATCAGAGTGCAGAACTAAGCCACTAGAGGCCAGGGAGTGGTGGCACACATCTTTAATCCCAGGACTCAGGAGAAAGAAGCAGAGGGATCTCTGTGTGTTCAAGGCCACCTTGGGCTACACAAGATTGAATCTGTCTAAAAGAGAAACAAAGCTCACACAAAGGGGATCCCAGCACTTGGGATCCCATGCCTTTAATCCCAGCACTAGGGAGGTGGAGACAGGAGTGATATCGCTGGGCAGAGAGAGGAATATAAGGCGGGATGAGAATGTAAGGAGCTCATTACAGTCTGAGGTTTGGTAGAAGCAGGTGCAGTCTGGAGACGCATTCTGAGGACAGAGTCGCCCCTTTGGTCTGAGCATTGGTAGAGGTAAAAGAACTCTCTAGTAGCTGGCTGCTCTGTTTCTCTGATCTTCAGCATTAACCCCTGTTTTTTATTATTAATACCAATTAAAATTTATCTGACATTTTACTTTTCTTTTTTTATTTATAAACTTTATTATTAAAAAGTTCACAAACAAGCAAACTAAAACCATACACCGAAATTAACTAGGTCAAAGTGTGTTGTAAGGAGGAGCGGCGGGCTGCATACCACCACCCGGCTAGCTTAACCCCGAAATAATTACACAGAAACTGTACGCATTTAAACACTGCCTGGCCCCTTAGCTCTAGCCTCTTATTGGCTAACTCTCACATCTTGATTCAACCCATTTCTAATAATCTGTATGTCACCATGAGGTCGTGGCTTACTGGGAAAGATTCAGCATGTCTGACCTGGCGGCTGGCTCCATGGTGGCTCTCCCTGACCCTACTTTCTTCCTCCCAGAATTCAGTTCTGTCTACCCCACCTACCTATGTTCTGACCTATCAGGCAAGCAGTTTCTTTATTAATTAACCAATGAAAGCAACACACAGAAAGAAGACCCTCCTATACCAAAAGTGTATATGCATCAGTGAAGTTCTATACAGTTAGAATAGCTATTTGAAACAGAAGCTGTGTAGCTTCGTGTTGGATTTTACACTTTTACTATACATTTATCCACCACCAAAACCAAAAAATCCTGACAGTTAAAACGAGAAGAACAATTAGCTCTAACCTCCCTTTGATAACTCGTGTCTATCACCAGCACTCAGTCCTTCCTCATCCCCCAGTGTCTAACATTTCTCATTCTCTTCTCTGCATGTCATACAGAACCCACATGTGCATTTGTTTACATATGTGCATTGATTATTAGACAGTCTCTCCATGTAGGGAGGACATGCAGGCTCTTATTTCTTTCTGAGATTTTATGACTTTGCTTAATATACATCCTAAATCCATCCATTTTCCTGGAATTTTTGTGATTGTATTTTTCTTTAGTTATTAATAGCATTCGTTTTTAAAATGTCACCAAATTTTTATTATCCATTCACCCTCTGATGGACAGTTCTTTCCTGTAGTGAACAAAGGAGCATTAAACATTGAATTCTAAGTCCACAGGTGTCTGAATGGCTGTTGTGTAACAAACACCATGCTAGTCCTTAGTCCAGTAAGAGGCAGCCCCGGCCGATGGTTTGATATTGGTGGTACAAATGAACATGCACTGAGAACTGTGTGTAATTAAATTCTTCAGTGTATGATTGACAGCCAGCAAGTAGGGTTTTATTATAGGATATGGGAGTCTTGGTAACAGCTAGAATCGAATTTTTTCGAGACTGTAGTTATCTTTTGTATATTCTGCCTTGTTTCTCTTCTCTGTTGCCATGTGACTGTCCTTACTCCAATTTTTCCCACTTTTATTTTTATTTACTTATTTTATTTACTTTATTTTAGGTAGGGTCTCTCAGTGGGACTCAAGCTGGCTGTGAGCTTGTGAGCTTGTGGCCCCCTGTCTCAGCCTTCTGACTGTTGGAATTGCAGGTGTGCACAGTTGTGCACGCTTCCTCCACTATCTCTACCTTTCCTTCACTTTCCATAGAAAAACAGCTCAGTTGGTCAAGTGCCCTCCGCTAGGCTATTTATTAGTGGCCACGGAACACGCGTGGGCTGGAAGCAAGAGAGAAACAGTGTCTAGAAGAAAGACTCTCGGCACATAAATCATATCTCTGCCAGGTCTGCACTGTGTTCCTTCTCTTCATCTAGATATGAGCATAATTTTAGAGCCAACACAACCAAGTGTGGGAAGATTAATTTACACGACTCATTTCACTTGCAAGCAAGAGAGCTAGAATACCCGTGCACGGCTCTGCTTTATGGGTACACTGTGTTGTTTAAGAACAATGCTGAAGGAGCATTGTGAACTTGCTGTAAACCACGCACTTACAGTTTGAGTTATCTTCCTGTCACTACTAAAGATGTGTGGTAATCAACCTATAAAGAGAAAAAGGTGGGCGCTGTGGCCTATACCCTTAGTCCCAGCACTCAGGAGGCAGAGGTGGGTAGAGACCTCTGGGGGATTGAAGCCAGCCTTGTCTATGGAGCAAGTCCCAGAACAGCCAGGACCACATAGAGAGACCTTGTCCTCCAAAAAATCTAAGAGTCAGGGAGAGAAGAAGAGATACATTTTGATTGACTATATTGGCTCGTGGTTTTCGAGGTTTCTGTCCATGATCAGTTGACTATTTCTTTGGGCCTGTGGCAAATCAGCACAGCATAGCAGGAGCATGTGACGGGGTAAACTGCTCACCTCACAGGCTAGAGACCAGAGCCACGGTCCCACGGTCATCTTTGAGAACATCCTTCCACAGATCCAGGTCCCACTTCCCACGACACCACTGAGGAAGTCAGGCTTTTGTGAATGGATCTTAGGGGCACAGAGAACAGTCAGACTCCAAACTCTAGTAGGTAGGGCATGCTTGCCAGACAAGAAGATCATGGCACACAGAGCAAAAGTCACATGATACAGAGTCCTCAGGAGCAACATGGTGCTGTCCTTAAACCACAGCAGTCTGTTATGGCCAGAGATAAATAGTGTGATCCAGCAGGTGTGGATAGGGATAAATAGTGTGACCAGAGCAGGTAAGAGAAACAAGGACCACAATTAGGAAGATTGTTATTGGGGAAATGAAGGAATTTAATTCATATCCTAAAATTGTCAAGAGTCCATTTAATGAAAATTAAACTGAGAGAGACACGGAAACATTCCTGGTTGAGAAAGGTCAGTATGATCACCCAAGGAAGACAGCAAGGTGTTGGAAAGCGTCAGTGCCTACAGGGTGTGACAGAGTTCTCATTCCACACCTAGAGTGTGGATGATATAAATCACAACAGTGAAGCAGAACCTAGAGGCTGAGAAAGTAGGTGTGGACACAAAGGGGGGAGCTGGGAAAGTAGGAAGATTTTTGGCCCTTTGCGCAAAGAACCTCAGAAGGAAGGCTGTGTTTGAAATGCAAGGCAGCCCTACAAAGAAGAGAGAGCTAGCACAGACTTGAGTGGCTTGGATGCTGTATGACGCAGATGTTCTGAAGTCATTTGGACCGACAGTCAAGACACCCCTGAGATCCGCACCATAGATGTGAGCTTGGCTTCATTGCTTGGCAGTACTCAGTGTTTGGATCCCAAACTAAGCCTGGGAGTAAAGACAATCTCCAAGGGAAAGTTTGTTTAGGGAGAAGAAAAGCAAGCCAAATTCAAAACTCCAGGGAATAATTGCTCGGGAGGCTCCTTTTTTACCCCCCACATAAAGGTCTAGTTGGAGAGAGGTTTGACTTAATCCAATTTCTAACTTCTTGAGACCTGTTGTATGTTAAGTATGGCTTACTGGGTACCAGAGAATTTCCTCAATGAAACAAGGAGAATCTGTGTTGTTTGGAAAATCATTTTAGCTCTGAAAGCAGTTTAGATTTTGGCTTAAGTATGGGAGAGGTGAAGAAGATGTGGGGAGACAGGCTCAACAGTTGAGGAAGAGGCCTTTAGAGGCATCTTATTTGATGCACAGATGCCCGCAGAGACAAGCCAGCTGCTGTGCATTTCCAGTGCCACGGGTTCCCGTAAAGGGAGTTCATTGTTTAGCTGGGTAGCTTTAGATTGATCGTATCAGAAAATGCCTGTCTCTGCCTTCTCGTCTCCCTTCGGCCCTGAAACTCCCCTGCCCAGAGCAGCTGTTGTGTGTTTAACTAAGCTGTTCCTCCTGGTTAGGCAGGCGCTTGGCTGTAAGGTAGGCTCCACGGTGAGATGCCTCACACCCTGGCCCCTGTAGCCACGGCTCTGTTTGCTTGCTCCCAAGCTCCTTTTCTGCTAGAAGCTCTTGGAATGGAATACAGTTTTCCTTTAGGTGGTTGAGTTGTTTCTCTTGAATTTCAGTTAACTCATTTTTACGAGAGGCCTTGTCTTTAGACTGGACAAGTACCCCGGACCAAAGCAGACCAACCGAAATGATGTTACCCATGCTAACTACCCAGGGATCAAACTAAAACATAAAGAAACATGAAAATCCCCAAATAAGAAGTCAGCACAGCTAGTTTCAGTTGCGGTCAGTCAGCCTGAGTACGACATCCTTCAGCATTTCCCCTCACAAGGATAGTAACTTCAACCTTTAACCCACTCCCTTTCAGGTTGTTTATTGTATGTTTTTCTTCCCCTTGGGCAGGCTATGCCTACAGTCATTCTAGTCTTAGCTGGGCACCTTCATAACTTGTGACTCACTTCATAAAAGTCAGTTCAACCAATTTCATCAGTTCATGACATTCTGCTTTTTGAGACAACATAAGAAATCCCACTTAAAACATCTTAAGCTTGAGCAACGAGACCGGACGCTCTGGAGCTCATGCACGCTCATGGTGCGGCATGACGAAATTGAGTTCATTTGTTCAAGACATTCGTAGGTTTTGATTAACGTTATTTTGCAATTGAACTGCGCTGTTAGATCCTATTGAGCATCCAATCAAAGTGTTTACTGTCAGGTTGCTTGTCTTTCTAAACACAGTTTCCCTCTTTTGGAGATTAGGGAGATTTATTTACCTGAAATAAAGTGGATCCTAAATGGCCCTCCAGTGGCCTCAAGGTTTAACACGCCCTGTTCTTTCCCTTTTCCAATGAGGAGACTTGGATTGGCAACTGAGCTTTTCCCTGGGTCTGGGGTCACATGAGGACCCAACCCAGAGGCCTCTGGGTGTGTCATTAAGGTTCTGACCTCAACAGAACAAGTTTTCTCCCGCACATTTGTGAAAATGCAGGTGTGAAGATTTCTCCGAGGCATGCTACTTTTTGGTCTCAGGTTTTTAGACACCAGAGTGCAAAGACTGAAATCCTGAGAAGGAAAATGGTCACTGCTCTTCCAGTACATTTTGCAGTGATCTTTTTGTTGATTTTGATACTGTTTGGAGCACAGAGAGTCCCAGTGAGGTATCACAAGCCTCCTCCAGCTCCCTGTGTTCCACTGGCTGCTGCGAAGCCCATCTCAAGAGCGTCGTTTGTGTTAGCATCGTCTGTGTTAGTATAATCTATCACTTAAAAAAAATCTCAGTTGCTCTGAGAAAATGCCAGGATGGCTTGTCTGCGTCTTGCCTCTGAATTATTTTGCATATAACACTGGCGCGTTGCGTGAACATAATGGCATTGTTCTCATGTCTAGAGTTGTGAGCTTTAGCCGAGCCATGCAATGGGAAACACTTTTAAGTAGTGTTTCCCAGCAGTCAGTCAGCTGTTCCCCTCTTCCTCTCTGCCTTACTGATGAGGAGCTGAGGCAATGGGAACTTAAAGGAACTTGCTGAAGGTCACCGAGCTGTCAAGTGGCTGGCCCGGGACTCAAACGCAGGGAGACTGTCTCCACTCCCTCTACTTTTACTTTTTATATCAAAATAAAAAAAGATTCACAAATCTCCATTAAAGCCTGACTGCCCGCTGGAGGCTTCTGTTCCATTCTGGGTTTGGTTGGCATGGTTTCCACATATGCACATACGTGCCTACCCATGAAGCATGTTCAGTGCATGAAACCAGAGGTCAACTTCTGGTGTCCTTTTTTAGGAAACATTTCTTTTTAAGATAAAATCTCTCAGAGTTGGATGGTGGTGGTGCACATCTTTAATCCCAGAGTTTAGGAGGTAGGTGGATCTCAGAGTTCGAGGCCAGCCTCGACTACAAAGTGAGTTCCAACAGCCAGAGCTACACAGAGAAACCCTCTAAAATCTCTCCCAGGCCTAGATCTCAGTGGTTAGGCAAGACTTGCTAGCCAGCAATCCCCAGAGATTCCTACTTTCTTCCTTCCCCTCCCCTCATTCCCACCTCTACCTCCCAGGTCCTGGAATTAGAAGTGCCTGGCATCCAAGCTTGGCTTCTAAAGTTTACCTGACAAGCACTTTACCCACTGAGTTATCTCCCCAGCTCATTAAAGTTATTTTCTTAAACAAGAATTAAGAAATCCAAGCCATAACACCTTGAGTACATTTGATCTTATCTGACCCTGGGAAGCTAAGCAGGATTAGGCCTGGTTAATTCTTGGATGGGAGACTTTTCTCAAAGCCAAATCATGCTGCATGGCACTGCCTCCCTCTGTTTGTGTAATATTTATAAGGAATATAGCAGGATTTGATATAGACAGATACTTTCTTTACTCAACAACAAGGCTAGCAACACACAAGATTTATCCAAGATTGCATTGTGGGATTTTTGAAAACTTTGCCAATAAAAAAATATGGTAAGGATATGGGGAAAGACAATTCCTTACCTTCTGCTGGTGCAGTGTGAAGTGTACAGACATGGTGGAGATCAGTATGAAGGTTCCTCACAGATTAAAAATAGAACAAGCGTATGAGCTAGCTGTCATGCACTGTCGAGCATACATCGTACCACACACACACACACACACACACACACACACACACAAGCTTGCCCATCCACGTTTATTGTAGCATTTTTCACAGTAACAAAAAGATGGACTCCGCCCTGATATCTGTCCTTGAATGAATGGACAATGAAAAGTTTGTAAATATGCACAATCGAATTTTCTTCTGCTCTGAAGGACAATGAAATGATGAAGTTTGCGAGAAAACGGACGGGTCTGGAAAGCATGAAGTGGCACAGATCCACATTCTCACGAGCAGATCCGAGCCGTGATGTTCACGCATGCGCAGAAGTGTGGGACTGTGGAACTAGAAGAACATGAGCAGGAGGAGGAGGTGCTGAGGGAGGAGAGGAAGGCAGTAGGATGTGTGTGGCGTGTAAACAGGAGGCTGCAGCGGGGCAGGATGGTGAGGAGGGTGAAGGGGTGTCAACAGAAGCAATTAAAGAGCTGCTGGAACACGCACCCATGGCTGGCGTTGTATGAGGTTCAGTGGTCTAGCGCTTGCCCCAGTGCTTTGCCCCAGGTCCCAGCCATAGTGTGTGTTTAAAAGGAAAACAAGCAGAGAAAACACTGTGGTGACTGTTATAATATCAACATGAACTTCAGAGTAACACATATTACCAGCGACAGAAATGTCAAAAATGAAACCCAATACTTTGCATGATAATTTTTTAAATATTTTTTAAAACATTATGTATTTGTCAGCTGGGGGGATGTAGCTCACTGGTAGAGCGGTTGCCTGACACGTCGCTAACCTTGAGTTTAGTTTCAGATAGTGGGACAGGGTGGGGAAGAGGGGTGTGTTCGATTTTGTCATTTAACACAAACCTAGACATGCCTGAGAAAACAGAATCTCAGCTGAAGATGGCCTCCCTCAGCACTGGCCTATGGACTTATCTGTGGGACATTGTCTTTATTGCTAACTGATATAGGAGGGCCCAGCCCACCAGCCCACTGTGGGTGGTGCCATCCCTAGGCAGGTGGGCCTGGGCTGTGTAAGAGAGGCAGCAGAAGAGTCAGCTCCTGCTCCCAGGTTTTTGCCTTGAGTTACTGCATGCATGTCCTTAGATACGGCTGTAAAGTATAAGTGGAAACAAACCCTCCCCTCCCAGGTGGCTTTGGGTCTGTGTTTTATTACTGCAGCGGAGAAGCAAACTAGAGTAGAGTGTATTACTTGATGTCTGTTGAGATTACAGTGTCTTTATCTTTTGGTTTCATATTTTAGTTTCAAAGTTCAATCTGTTTCTAAAAGCCATTTCTCTCACAAAGGGAGATCTTTCTTTAAAAAAAACATACTACATTACCTTATTTTTTAAATTCCCAGTGGAAGAGAACAGCTGTCTATGAGTAACATTGTACTTAATCTTCAAAAGAGATATCGCTTGTTTTGATATCAGAAACCTCAGATCTTTCTGTATAGGCCCCGTGTCGTCACCTGCATTTTGGTCCAGTTCTGTGACATCGTTGGTACTCAACTGTTGCTGATCCACAAACAACACTTTCAGAGAAAACAGAAACTATGACCTAATAGTTAAGTTCAGGAGTGGGCGCACACTTTCTGTGAAAAATCCCCGTAGTAAATTACTTGGATCTGTTGGGAAGTTAGAGTCTGTTCTCGCAAGTCGCCTACCATAATGCAAAAGACTGGTGCAGATAAGGGGTCAGTAAACAGTGTGAATGTGTTCCCTTGAAATGTTACTTGTGCACATGAAATTGGAATTTTTATCTGCTTTGAGCATATCCTGATTTTTTTTCTCTCTTCAGACTATAAAATAAATAAATAAGCAAACCCATTCTTGGCTTGTAAACCACACAAAAACTGATCCACATTGGCCCACAGGCGATAGCACTGACCCAGCTCCAGCTGAACTTGGCTAACACTGCCTTTGGTATTTCTACTATCTTAGAACATTTTGTCTGTTGACCCAAAGCTACTTTCATTATCTTATCTTGCAGAACTTTGCACCCCTAAACCTCATTTCACTCACCTTCCTCCCTCCTTTCCTCATCTCAGTGCTCTGTTAGGTTGGCTGATCTCGGCTGTCAAGTAGACACGGGGAAAGAGGACCCCTCAGCTGAATAGTTCCCTGCTCAGACTGTAGATTGGTCTATGGATTTGTCTAGGGTGGCATTTTTTTTTTGATTGCTAAGTGATGTAGGAGGGTCAGCCCACATAGAGTGTTACCATCCCTAGGTTGAGCCTGACTGTATAAGAACAGAGGCCGATGACAAACCTGAGAGCAAGCCACCAAACAGCCTCCGGCCATGGTTCCTGTGCTAGCCTCAGTTGGTGGTGAACTGTCACGGGGAAATGTAAGCTGAAATAAACAAAAAGCAAACTGGAACACCTGTCTGCCTATTTTGCCATCTTGGAACCTAGGATTCATGCTCTTGTTCCCCTCCCGTCCAAGGGTCCATGTCTGCCAGACTGTCCAGGACTTCATATGCCACCTCTGAACACCTTTTCTTCCTCTACTCAGAGCCAGTGCTGGGCTCATGACCTCTGTGTCACTTGTACGTAGAGACCTTCCCCAGTGCTTTTCCCTCTGTTGCCATCCTCCCTCATCTAACATGAGGCTTCTAGAATGCTTTCTAGAACCACTGTTAGCATAACGAGCCTTTGTTTAAGCAATCTTCATTTACTCCCAGGGGACTCTGTGGGGTCAAGTCCCTGGAGAATTGCATGTCTTAGTTCTGAGATAATCTTCCTCACCAAGCCTATAGTTACAGCCTATGGTTAGCTCCTGCCCAGGCTACCTGTTAGAAACTGCATCTCATGCTCCATTGTCTCAGGTTGCTCCTGTGCTTGGGACACTTTCTTGAGCTTTTCTCTCAGTGATGGTTCCTTCTTCATTAGTAAGGCTGAATTCATAAGCCACCCCATCGGTGACCTTTTCCATAGCTCTGTTATCATTTATTTGCCTCTGTGTCCTTGGAACTTTAATGATGGACGCCTCAGCTCTAGAGTCAGTCTGAGAGAAATTATGGTGTTTTCTAAAAAGCTTCGATAGGCTGTGTGTGTGTGTGTGTGTTTGTGACTCAAATCGTGTGTTGGAACCTATCCCCAGTGTGACACTGTGTCATCCTGGGGGTGACTAGGGGCTGAAGACGGAGCTCCTGTGAGCAGAATTAATAGTCTAATAAAACAGATATCATCTGTCCCTTCTGCCATGTAATATAGCAAGAATATTGTCACTATGAGCTGGGAAGACAGTCCTCGATAGACCCAGGGTATGTTATCTCCTATCTTTCCTGCCTGCAGAGCAGTGAGAAATGCATTTCTGTCTTTGGGTTGTGAAGTTTTGCTACAGCTGTGATAGTGTAGACAACTGTGGCTCCCTGGCGGCCGATGCTATGTACTATGTACTAATCCATCCTGGTTTGGTTTTTTTTCCTCCTCACTGAGAGGACCTTCCTACATTCCCAGGCTGGCTTACAATTTACAGTCCTGTGTGGCTTCCAGAGTGCTTGGATTACAGGGGTATGCACCACTGCACTCAGATCTGTGTCTACACGTGGGTGGGGGGAGCAGAGGACAACCTTAGGTGTCATTGTCAGGTACTATCACCTGACTTTTAGAGACAAAACCTCTCACTGGCCCTCAGTTTGCCAAGTAGACTACCCTGGCTGACCTCACACTCACAGAGATCCGCCTGTCTCTCCTGGGATTAAAGGTATGCACCACCACGCCCGGCTATACGTAGCTTTTTGAATATTGGTTTAAGAGCTAAAATTCCTGTTCTTACACCCACAAGGCAAATGCTTTCTCAGCTAAGCTACCACCCTAGCCCTGCAGTAAATACTTGCAATTATTTCAATCACAGGGTGTTCATGTCTAATCATTTTTCTATTTTCATATAGTCACAGCTGTGATATCAGGGTCGCAGTTCAAATACCCATGGGGGCCAGGCTGTCAGTTTAACTAGCAAAGGTCTGTAATAAACTAAGAAGGACTTGTCCAATCTCTTGGGGACAACCTTCTCTCAGGGGTGGCTAACTGTTGTTACATAGTGTGAACATATGCATTGATTTTCAAAAGAAACTGGAATATGAACATTTTAATGTAAATATCTCAAATTTTAAATATAGACTACAAGCTTTTTAAAGAACTCCATCGTGTGTGTGTGTGTGTGTGTGTGTAATTCTAGCCCATCTATAGGGTGGATGTTGGCTTTGAGACCCACGATTGTCCACAGCCACTCATAACCACAGCCAGAGTCTGGGGCTGGAAGATACAGTGTGGGTCACCAAAGAAGGCTCTACCAAAGCGTGTGTGTGTCTGCCTCCACCACACTGCCTCCTCCCAAAGTGGTACTTAACCTCCGAAGTGCAGAAGCCCGTCTGTCATCCAGGAGCTCTCTTTCTTACTGCCCTGCTTCCTTCTGGCGGCATGTGGCTACTGTTGCCTGGAGTGATGGAGTGAGCTTCGGTTCCCTCCCCTGCTCTCGAGTGGCTGTCCAGGGGACACTGCCAGTCCGGATGGGAGTCCCTCCCACTGGCCATCTTCATTCTTGCTAAGGGTTATTATCAAAGGACCTGTCAGGTGTCTGGTCAAAGTGAGACTTCCCAGGAACTCAGGGACCGGAGTTTATCATCTCCCTGGGAGCTCAGAATTGAGGATTAAGTTGTCTTCCTGCTGCGGCCATTCTGGGTGGTCAGTCCCCACTTCAGAGAGCCCGACAGAACATGGACAGCGAGGTTACCCAGAGAAGAGAATGTTCATAATAGGCAGCTCTATTTGATCTCTCATAAATGATTCATTTCCCCCGGACAGCAGTTTCAGTCCGCCTCTCAGTTACAATGAATCGGCAGGGGTATCTCACTCCACCTAGTGTCCTGCACTAATCCCTCATCCTCAGCTGGCATAATTCCTGCCATGCTCTCACTCCAGGCCACATCTTTAGTTTAAAGCCCTCGGCCTTTATACTGCCTTTAAAAACAGAATCAAACTCCACAGCTCTTACGTTGTTCTGTCAAGTGTTGGGGGAATGGTTGTACATTTTCTGTATTGAACAGATGGGAATTCTCCTTCATCCTCTTTTTTCCCCTCCCTTTCTGAATTTGATTTCTAACTTAAAACTTATCAGAGTTCTTCAGGTAAATAAAATCCTCTTGTCTGACACATGCCTTGGCCACTCAGAACGTAATTCATGAGGTGCAGGCGAGGTGTGCTACGGTATGAGCAGCCACGCCACAGGCTCTGTCCTCTGCCACACATTGACTCAGAGCGGGGGACAGCAGTCGCCTCACAGAGCTGGCGCGAAGATGCGAAGAGTTGATTACTCCCTGCAAAGCGCTGACAGCTCTCTGGCACACGGACAGACCTCAACAGAAACTCCATTCTCCTTCCCAGGAAGTGAGCAGGAGAGGTGGTTTCTCTCTGGCTCCTATGTTCATCCAATAGTACCCGCTCTGTGCCCTGTTCTCAGCAGAGAGCCCATGCTCATAGCAACCACAATTTATTGCAGCCAGGTTGGTTTCAGAGAAAATGTTTGCCTTCTTTGTAGGACATTGGAAGACAGCTTCACCGGGAATATGATAGTCTACTACCCACCCGCAAATGTTCAAAATAGGCATATTGTGTAGGCCTCAAGGGAGTGAGACTTCATTTAGGAGCAGGAGACAAGGGCAGGCTAGCTGTCCATGTGTTTGTATGCTTTCAGTGAACAGAAGCGGCTGCACCCCAGCTTAGGAAACTGGGCTTTTTCTCCATTTACTGTTAGACTTGCATCGGGTCGCAACCTGTGGGTCGCAACCCCTTAGAGGGGGTCAGGTATCCTGTGTATCACACATTTACACTACGGTTCATAACAGTAGCAAAGTTACAGTTATGAAGTAGCAATGAAATAATTTTATGGGGGTCAGCACAACACGAGGAACTGTATTAAAGGGTCGCAGCTTTAGGAAGGCTGACTTATAGGAATCTCATTCCCCTTTCATGTGACAGGTAACACATTTGCCTTTGAAGAAGAAAATATGGCATTTAAGTTGGCAGACATTGAACTTTTTAGGATCAAAGTAAATGGAAGAGAATCAAATCTTTCTACTGAAAGTGTGAAAAATATTGACGGTGACATACTGGGAACCAGAAGATGGGGGGGAGGGGCTGGAAGTGGAGTTCAGTGAGAACATGTGACCCTGGAATCAATTTCCAACGATGCCAGCGAGGAGGGGAGCCAGAGAGATGACTCAACCCTTACAGAGCACTTGTTGTCCTTCGAGAGGACCCAGGTTCGATTCCTGGCACACATGGTGTGTCATAGCCTGGTTCCATGGGATCTGATGCCCTCTTCTGGCCTCTTCATGCACCTGGTACGTTTAACATACATATAGGCAAAACACACACACACACACACACAAAAAGTGGTTGTTTGCGTTTTAATCTCTTAAAGAAAGAAAAGGCTTTTTTTTTTGGTCAGTCCTTTATCAGCCGGGCAGTGCTGAAATGCCTCACCAGGATGGTATTACAGTCTTCCCACCAGACTGACATTTCTGACGTCTTAGCATTTCGCCGGGTTATTCACGAACTGATTCAACATGAAATGGCAGCGTAAGGTCACTGGTAATTGCTGGTTCTCAGCTCTCCAGCTTTGGTGAGTCAGTGCAGTGCAGACCTCTGAAGCGCGTGCCACCAGGAATAGATGCACAATAGGAAAATAACAGCCTGAGCGCCGCGGCCAAGGAAAGAGCTCAGGACTCGCGAGTGTGTTCACAGCTCAGCTGTTTTTAGCTGTGTGATCTCGTGTTGGTCTTAGTCATCCAGGGTCCTGGGTTTCTCACGTATAACGCAAGGCTTGGGGACCTCTTAGCAAAACCAGGTCAGCTTCAGAATTTAAGACCCATAAACGCAGACAGGAGGCTGCATTTTAAGGGGATGGTGATTTCTGAATTCATGATTTAAGTAATTATGTGCTTTTATGGACTCCTGGAAGCCAGCAGAGGCTGGTGAGTCAGGCTTCCGGGGAGCTATTGAAGCTCCGCGGTGCTTTTGCTGTTGTTACAACAAAAGACTACAGCACACGGTTAGGCACTAATGTGGGATTACACCAAGTTCTGGAAACGGAAACTGAGGCCTTGCCCACAAGGTGCTGTGAGGGACTTGTGGCTTGTTTCGCCAAGGTTAGATCAGAAGCATGAGCCTGGTGGACCCGTTCTGTCCTGAGATGCGGTCCTACCAAGTAAGATAACGGGGAGCAAGCATGGGCATTTCCTGGCAGGGAAGTCTGAGTCGTCTGTGCCTCCTCCTTCCCTGAAGTCTTACCCAGACTCTTCTGTGGTTAGAGAAGCAGAGAGGAAGCTGCCCTTGCTCTCAGTACTAGAACAACACAGGTCTACTCTGTGTTTCCCTACAGCCCAGCTTGGCTTGTCACAGACTGCCTGATGTCCCCGTGGTGCACAGGGAAAGAGCCGAGATGCGGTCTTTATCCCTTTGTGGCCTTCACTGTGGCACTTGGAGACTCTGGGAGTCAGTGTGGCACTGTTAATCATCACCTTGTCGGTAACCTCACCGCGTGCATCCAAAAATGTCCCTTCTTTAGAGGAGAGAGAGTGAGGGTAAGGCACCCCCTCTCTCCCAAGCACTCCACACCAGGTATAATGAACTGCAAGGGCCCCTTCATCTCAGAGAAGCCAACAGGAATACTGCTGTGTAATAAGGAATACTCACTTCCTTATTAGCCCCTAGAAAGTGATATTTAAATGTTTTAAGCAAAATTCAACTTGAAAAATTTCTTAATTTAAATAGAAAGTCTAAAAAGCTACAGTACGTGAAATGAGTAAAGGCAGATTCTGCTCACAAAAGCAGCTGAGATAAAGATGTGTGTGACGTCAGTAGGAACAGGGAGGCCGTTCTGATGAATACAAAACCCTGAACTAGATAGAGCTCTTGGCAGGTGATGGGCTTGGCCTTTGTCTTAGAGCATGCGGATGTAACCACAAACAGTACTGTTCTCTTTCAAGCCGGATCATCAGGCTTGCCAGCAAATAGTTTTGCCCACTTAGCCATTGAGCCAACCCAAGGTGGTATATTTTTTTTAATTAAATGATACTCGTCTACTCAGAAAAAAAGATAAAAAGCTCGTCATGATAAAGGTACCCATTTCTGATTACTTGAATGTGTGGGAATGAACTTTTTGTGAACCAACACTGTAGTTCCTTAAGAGAGCATAGTATGGCGTGTGCCAGGCTTATAGGCGAGCAGAGAGCAGGAGTTCACGTCCTAGGGGGAGTGCAGCTCAAAAAGGAGTCCCAGGGAATAAACTCTTTAATTATCGCATATTTTAAAAAGTGTGAAAATGTGTGAGACCCCTCCATGTAGTCCCTGGGTTTGGCAGAAGATTGCCTCAAATCCCCTGCCTGAGACCACACAACACTCAGATCTCAATCTTCTGTGTGTATGTGTGTGTGTGTGTGTGTGTGTGTGTACAAGTTTGTACACAATCAAGGGGAGCTCTTTTTCAGGAAATCTAGTTTAACCACCATCAGTATGATGGAGGTGCTGACACAGCGTTGAGTCTGCAGCTACCGGGACCTGGACTTGGGCAAAGGCACATGAATGGTGGAGCATGTTTTCCTAAAACCTTCAGATCCTTCTGACTTCATAGAAACTCATCCAAAGCACTGCCTGCACTCTGCAGAACCTTCTGCTGGGTCTTCGCTGTCTGAGTCAAAGTGCAAGAGCGGTAATCATCATTCTGTAGGATAAAAGGTGGAGCTAAGGACGCTCTGATAGTACACCTTTGATCCTGCCACTGGCTCGTGTGCAAGAGTGAGGACATGTGGGGGTGGCTAGTGAGGAATGGACTTCTCTTCCCTTGGACTTTACTATGTGCCGAAATGGCAGCCGTGTTCTTCAATAAGATCAATAGTGACTCTGCTCTTTCTCACTCGGGAAAATGGAACAATATGTGCCGAAATGGCAGCCGTGTTCTTCAATAAGATCAATAGTGACTCTGCTCTTTCTCACTCGGGAAAATGGAACAGAATTCCCTGAGCGACTCTGTCTGTCTGTGTTGTAACTGTCAAAGAGTTTAGGCTTCTGACTAACCTGAAGTACTGGTTGCTTCGTGTGTCGCAGGGGTGAGCTGCGATTAGAACAACCCCCTTAGCGAGTGTTAGCAGGTGCTAATGCGAGTCCATCCTCAGCAGCTCAGTTTATTCACAACATAAAATATGGAGACCATGGCCCCACTGCATCAAGTAGTTTGGTGCCAGCTGCGATGTCTCCTTGGCTGGCCTTGAGATAGAGGCTGAGCACTCGGCTTCTCAGAAACCACCGTCTCACCTACGTTTCCTGGCTTCTTCTTCTTCAGGGTTATCAATGCCGGCAAGAGCACGCACAATGAGGACCAGGCCAGCTGTGAGGTGCTCACTGTGAAGAAGAAAACTGGGACGATGACTTCCACCCCGAACAGAAACTCCAAGAGAAGGTCGTCCCTTCCCAACGGGGAAGGATTGCAGTTAAAGGAGAACTCGGTAAGCATGGTCCCTGCCTTGGTTGTCACGTCCCCTAGCCCACACTGTAATATGCCAGGGCTTCGTCCCGCTGAGAATGGAAAAGCTAGTCAGGGGCAGGCCCCATCGCATGCTGAAGGTACCACGGGTTAGATGAGCTGGCATTTGAATTTTTAACAAGGTAAACACAACACTAGCCCCGGTTTGTTATGGGAGCCAATATATATAATCTCTGGTGGTTTCAAAGAAGCCAATTTTTTTGTGGAGGAAGTGAACTAAAAAGTTTTGTAAGGGGTAGAAGAAACTAGTTCTTGGCTTAGAGCCCAGCTATGACTGACTGTCTTCCTCTTCCCTACCCGTTATACTTGGCCAGTTAGAGCCTGTTCTTAACAGTCTTCCAAGTTAATTTTTGTTTCAGTTGGACGAAGGCCCTTGCAGCCTGTGGGGGTGGCCTGGCAGACCAATGCCCTCCTACTGACAAGCCCCAGGGTACATCTCCTCTCTTCAGTGTCTGGAGAGCAAAGCAGACATCCCCTCAGCACTATCTACAGAAGCCCTTGGAGAAGGATGGGGGAGAGGGTTCACCCCTGTGGATCAGCAGATTGTTCAGGCCTGTGGAGAAGTGGCCTGGGGAAAAATCAGGATGCATTAAATGAGACAGCCCAAATGTGACTTTTTTTGTTTTAGGAATCTTTAGTAGATATTTTTTATATAAAAGATATACAGAATTTTAAATGAACTAGGTGTTCCTTCTTAGCCTAGAAAATAGAGTCTTGTTTCATTTAGGCTCAGAGAATAGTAAAAGTAATGAGATCAGTTTAGAGTCAGAAGCACAGTGACCTGTGGGTCCTGCAGCACAGCTGAAGAAAGTGTGGAATGAGGCCCTTCCCAAAGATCCCAAGTTGGAGAGGACAGAATGATAATGGGTACCTATGGGAGCTCTGCAACAAGGTGGCTCAGGCATCTAAGGCTCGCTAGCTCATTAATGTTGAGGTACTCGCTTATTCGTTTAGCCTTCGTTTTTTATTTCTTTATAAATTTATTTCATAACTGCCAAATGGTTGGGATTGTGAAATCTAATGCTGGTCTGTAGAAAAATAATTTGAGCAAGTCATTGATGAAGAAATCCTTAATATAGGGATAGGGAGACGAGCCAGTGGTTAAGAACACCAGCTGCTGTTGCGGAGAACCCAGATTCAGTTCCCATCAGCCACGTGGCAGCTCAAACTGTCCATAACTCTATAGGTGGGGCATCACATGCCTTGGAGCTAGAGTTACAGGTGTATATAAAGTCATGTGATGTGGATGATGGAGTCTGAATTCCAGCCTCCTGATAAAGCGGAAAGATATGTCTCCAGCCCCATGGTATTGTATTTCTGTGTGCTTATTGATCAGACACACACGCACACACACACACACAGGTATGTGTATATATATTACATGTATACACATAATATATACATACACACATATATACACTATATATATATATTCATTAGAGATATCTATTTGAATCCCTTACACATTGTTTCAATTGTCTATTCTGTCTTGCTATTGTTTGGTGGGGCTGTTCTCTAAAGCCTGCAAACCCTACCATCAATCACTGCGCACTTGCTGTGTTCCAAGGATAAGATGTTGGGGACTCGTCAGGAGGCATAATGACAAAAATCCTTACCCATGAGGCACTTACATTTGCTGAAAGAAGCAGTGAACTGTAGAGCGTAGCCTGGCATGGGGGCATGTGCCTTTAAACCCAGCATTTGAAAGGCAGAGGCAGGTGCAGTTCTCTGTGTTTCGGGCCAGCCTGTTCTACATAAGTTCCGGGACAGCCAGGGCTACACAGAGAAACCATGTCTCCAAAAATAAAAGCAAAACCAGCAGTAGAATGAGCCAGGTAATGAAGGCTGCTGAGACAAAAGTGGAATTGGAAGCTGTGGAGGTGGAAGACAGCAGGGTGACATTTGGACTGTGGTCTTGAAAATGAACAGGACAGGCTGGGTGATGGTGGCACATGCCTGAAATCTCAGCACTCAGGAGGCTCTCTGAGTTTGAGACCAACCTGGTCAACAGAGCAACTTCCAGGGCACAGAAACCCTGTCTCGAAAAACAAACAACAATGAAAAATAAAGAAAGAAAAGTAAACAGGAGGGAGTAGAACTTGGTGATAGATTATATGCCTGTCATGCACATAGCATACCTATCAGAACTGGATTCAATCCCAGTAAAATAGAAAGAAGTAGAAAAAATAAGTAGTTTAGCAAGCAAAGAAGTGTTAGAAAGGTGTGATTAAAACAGCAGTTCTCCATCTGTGGGCCGTGACCCCTTTGAGAGTTGAGTGACCCTTTCACAGGGCTTGCGTATCAGATATCCTATATCAGATATTTATGTTATGATTAATAACAGTAGCAAAATTGCACTTATGAAGTAGCAACAAAAAATAATCTTTGGCTGGGGATCAGCACAACCTGAAGAACTGCAGGACCACTGGATTCGAGGAAGGTGCGTATGTCGAGACAGGTTACAAGAGCGCCCCTGAGCCGGGCCTTATGCACTTTGGAATGGAACATACACGAAATGATGGTGATGGTGAGTTGTTAGGGCCTAAGCCTGGGGCCCTCGCAGCCTTAACAAGTTAAGCTCAGGAAGCCGATTCAAAGGACAAGGTGGAAAAGTAGAAGCATGTGTGTTCAGTGTGACCACATTGGGAAGGAAGAGGTGGCTAGTCCTGTTCAGTGTGACCACATTGGGAAGGAAGAAGTCCGCTGACTAATCCCCCACAACCTCTCCCTTCAGCTCATCTTCAGCGTCCTGACGTGAAGTTTCGGTTAAACAGAGGGTGATGAGTATGCATAACTAAGCAGTCCTGGGCAAACCATGGTCCTGTCCATCATTAGCCATCATTATCTCGGCCTCAGTGTCCCCTGGAAGGTGGTCAGACATGTAGCACTGTGTGAAATCTTTTCCTCAGAGACAGGCTTCCCCTTTGACTGGCATGGGGTTTCCGCTTTTCCCTTCTGCCAGCGTGCGACTCCTGGGGAAATACATACTCCTTTTGGTACTTTGTCTCAGTAATTAGATCACTGGAAGGAAGCGTCAGAGTGTCTCCTTAGAAATACCTCCACTCCTGCCAGGACAATTACAGTCAGACAGGAGCAGCACACATAGGACATGACATTTATCAGATGTCATAATAAGCTGGTACTTAAACCGAATGATTCTAGCCCTGACAAGATGAATTAGGACAGTAGTGGCCAAGAGGATGTGGGGTGACAGCTAAGAGACTCCATACACAGCAGGTGAGAAGTGAAGAAAAGATTGGAGGGAAGGGCCAGTCAGAGGAGCTGGCGTTGTGGGTCCCAGCGGCTGTTCCTTGGGGGAGAAGGAAAAGTAGGCCCAGTACCAACGATACAGGCACCAGGAACAGGTTGAAATAACAAGTTCGGTTTATTTTAGAAAGGGGTGAGCCTTCTACACTTTCCACCCTGCCCGGGAGCAAGGATCTGCTGAGCTGGCATCTGCTGAGGTGATGTGATCACTGTCCATAAGTTCACATCCTCTCCTGTGATGCTCAGCTGCTGTTGTCAAGGCCCTCGGGCAGACCCAGGGTGGCTTTCGGGAAATAGCTACTGCACGTGTTCTTTACTATCGAGGCCGGCTGGCTTCAGGCTCATCAAGGCTTAGCCATCCTACAAGCTGGTTGGGAAAGAATAGCCAAAATAACCAGCCCCGTGGCTGCCTGAGGTAAGAGGAGTTGAAGATGGCGGAGGCCCCAGGTAGTGTGCTCTGGACAGGCGCCCCTGGAAAGGGCAAGAGGGTGAGCAGAGGTGCTGATGGGAGAGCGAGTACACTGACTGTACCCTTCCAGATGAGAATGTTCTCTAGGAAGTCAACTCACAAGCAAGCCTAGGGAGTTTAGATTTCAGGAGGTTAGAAGTTCGGAGACTAGAGCTGAAATGTCAGTGTATACCCAGAAAGAGTATGAAAATGAGAGAAAGGAAGAGGACGGATAGAGATGGGCCCTAAGTAATCCATGATGAAAGCTGTCTTAGTTGCTTTTCTTTAGTCATAACCAAGGCAGCTTATAAAAGACAGCATCTAATTTGGGGCTCATGGTTCCCAAGGCTGAGTCCATGATCATCATGGCAGAAAACATGGTAGCAGGCAGGTAGGTGTGGTGCTGGAGCAATGGCTGAGAACTCACATCTGATCCACAAGCATGAGACAGAGAGACCTTAAATCCCACCCCCAGTGACACACCTCCTCCAACAAGACCACACCTCCTAATCCTTCCCAAACAGTTCCACAACTGGAAACCAAGTATTCAAATCTATGAGCCTGTGGAGAACATTCTCACTAAAGCTACCACTGAAGGAGAACTGTTAAGGAAAGAGAAGAAAGAGGTTATTATGGCGTAGGTCACACAGAGGTCAGGGAAATGGACATATTATAGGCCAAAAGTGGAGCAAGAAGATGAATAACAGCTTCATTGTCTCACATGCAAACAGAGTACTGAGTAACCCAAAGAACCACAAAGGCAGTTGTTGGCCCTACTCAGTACAAAGACTTAATTCTTCTTCCTTTCCTGGCCTCTGTGTCCACAGTAAACTTAGCAAAACTAGAAGAGCCTGTGTCCAAAAGAGCCCACGTATTATATAACATGTGCAACTTCCTTAGAGACTTGAGAACACCTAAGAACTCTTATTGTGTAACCTGGAATGTACGAGAAGAAAATTTATTGCAGCTGTACTCTGTCAGTAAAGTCAGGTGTGCAGCCAAGTTTTGGCTTTGAGTTTGATGGCATCTCTTACGTTCAGTGACAGCAGGGTTCGTAAGTCACCATGAGATGCTTTTCTCACTATCCATAATTACTGTCGGCTCTAAAGATTTAAGGAGTTACTTGATCCCATTAATAAAGTAGTCTTCCAGTGAAGAAAGTCAACTTAAGCCATTTATTTTAAAATAAATCAACCTTTTGAGGCAGGCATGGTGCTGCATGCCTTTAATCCCAGCACTAGGGAGGCAGACACAGATGGATCTCTGTGAGTTGGAGGCCACCCTGGTCTACAGAGCTAATTCTAGGACAGCCAGAGTTCTGCAAGAGATGCTATCTCAATAAATAAGTAAATAAGTGAAACATTCAAAATATTTTGGGGTGGATAAAATAACATGGCATTACATTCTGCTACTCTTGACTTCCTCATGGAGGGCAGTGGAGAAATGTCTTCTCATCTTTGCCTGAAAGTTTGACAGTGGTGCCTTGCTTTCAAGGGAGCCACACAT
This sequence comes from Neodon shergylaensis, assembly GCA_025134845.1. NCBI lineage: Eukaryota > Metazoa > Chordata > Mammalia > Rodentia > Cricetidae > Neodon > Neodon shergylaensis. The sequence continues at coordinate 213,010 of JABTXL010002720.1, forward strand.
CTGTCTCAGGTTCCTTCACACGTTAAGCCAGACATCGGAGGTTATAGAAACACCAGGCAGTGGCGCACGCCTCTAATCCCAGCACTAGGAAGGCAGAGGCAGGCAGATCTCTGTGGGTTCGAGACCAGCCTGGTCTACAGAGGGAGTTCCAGGACAGGCTTCAAAGCTACACAGAGAACCCCTGTCTTGAAAAACAAAGACAAAACAAAACAAAAAAAAAGAAATAAAGACAGAAAAGAAGTTATAGAAGCATATTCCAAAAAAAATCGTAAAACTTGAAAGAGACCTACATTAAGAAGTGAAAGAAGGGACTGGAGGTTAAGAGCACTGACTAGTCTTCCAGAGGTCCTGAGTTCAATTCCCAGAAACCACATCTGTAATGAGATCTGGTGCCCTCTTCTGGCCTGCAGGCATACACGGAAGCAGAATGTTACATATAATAGACAATTTTTTTTAAAAGTGCAAGAGGTTGAAAAGTTTGAAGAAAATCTAGGGAATCAGTATCATTAAGTTGTTTTGCTCTATGGTAGGTATAGGTTTTATATGTCATGATATACTTCTTAAGAAATAAGTAAAACTTCTCTTTTGAAGAAGAAATTTTACATGTGATCTCAGCCAAAAGGCCAGGAAGCAGTGGCTGCCTGCTGAAGTGGTCGTGAAGGGAGGAGCATTGTCCATCACTAAGGAAGGTGGGGCTTGGCTCTTACCTGGGCCACTGGTGTCCGGTGTGCATATGAAAGAGGGGTAGTAGATGGGCAGAGATCTTCCTCCGCAGTGTGCAGGTGGGCATCTTCATACCCTCCCGTGCCTCTCTGCTCTGTGAACCAAGTGTGGGCAGCCAGGAGAGAACACTACAGTACCAGAGGCTTCTGAAGATCGGTCTTTAGGAAAGACGCTGCGGGCATCTTCGAGGGAGGGGGGAGGATAATGTGTGGCCTCTCACCCCCTCCCAAAGCCTGTCTGTCAACTGGACTGAGATTCAAAGAAATAAGCAGTATTACTGGGTTTTCCTTACTGTGATTTGAGGATTTAGGGAATTATTTATCATAGAGAGCACCGTTGTGTTTAAACATAGACTTCCCAAGAGCTTTTGCTTGGCAGCCCCCAAGGGTCTAATCCCAGGAATGAGATTAAAAAGAAAAAAGTGATCCCACCAGACTGCCTTCCAAAGAAGGAAGAAGTTTATCCTTATGGGTATCTTAAAACCTTAGTGTGAAGTTGTGCGTGCCAGGCTGGGCACGGTGGCACATTCTCTGCGCTGGGAGGCAAAGCAGCTGGGTCTTTGTGATTTTGACGCCAGCCTGGTCTACATAGCAAGTTTCAGGCTAGTCAGGGATACACAGGGAGAATCTGTCTCCAAAAAAGGAATTGTTTTTAAATGCATGTCTTTATTATAATGCTTGAAATTGTTCAGGATACTGTGGCCATCACTAGATCAATCTCTCTCTCTCTCTCTCTCTCTCTCTCTCACACACACACACACACACACACACACACACACAACTCTTTATTTGAGGTGCAGATTGTTTTGAACTTGTGGCTACCCTTGGTGACACATTAAGGTCATTTATTATTTATTATTAAGGTGCACTTTTCGGTCATTTCCTTAAGAAAAAAAAACAACCTTATGTTGTTTAATTTGGGGAAGTACATCAAAGTATGTAGTTTCGGTGTCTGTTAGTTCAGTGTCTAGTTACAATAGCAGGAGCTGGCTGTGTCAGAGTTCAGCAACAGGGGAGACGTGAGCCTATTATCTTTCTCAGCAGAGGACTGGGGGGCAGTGGGAGTTCAAGGCATGCAGAAGCATAATCCGTCCGAGATGAGGGCAAGGGACGCGGGGCTATTAATGCTTAGCTTCAGGTTGCCATTCCTGTAAGAGCTCTTCTAGCCGCAGGACATTTAGAGAAAAGTCGCTTCTGGTCCCGCCGCTCTAGCTCCTTGGGATTCTCGGAGCTCATGGTAAAATGCTCTGTGCAGTGGTGTAGTTCAGAAAACAGTAGGCATGACCTTTAATTCACTGTTTTCTTCTGCTCGTAGTTAGAAAATGTAAACTTTCTGTGTACCTGCTTAGATATTTTCTTTTCCTTGAAGCAAGATGGCAGTGGTTTCTTTTAAAACTCTTTGCCTATTATTTCTGGAGATAAGAACTCTGGGCAGTGATGAAGAGGGATGAGTTGATGCCAGGTGTCAGAGGACCACTGTCAGTGATCAGGAAGGTATCATGCCAGTGGGTGCACTGGTTCTCCGGAGACCAGGTCCGAGGTGAGAAACCTGTAGTGACGACTGAGTTCCTCAGCAGCCTCTGTAGATGAATTTTTCTTTGGGCTGCAAACTCACAAAAAAATGACACAGAGACTCATTATTAATTATAAAAAGCCTGGCCTTAGCTTAGCTTGTTTCTAACTAACTACCTCTTTTAACTTAGCCCATATTTTTAAGTCTACTTTCTTCCACAAGTTTGTTACTTCACCTCCATTTTGTCCATCCTGCTTCCTCCATGTCTGGAAAGGACCCTGCCTTTCTTCTTCCCAGATTTCTCTCTTTCTAGAACTTCCTGCTATGCCTCCTGCCTAGCTGTTGGCCATTTAGCTTTTTATTAAACGAATCAGAGTGACACATCTTCACAGTGTGCAAAAAGATTATTCCACAACAAGCCCCCTACTCCCCACTGCAAATCTTACAACTGCAGGAAACTTGATATAGTGCTTAAATGGAAGCTGCTTCTTCACTATCTCATGGCAAAGAAACAGCATCCTCACGGAGATATAAAAACCTAGATTGCTTCCACCAGTGATGGGAAAATATCTAAACAGCTTTGTTTAAAGAAGATATAAGAAAGAGTAAACATGTCAAGACTGCCAGTGGACAGCAGGAGAATGTGGGTCTGGGATGGTCTTGTGTGGGGATCTGGTGAGAGCCTGTGGGTTGACAGCCCCGCAGATGGAGTGGCCGCAAGAGCCACCCTGGACTCTGAATTGTTCGGCTGGCGTTTTGCAAACTGGCCGGACACATTACAGAGATCAAACCACACAGAGCAGACATTGGGGAGATTGTAATCTCCATGTCTCCACCGGGGGAAATAGTGATGAGGCTGGAGAAAGGAAATTGCCCTCCAGGCTCATGGTGAGCTGTTTGGAAAAGCAACTGGGATTTCATTCCAAGTGGGAATGCAGATCTTCACATGCAAGAAGTTCCTTCCATACTCTTGGTGTGGCCTCGTCCCAGGCTTTATAAATACCCGATTGCAAGGTGGGAGAAATAAAAATATCAGATGTGTAGAATGCTGGTATTCAGAGAAACGACACTCTCCCTCAGGACAGCTGTTTCGAAATTAGTAGCCATGCAACTGTCCGCTAAAAACAGTATTGGGGAATATCGTCCCTATGTGTTTTTATTTATTGACTTATAATCATACTTTTGGGTATTAGTATAGAATGTAATTATGTTCTAATCATAATAATTAATACATTTTTCATGTCAAAGGCAATAACCACCAAGAGTTATATGGGAGGTTTTATGTTCTGTGTGGGTTTTCTATAGTGACCCACGGTCTTGTGAAGAGCAAAGACTCCTTGTTATTAGCTAATGTGTCAGAGCCCGTCTCATCAGGAGCATCGGTAAATAAAGTCCATTTACCAGCTGTCTCCTGGAGAGTTTCTGTTCTGAGCCATACCCGATGGTTGTCAGATGCGGTTAGAGTATCATGACGGGGACAGCGCTATGTGGGCACGTTCTTGATTGCTTGCGTTTTCTGTCAACAGTTTCTTGTAGAAAATGTCTAACTCTTAGAGGGATGATTTAGTTTACATTTTGGTAATGTCACCCACTTTAGCGTGCACCTTTAGTTGAGGACCCAGGATCCCAGTAATGAATCACGTTGTACCAATGTTTGTGTGCGCCCCAGGGCTGTCCCACTTTCTGCCACATGAGGGCGCCAGTGCCAGTCTGGAAAGTCGGGTAGCTTGAGTTTTCCATTTTACCCTGAAAAGAGGATTGTTTCTGTCCCCTGCTGACTGATTGTTCTGACCCCCTTGTGTGCTCCCCCAGGACAGCATCCTAGGGGAGAGGAGGGGTGAGTTGTATCAGTTTTGAGAGAGAATTCTGAGTGAGCGAAAGAACACAGCCTCCTCCCTTTCTCTGAGCTGTGTAAACAATCCATGCTCACTCTGGGTTTCCATGTCCGCTTCCTGTGGGCAGCAGCGCGGAGGTGTTTGCAGTTATACCTTTTTCTTTGCCAGCACCCCACGGAGGTGGGCACCTCATTGCCTCCCCATGGTTCTCACTGGTTTTCTGTGTCTGGGGAATCACCAGGACGCCAGTGCACATGGTGAGGGCGCTCAGGCTTGTGTCCACTGAGCCATGACCCAAGCAAGCGGAGTGCGTAGTCTGATTCTGTTAAATCACTCCAGCTTCCTGTTTGGTGGATAATTTTATTTAGAGCAGTTTTATTTTTGTTAAAAAACAAAACATTAAGTTCTTACTTTACAGATGAGTAGAGGAAGAAAATAATTTTAATTATTTTTAAAACTCCCATTTGTCACCTTCTGGAATCTTCCACTATCAGGCGATAGATGTAGTCCTTTATTTTTGTTTGTGTATTACTGAGACTTGAAGACCAGGCCACCTCATGCATGCCAGACCAGTAATTTACCATTGAGTCAACCCCAGCCCTTTCTTCAGAAGATGGGTGTGGTTGTGTGTGTACATAATTAGATATAAGATTGATAGTTGTTTTAAATGAAATAATTCAATGTATAACTTAAATGTCTTATTTTTAAAATATTTTACTTACTTTATTTAAATGCCCTTAATCTTTTATTTTTGATTCCAAAATGCTTCTTATCAAATCCCAGAGTTTCATACATATGTCAGGAAAGGGCTTCATTCTGTTTTTCTTGGTAAAGTGAACTTAACCCCTGCCTATCTCGAACAAAAACAAGCTAGGCATGTGTTGAAATGTCACGTTCAGACGGGCTCTCAAGAGTGCGCCCTTGTAAATTAGGAGGGTCTGGGTTTCCAACCATGAGACGTCCTATACTCGTAGCAACAACATTTTCACACACTGCCAAGAACGTGATGCTGGGCCACAACCAAGCAACTGACCGTCAGGTGACGGTCCAGGATACACGGCTGCTAACCAAGAAGCAACTTGAAATAATGCCAGTTATCGGAAGATAACTGACTGCTGAAAATTAGGGAGGTCTCAGAGCTTTGTGCTAATGGGAAACTTAAACTAGGTTCAAATTGCTGGAACTGCCTGTGCCCCGGTTTCAATACTGATAGAAATGAAGTAACGGTGACCACTTTATGGTTAACCATAGTGAGACACATAGGGGCTCGAATGATATCCTCTGAACTGAGACTTCCCCGAGGGGAAATGACTGAGGAAGACCAGAAGTAGCCCAGTGGGGTCAGAGGAGCATCCCAATTGGGACAGAATGTACCCTGAGCTGCATCTGGGTCTCCCTACTCTCCGTGCCCCCCCAGACAGTGAGTACTGATGAGGTGGCCACCCACAGCTCAGATGTTTTGTTTCTTGTGTGTGACAGACACAACACTGACATTTATTGTTTCTGGTACTCCACGGTACAACTGTCTTTTTCCTTTGCTGTGTGCTTTTATTAATTGTAACATGTCACGGCTGTGTCTGGTCACAGTCATCAGGGCCCAGATAGCTGCCTAAGCATCACACCGTGGGTGGTCCACATCCTTTACGTCATCCACTCCAGCGGCACCGGGCTGTTCCTCATCTAGAACTCATCTGGGTTGTGTGGTCTTCTTCTTCCAGGCGGTTGACATCAGAACTCGGGATCTCTGGCATTCTGTTCTCAGTTCTTGGTTGAGTGTCCAGTGCAGAACCTGACGCACTGGAGAGAAGACTCTGTGACGTGTCCTAAGTCCTTGCGATCCATGCCTCAGTTTCACCTTTTCCTTTATCCTTTGCTTTTGTGTAAGGAGAGATGGGTGCTGAGAGGAAATAAGAAATTTGTTCAGTTGGGAGTGGTGGCTCACACCTTTAATTCCAGCATTCAGCAGGCAGAAGCAGGAGGATCTCTGTAGGTTTGAGGCTAGCCTGGTCTATAAAGTGAGTTTCTGAACAGCCAAAGCTACAAAGTTAGACAATATCTTAGAAAAGAAAGAAAAAGAAAAGAAATTTGCCCAAGATTATACAGATTATAGAGTAGTAATTCCAGACCCTAGATTTGTCTTGGCCCAGAGCCCATGGTCTTTCTACATCATAGCATATGAAAGAGATAGAATTTGTTTTGTTTTATCTCATTCTAAATTTTTCATTTGAAAAGGCAATGAATATTTTACCTGATTTTTATTTACTTTACAGCAGTATTGGGGATTGAACCTAGGGCCTCATGAATTCTAGGCAAGGTGCAGCCACAGCAACTTTGTAAACCACATGGCAGATTGGAATGTTCACACCAGTAACAAACTTAGCACTGGACTGTTAGGTACTGTGAAACTTGAGGCTATATTTGACTTCTGTGGAACTTAGAACTTGGTGCCCAGAACCCAGGGCCAAGCTGAGAAGGCAGGTACTCCTCCCCCAGAAATGGACAGGTGTGGACAGTAGGAACAGCAGGATGGTGGAGCTGTTGTGTCCACTCATCCCCTTCTCCTTATTAGACCATCAATTTGCTGGCTCAGTGGCAGGGTACAGGGCCACCAGCAGGGTACAGTCCAGGCAAGGCAGAGCAACTGGATGGGAATGAGACCCATGGCTTTGAAAGTCTGTGGTTTCCAACAGTCCAGTGTGCTTGGGGAGTCTTATTTGCCTTTTTTATACAGACACCAAGAAGGGAGGGTCACAGGCAGCATGTGTGGGTATGCTTCATATGGATCAGAGCGGTTCTACGATGGCCCTGTGGTCTGAAGATCCATGGAGTTCCTTTGAGATCTTGGGACCTCAGATACAATGGTAACAACCTAGCCTGAGAGCTGAGAGAGAACGAATGGGTCCGGGCAACAACAGTGAGAGTAAGTCAGCTCCAGGTCACAAGTGAGATTGGTGCTGTCCTGGTGGCCTTCTCAGTGTGAAGGGTCTTACACAAGTCTTCTTTCCCAAGTTCCCTTAGGAGAAAAAAATGGAAGCAGAAGGATTGTGAGTTGTGCATCAGTGGCCATGGACCCTTTGAGGTGTTAGACTAATGAACAAAATTCCCTTTTATTCTGCCCTTTTCTGGTTGTGAGGCTGTCAGTCAAGAAGGCTACTGTGCCCCTGGGAAGGGCTATCCAGACCAATAGAAGGACCTGACCTCCCATTCTTAGAGACATGGTGATGGCCAGCAAGTGGCCTAGGTCACTTTATTGGTTTATAGTGGCTCATCAAATACCTGGCTGGTGTCTGTCTTCCTCCTTCATAAAAGAGAAAGCTCCTTTTAGTCCCAGACAGTCCACGTAGGGTATGTGGCTACTGCCTTGGGGACAGGCACATTCCTTATACACTTTATCTTAGTACAGCCAGAAGGGCTCTTTAACATTTTGTGTAACCCTGTGACACTTAGACCAGACCCAGCAGGCTTTTGTTGGGATTTTTATTGTTTTATTTGTTTCAGTTATGATGATGATAATGATGTGGATTATGTCACAGGTGGGGATGTGCATGAATGAGTGCAAGGACCCATAGAATCCAGAAGAGGGCATCAGAGCACGTGGAGCTAGAACTACTGGCTGTGTTTGCTGGGAAAGCAGTAATGCTTTTAACCATTGAGCCTTCTTTCTAGTCCAAGATTCTTTTTTAAATGCAATGAGTTAATAACCAAATAGGGCTGGCAAGATAGCTCGGCAGCTAGAAGTACTGACAGCCTGAGGTGCATCTCCTGGAAAAAACCAGATGCAGTGGGGAACATCTGTAATCCCAGCACCCTTGTAGCAAAATGGAAGTTCACTTGGAAGTTCACAGGCCAGCACACACACACACAGTCACACAACACAGAAAAACAAGGGAGACCCTGCCCAACAACTCCCAAAAGGTGTCCTCTGGCCTCCACACACGCACTATGGCATCTGTGCACCTGCGTGCACACACACAAAAGTAGCTCTTTTTAAAAAGCGAAAGTACGTAGGTATATCAAGGGAATTAATTATGTCAAGATGATTCTAAAAAATAACGATTTGTGATATGACGTTATACCTTTCATTAGTGTAACAAAAAAGTAAGAACTTGGGTGTGGACTTGGTTACATCTGTAATTTCAAAGCCACAGTAAGGAAGTTATCCAGGGTATTTGGAATGGCAGTGTTATTGGTTCTTTGGATGGGAAGAAGGTTATGCTGAGACCATCATTGCCCTGTAGCCCTAACAGGAAATCCTAAACTCGGGATGTGTGTGAAAAATAAAAATTCATGGACTGCGAATTTTCTTCATAGATTGAGAACCGAGAGGCCTGGCCTGGGTTCAGCTTGTCACAGGTTACTACTACTTGACAGCCTTTTTGGTGCCTGCACCTAGCTTATTCCTTCCCTATTTTACCTGCCCATAAGCTCCAGAAAACTGTATTAAGACATCACCATTTCTTTGCCTCAACTCCTGTCTCAGAAACTGACAAGCATGGCTACCCAAATGCCATGAAATGCCCCTAACTAGAAGCCCAAAGGCAGAGTGGTGCAGGGTTGTGGCTTCCCTAACAAGGCTGCCAGAGCCCAGGCTCTTCTGATTTCCTGCCCCATCATTCTGGGCCTTTAGGTTTCAGCTTTGTTTGTCTGTTTGCAAAGGGATAACTCTGCTTTCAGGTACTGGTCCTGGGACCCAGGCAGGAAGTGGGAAGAATAGGAGAGGAGGAGCAATATGGCCACTTGCCACAAGACAGCCTGGGAGCTGATGTGTAAGGATCTTCTCACTGACCACTCAGTCACCAGTAAGGAGAAGGTAGAGGAGACACTGAATGAGCAGTCTTCCCAGCTCCCTAAGTGCCGACCAGTTGGTGCTCCCTGTGCCCTGGCAGGCAGGCCTTGTCACCTCTAAGTCCCCATCATGAATGTTCTCACTGTAAGGTTTGTCCCCACGTTCCCCGGCCACACTGATCTGTTTCTGCACTCTAGAACATGGGGAGTCAGCTGAGGCATGAGTTCCTCTAGGGTGGCCCCTCATTTGGTAGAGGTGTAAATGACTCCCCATGATCACATTGTGATAGTAAGGACAGCAACCACCTCTGCCTGTGTACTCTGTACATTGTACATAGATGTCACTCAACACACACTGCTTATAGTTCCCCTTAACTCCCCCTACACATAAGGTTAATATCACCTTCAGTTTGTATCAGGAAAGCATGGCCATAAGATGCACACTTTTGACTGCTGCAGCGCAGCCTGACCCAGCCGTGGCTGAACCGGTGCCATCCTCCACCCAGGCAATGTGTGTGGAAATGGCGTTAGCACCCAAACATCTAACCCTTAAGGCGTTTTCCTTTCTACTGCCCTTGGTTCTGAGTTCGATTTCCAACTAAACTTCTGCTATTCAGCGCTAAAAGCATATGCATTTCTATCTGCATTTGGTTGAATTCTTTTTGTGGGTGCAGGTTCCTTGCAGGAGCCATCACTTTCAAACTCTTCTCTCAAACCACAGTATAGCTTGAGTGACGCCATCTCCATGAATGGCCTTTTGTGACTTTTGTGCTGAAGGCCAAAACACTGTGAGTAGACTCTAAGGACCAGGTAGCCCTACCGCCGTTCCCTGCAGTCCTGTGAGTAGACTCTAAAGACCAGGTGGCCTTACCGCCGTTCCACACAGTCACAGAGCTTTCTCCTTTCCTTTCTCACACCCCCATTGGGTCACATGACTGTGGTATGGTACTTTGCCGCCACTTGCTCTCTGCCCCTGCCGTTACTGTTGTCTGGTGTTGTGTCCCCTCCCTTTCTTATACATGAACTTCTCTGAAGCTCTCAGCCTGAGCCTCACAACCCCAAGGCCCTTTCTTCCTATAGCACTAGCCTCCTATTGATTTGGATGACTTCACACTTGATGGAGGTGGGTCTTGTATCTTATCTGTTGCTCTCATTGGTTAACTAATAAAGAAACTGCCTTGGCCCTCATAGGACAGAAAATTAGGTAGGCGGAGTAAACAGAACAGGATGCTGGGAGAAAGAAGCTGAGTCTAGTGAGTCGCCATGATTCTCCCACTCCAGACAGACGCAGGTTAAGATCTTTCCTGGTAAGCGCACCTCGTGGGCTATACAGATTATTAGAAATGGGTTAGATTAATATGTAAGAGCTAGCCAATAAGAGGCTGGAATTAATGGGCCAAGCAGTATTTAAATGAATACAGTTTCTGCGTAATTATTTTGGGTATAAAGCTAGCCATGTGGGCGGCCGGGGACGCAGCCCAGCCGCACCTACTACAACACACACTGGATTATTAAAATATTTTTTTTCTTTTTTCTTTTTTGTGTGGGAGGGGCTTTTAGGCAGGGTTTCTCTGTGTAACAGCCCTGGCTGTCCTGGAACTCACTGTGTAGACCAGGCTGGCCACATAGTCACAGAAATCTGCCTGCTTCTGCCTCCTCGGCGCTGGCCTAAAAGGCGTGCACCACCCTACTTAGCATGCCTGATACCTTTTATGAGCAATCTTTTATTACTCCTGTCTACTCTAGTGCCTGTCGTATACATCTTATGCTTGTGGATTCTGGGGATGTTTGAAGACAGAGTCTCAACTCACCTCTTCGTGCACCTCAGAATTGGATGGGATAATAGATTGGTATGATTCGTGCACCTCAGAATTGGATGGGATAATAGATTGGTATGAGCTTACTCACCCTCATTGTGTAGGTTGCAGGTGTCTGACGCAATGCCTAGCTTGCATATGTAATATCGTTGTATGGTTTCTAGACGTGCTCATCTGAAAGAACTCAGAATACTGACAGGAGCTGGGAAGACGGCTTGGTGGGCTGAAGTGTTTGTTGCGGGAGCATGCAGACCAGCACTTATGTAAAAGCTGGGTGTGGCATTGTGCCTGAGACCCCAGTGCTATAGGGACATGGAGCTAGGGCCTTCTACTCAGCCAGGTTAGCTTAAAAGTGAGTGCTGAGCTTCTGCAGTCTTTAGGTGCAGTGAGAGACCCTGTCCCCAAAAATGCAATGGATAGGGCTGCCCAGAACCCCAGTTCCGTTCCCAACACCCAGTTCAGACACCTAACAATTGACTGATTAAAAATCAATCTTTTGAAAAAATGGGCATCAACAGAAGACATGCAGTGTCAGTCTCTGGCCTCCACATGTAGCCCGTGTGTGATTTCACTCACACACACACACACACACATACACACAGAGTAGCCCCTGGCATGAACTAAATCCATGTTAGAAGAAGGAATACAGATGACATTAGTTAGGTAACTTGAGGGAGGTGGCATAGGGAAAACAGATTTTTAGTGGCTGCATCTTGTGTGGACTGGACTAGCTTCTGGGTTAGCAGGAAAGCATGTCTTAAAAACTCAGGATATAGAATAAGGAAGAAGAGACCATTATCTCAGGGTCAGGGCACTGAGAGAGGAAAACAGTTCTTCACTACGTTAGGAAAGGGCTTTGTCCAAAGACTCTAAGGCCAAACCTAGTCCTGGCTTACAATTTCTTGGAGGTCAGAAGTTAAATGTTAAAGCAGGACTCTTTCTATAGGCTCCACCTTTTATATGGAATTTTATCACAAACCCTCAGCGCTTAATTAGAGTCACAGCCTTTCTTCCAAGTGGTGACCTAGTTAGTGGGTTAATGATTAGACCTCCTGCTCGAGGTGGGGAGGCTGGGACAGCTTCATCTCAAGGGTGTTGGTGATAGCAGTGACTAACTTGAGGGCCCTTCTCTGCGTTTTCACTGTGTTTGATTCCATTATCTTCCATTATCAGACAAAGATAGATATCCCGCTGGATTGTGCATGGACCACTATTCAGCTCCTCATTTCTCTCCTGTCGCCCTCTCTTCCCAGGAGTCCGAGGGCATCTCCTGCCACTACTGGTCTCTGTTTGATGGTCACGCCGGCTCCGGGGCCGCTGTGGTGGCATCGCGCCTGCTGCAGCACCACATCACACAGCAGCTACAGGAAATCGTGGAGATCCTGAAGAACTCCGCCATCCTTCCCCCAACCTGCCTAGGAGAGGAGCCCGAGAGCACGCCGGCCCACGGCAGGACCCTAACCCGAGCAGCCTCACTGCGTGGAGGCGTGGGGGCCCCCGGGTCCCCTAGCACACCGCCCACACGCTTCTTCACTGAAAAGAAGATCCCGCATGAGTGTTTGGTCATCGGGGCCCTGGAGAGCGCCTTCAAGGAAATGGTATGTACCGTGGACAACTGGGGTAGCTCAAGCCAAAGCTTTCTTGCTAGCAAGGTGTCCCGGAAGTGCTCATGTTCTTCCTGCCTTCTCCCGCATGCTCATCTCTCTTATACAACAAGGCTTATTAAAAAGTCACAGCAAGATACAGTTTCTGGAGCGATTGCCAGCCAGCAGAAATTAAGACCGCGAGAGAGGATGAACACAGGGATGCCCTCTGCTTATTAAATGTACACCTTATCCCTCTTATTTCATAAGACTCCTGTTGACACCAGCTGGTATGGTATGATTCAACTTAATTGCAGTGTGAACGTGGCTGCCATCTGCTTAACACATATGTACAAAGTTCAGTGTTTAGGAAACCATGTTCGGTAAGGCACTTGGAAGTACCCTTCCTTTAAAAATGGGTGCAGACTGCTGTAGCATGGGCAGTTAATCCCAACATTTGGTGGCAGAGGTAGGTGAATCTCTATGAGTTTGAAGGCAGCCTGGTTTATGTATCGAGTTCCAGGCCACCAATGCTACACAATGAATTAACTGGAAGTGGTGGCACACGCCTTTAATCCCAGCTCTCGGAAGGCAGAGGTAGGTGGAGCTCTGTGAGTTTGAGGCCAGTCTGGTCTACAGAGCGAGTTCCAGGACAGGCTCCAAAGCTACAGAGAAACCCTGTCTCAATGCTCCCCACTCCCAAAAAAAGAGCGGTGAGGGGGATGGGTTAGCTAGTGGTGTAATTTATTCTGGTCAGCAGGTACTGCCTGGGGAACAACTGAGGGGAAGAAAGAGGGCCACGTGACTTTTGACTTTCCAGGGCCTGGAACCCTTTATCCTTTGCTGTCTGAGTGGGTCTGGTCATGGAATTCAGCATCTTATATGTTGGCCTGCATCCTGAGCGTGTACCCTGGCAGAGTGACCCTGGCTGTCCCAACACCGAGCAGAATGGTCATGGATGCAGTATCCTATGTGACCTCCTGCCAGCTCTGACTCCACCTTTTACTGAGACAAGTGTTGTGGCTCCCAAGGTTCTCTTCTCTGAGCAGCAGCCTATGTATGGACAGAGTGTGGACTACTTAAGGGTGTTTGGAAGGGCTTGGGGGAGGTCAGGGGGGCAGGAGTGTTTTTAAAACCTGAAGATTAGGGGCTGGAGAGATGGCTCAGTGGTTAAGAGCACTGGCTGCTCTTCCAGAGATCCTGAGTTCAGTTCCCAGCAACCACATGGTGGCTCACAACCCATCTGTAATGAGATCTGGCGCCCTCCTCTGGTGTGCGGGCATACATGGAGGCAGAATATTATATACATAATAAATAAATAAATCTTTGAAAAAAAAAAACCTGAAGATTAGAATGTGATGGCAAGTTGATCCTTGGAGCCTGGGTGACTCAAAACTCCTCACCTGAAGTGAGTGTCCACCATCATGGCCCAGGACCTGAAGACTTCACTCTACACCCTAGTCAGAGGAGAAAAGGGAACGTAGTTCCTGACTTGTTTATAGGGAACAAAGTTCACATATGAATACCTCAAATTTATCTGTAACTCCAGATCATCTCTTCTTGGTCTGTTTTCATCCCTGAACACACGTATTTGCCCTTTGGTTAGTGGGGAGCTAAAAATGCACCTCCTCTGGAAGGGATGGTTTAGGGGGAAACCCAGGAGTCCTTCAGAGACTTGCTGTGAGACAGTCACTCCGGCTGGTGTAGATGAGGCTCAGTGTTGGCGAGTGCGACAGGACACAGTGGCATTTATCAGAGATGACAACTTGACGGTGACCCCTCCCTGCAACGAGAGAAGGAATCAGAAGGGGAGTGAGGGAGACACGTGCGGCAGATGGTGGGCTTTCATTTCCATCCTTGGTTGCTGGGGCTACAGCATCTTTTGCCTGGAATGGCTGTATTCTCAATTCCACCCGCTAGAGGCCAGTATCGCCTTGAGGAAGGCCTCCCTAGCGACAGCAGCCCTTGAAATGTGAAACTTATTCAGGTAAATACCTAAGAAAAGGAACCCAAGGTTTGTCTTTTCAAGTTTTTCACCATTGGGCAGTTTACTGCCTGAAATTTCTTGTGAAAACAGTTGTGTGTGTGGTGTGTAAATAGATACGTCACTTTTTTTTTTTCGAGACAGGGTTTCTCTGTGGTTTTGGAGCCTGTCCTGGAACTAGCTCTTGTAGACCAGGTTGGTCTCGAACTCAGAGATCCGCCTGCCTCTGCCTCCCAAGTGCTGGGATTAAAGGTGTGCGCCACCACCGCCCTGCTAGATACGTCACTTTTATGTAATACCTTCAGTCAGTAAATATTTGCTGAGAAACAACTCTTTGTTAAGCTTGAGTGGGAGTGGAACATAGACTAAAAATAGAAAAGTTGGGTATCCAACAAGTGAAATAGAAACGGGAGAGGGTCAGAGAGAAAAGGAAGAATTAGGTTTGAGTTAGAACTCACGAGAGCAGGCAGACGAAACAGGGCTGGCAGGAGGGGCCGGGGGAAGGGGGGGGGGGTTCTGTAAGCTCTGAGTCATGCTCCTGGGAATGAATGCTAAGTGCATTATCTAATTAGGGGGACAATTATTCATCCCATCACCTTAGCATGTGACTCGGACTTCCTGGGGTTGGTCTCCTGGCCAGAGGATTGACAGGCCCTGCTGAGTTGCTCCTAAAGGAGTAGACAGTTGTATGTACCGTTCTGTCTTCGGAGCAGATCAGACAAGAGCCAGAGTAGCTTCCGTCCTTTTGATCAGTAGGCCTAAGGAGGGGCAGTTGTATTATCTCCCCAGGGAGAAAGAAGATGTGCCTATTCCACAGTTTTTTTGAAGGCTAGTAGTTCCTGTAACAACGCGCCATAGATATCTCAGTGATTTTGATGTTCTAAATAACGTCCAAGAAAGTAACACAGTGATGGTAGCAGACCAGCATAAGTTTGGAAATCCCAGGCTGGAGCAAGGAGCACCTGTCTCTAGGGCGCATGGGTAGTTTTCACAAAATGTAGATGAATGTAATAATAATAATGATAAGAACATGAAGAAGAAGAAGAAGAAGAAGAAGAAGAAGAAGAAGAAGAAGAAGAACAGCAGCAGCAGCAGCAGCAACAACAACAACAACAACAAGTGGTAATTGCTGTGCCCAGAATCTGGACCCCAAAAACCCACCAAGAGACCAGATCCAATGCAAAAGCAGAGTCTCTTTAATTATGAGTTAACTTGGGTCCTCTGTCCAGCACAGCAGGTGAAACAGGAGGGAGCCCAAGCTGCCGTGGGCAGGGTATATATTAGGGATAAAGCAAGGGGAACATCTGTGGGTCTGCTAGTTGCATAGTAACAGTCTCAGGATTGGCACATCTCCAGGATGAGGGAACCTGAGCTGATTGGTCAGCTGCAGCTGTGGAAAAGCTGCTATATCTGGGGCGGGGGTAGGGGGACGACAGGACACTAGTTCCATCATTATCAGTAAAGCACAGCCAGAGCCTGCCAGCTAACTTCTGATCCTCCCAGTAGTTCGGGCGAGGTTGGGCAAGGTCTGGCTAGGTGGGGGCTCAGCACATTCTGCTGAGTCAAGGGCCTACATCTTGCTAGGTCTTTTCTGCAGCCTGTATTGGCTGCCAGAGGGGTGTTGGGGTTGTGGGGGAGCTGGATTAGGCCCCTCAGTGGCAGCAGTTCTAGCAGATGCTCTATGCTCTTCTGGACCTTTTTCGGCATGTTTGATGTGTGGCTTTGCCTGCACGGTGTGAGGTGTGTGGGAAGATGACCCCTGACTACCAGCATGTAATGCAATCAGGGACAGGTTTAGCCTTTGTTGTACCATGTCTTGGATCTGACTTCCTACTGGGAAGGCCATGAAACCAATTCCTCCTATTTCCACTGTGGAAGACAAACTGTGGTGTATTAAGGGAGACTCTCTCAGGACCCTAACCACTGACTGTTTGGTATGAGCATCAGAACTGACAGCACAAAAAGCAAGCCGGTCCCCTCAAAATAATAGCCTAAAGGTTACTGTTGCTTCTTATATAAAATCCCTTTTCTTCCCTGCTTCTCCTAGTAGTCAGTTTGGGGGGGGGGGATTTCTGTCTCAAAGCAAAATTGGGGATTTTCTGAGATGCTAAATGCAGCCACCTTCCTTATCTCCAGTTTTATGGGTTCTAGTGCACTTGCCAACTGTGACTTTCTGACATTGCTTGCCTTAGCAGCCGGGGTGTTTCCTGGACCACAGTGACAGGTATGAATGAAGCAAATGTTCTGAGTCATAGTTTCAACCCTCCGCCCCCCCCCCCCGCCCCTGCCATCTAAAAAGAGTGTTCATTTTGAATAGATGATACTTCGGACTCATAGAGGAAGTCAGTTCCATCACTAGGGTGGCTGTCCAAGAATTAAAACCAAGTCCACGCCGACAAGTCTTTCAGCTTACCACCTGCAAGATTTATACTCAGGATGAAGCTAGGAGGATCTCAGAATCTTCACCTACTCCTTTTCAGTATTGTTAGGTAGCTAGGTAGATAGGTGTTTGGGGGCTTGGAGGCTATTGACGATGGATTCCTCCCTCGTGGCTGACTTTGGACCTCACTGGCCATTTCCCGGCTAGCCCTGGAGAGGGAAAAATCAAGATGGGCCACTGTAGGTTTCGTTGAGGGCTGTTAAGCACTTTTCTCTTAGCCAAAAGAATGGAATCCACCTCTGGTCCTGCTTGGAGACTTGACATTCTCATCTGCTCAAAAAATTAGAACGTTACATCCATTGTCTCCTTCCCTGAGAGTTAGCCTAGCTCGGGGTGCCAAACACCTGCCTCACAGAGATGCCATTCACCCAAGGGTCTGCTAAGGCTCTGGAGGGAATGAGTCTCCACTTAATGAAGTGATGTACTTAGCGAAAACGCTTCCCTCAGTACAGGACCTGGCCACTCTTCCGTGTTCTTCTTTCTCCCTCAAGCCTGGTGTGTTTTCCCTGATGCTCAGGGCTTCCTCGCTGCTCTCCCAAGTCCCTCTCCCCTTCTGCTCTTAACCACTGAGCCATCTCTTCAGCCACGAAATTGGCAATATTTTACCTTGTAAAACTGCTCTACATCTTTTATCACTGACAAATGGTTGGGGGAAAACATATAATAACGTTATAGAAACATGAGCATGAATGCCAAGATTTTACTAATTTATTCTAGAATTTCAATGAGCATATTCATGGTAAGTTTCTAACTTAAGCTTCTTTATTGAAACTTGGTTTTGTTTAGTCTTTGTTTTCGTTGCGACAGGAAGTTTTTGGGGATGGATGGGTCTGGAATATTCCACGACAATCAGCAGGTGGCGATATTGGACAGTACTGGTTTTAGGGTTGTTTTTTTTTTTTTTTTTTTTCTTTCTTTCTTTTTTTTTGAAACTCGTTGCCTAGCTGGCAGATGGCCTCGTTCTCGGAATAAATCAGGATGAGACCCGGATACTAAAGCATGCAGAATCTTATTACTTGTGACTGACACTATTAGCGGTGTGCTCAGAACCATATTAGAACCCAACCAGGGGGAGCTGCCAGGTATATTAAAACTGCCCAGCACCGACTTTCTTCTGACCAATCGTACCTTTTTTTCCCCACAACCTGGAATTGATGAGCAACAAAGACTGAGCCTGGAGTTGCATCATCTCTGAGACTTTTAAATCAAACGGCAACCATTCTGGGTAATAAATATATTTTTTCTTGAAATTCTTTCCCATCAAGTGAGTCTCATTTTACACTCATATCTGTATCTTCTGTTCCCGCTCCTTACAATACCAACAAAAGAGCGGATAAACCCCATAGCCTAAGAATTGGCTCTTTTTTCTTTTTGATTCAGAGATGAGCCTCACCCAAATGTGCCCTTAAGCAGTTGCAACACGGAGCAACGCAGCTTCACGCAGCAGAAAGCTGCCTTTGAGGGGCATCAGGACCCTGGACTGGGCAGGCCAGTCAGTGAGTAACTTTCCATGGTCTGTTAGCATTTAGCCCACACTTGGAAGGAAGGCTGGCATGTCGCTGTTTGCTAGTAAGTTATTCTAGATGTAGGTCTTGGAATTCACTGGCAACTAAAATGGAGAGTCCTTGTGCTCTTAACACCCAGAAGTAGACAGCTTTTCTCGTGATCACATTGGCTTGTGAGGAAAAAAAATCACCTAAAACTCGGGGGCTTAAAAAAATTTTCTAGACATTGTGGAATTTTTTTTTTAATACCTAAAGTGTGAACGGCTTAGGGTAATTTGAAAGACTGAGGATTTCAGAGGGGCAAGGCAGTTAATTCCATGGTAAATATATCTTTATTGACTGTATTTATCATGTTTAATCTCATAGTAAAAGAGCCACACAGATGGCCCTTTAATGTTCCTTTCAGTACAAAGATTTTCTGAATCTTTTAGAGAGGAGTAGGTGGCGTGTGCAGGAAAAAATAAATGTGCTATTTTGGCTTCTAGGGAGGAGGGGAACGAAGCAATTATTTTTAGAATCTGTTCTAGTTGCTCACAGCTCTAGGAGAATAGAAGAGAGTGTGTTAATGCCAGTGAATTCTTCGGGGGGGGGGGAGGAGTTCTGCAGAAATAGGCCTTTTAAATCCCGGTGATAGTGCTGGCGGAGAGCACACTTGTGATTACCCCGTGTGCACATATGTATTTCCTCACAGATGTGGGGGATGGGCTGGTCAGAACATGCATGTGGCTGCAGGGTTTCATGGATTCAAAAATAGTTAAACTTGAGTCCACTTTTTAAAAAAAATAAGAAAGTAGCATGCCTTATCCAAAGGGAGCCATAGGGGGGAAAAAGGTGTGGTTGAAATGTAAAAAAAAGGAGGAAGGAACGAATTAAGTGTGTGTGTGTGTGTGTGTGTGTGTGTAAGAACATGTGCACCGTACTATTAATTTATATTAAGGTCTGAGCTGACTAAACTCACCAGAACGTTCCCCATTAAAAGTAAGTATGAACTCTGCTGTTGAAATGAACAGAACATCTTATTGCTGGACATTGTCTTGATTACCCCTCCGAGGATTAAATAATTTTAAAATCAGACATTCTTACATTAGAAACCATGATAAATAATCCCACACCTATGGTTCAGAATCAACTTATTTACCTCAATCCCGAGGAAATTCTTTGCCTTTAACATTGACCCTTTGTACTATAGCCCTCCTTGGATTACACTAATAATTCACTTAAGCCCGTCAAACACCCTTCACATTCCAGTCCGTATGCAGCATGCAAACACTTGGATGCTTAAGGAATGTTTAATAAATAGTGCCTTTCATTCTGACTTACATATTCAAACAAATATCGATCGCAAGTGTGAAGGGGATCGTTTCCATAGCTAAATCAGTGCTTTTCAGTATATTAAAAAACAGTAATGTTGGATGTGGACTTGGATATACCAGTTTGTTTATTTATTTATTATGTGTTAAATGTGCATATACTTATTAATTCTAAAATGTACCTATGGCAACCATTTTAGTTATTTTGGGCAAAAAATTAACAAGTCTACCCATGAAAAGATTCTTTCTATTCTAAAAGTAAAAGAAAAACCACGTCTCTTGATGTTTTCTCTCTCCCCTCTCCCTTGAGAGAGCCCCGCCCCCAGCCCTCACATCCCTCTTGTCACCTTGAGCTTCCTGCCATCTGTGGCGTGGGACGTCAGAACCCCTTTCCTCTTGTCCGCCAGCAGTCAGCTGCATCAAGGGTTCTGGCCGCGTTGGTGTCTCAGCGCACATCTGCCTGGTAAATGCGGTGTTTGTGGACAGTAGCTTCCATTTCTCCTGTCATAGGTAAAGTGGCGAGAAGATGTTCAGAAGTCCAGACTTTTCTTTTTTAAGTGTATTTCTTTAATTGCCCATCTAACAGACACTTAACTAAACCAAGGTTTACCTGGCCTGATACAGATGTTGAGGGTCTGAAAGTAACAAACATGGCCATTGCCCGGAACTGTGGACTTCCCACACTGTGGGAGGAATCCGGTGCCTGTGGTTAAGGTCCACCTCCACCATACCTCCTAATTCAGCCCTCTTAATAGCATTTCTGTAAGTAATGTAGTCCTCTGAACAGCCCTCATGTTTGACCTCTCTACAGTATTCGAAGCTGCTATCACTTCCGCAGAGGCTCCTCAATTGTCTTAAGCTCCCACATCCCTCCCCCCCCCACACACACCACCCCTTACCATGGCTCCTCAGCCCCTCGCCTGTTTCATTTCTTATTTGTTGGTTTCTCCATTCTGTCTTAGTATGTTTTTCCCTACTATTTCTTTTTAATACAGAGTCTTGTCATATAACCCTAATCAGCCCAGAACTCTTAGCCCTTCTGCATCATGCTCCTGCATGCAAGAGTTGCAGGCCTGTAGAGCCAGGTCCATCTTCTGCCTTCTCTTTAAGTAGTTGTTGCTTTAGTCTGTGCCCTCAGCTTGAGAAACTATTGGTGTTTGCTCTATCACCATCCCTAATGCCTGGAGCGTAGTAGTAGTCTGGTGCCGGAGGACTAAACATTCTCCCTTGTTCAATGCGGGAGCTGATTGAAGCCCTTAACTCCAATTCCAGATTCTAAGAGTCTCAGAAGAACCAAGCACCTCTCAGAACAGTCAGGGCACTGTTACCCACCCACCTTCTCTCTCCCTCTGCCTCAACAGTGGATGACTTCAGTGTAGAAATAACACTTCACTCAACGCCTGTATTCCCAAAGACACAGGTCATTTGGTTCTTTCAGTAGAATGGTCTTGACATTGTCTATCAACAGAAATGTTGGTCTGCTTTTAATTGTTCTGAGGGTGCTTCATTACATGGCAGGTAGTACCTGGTCTGGAAAGAGAACTGATATTAAATAGAATCTACTCTCCCTCCATATAAATACGGACAGTGTCCTCACTTCTATACATCCGAATAACATAGTTAATCATGGTGGTCCTGAGGCCACAGCGAGATTGCACATGCGTGACACTTAGCTCAATGCCTGGTGGGGAGAAAGTATCTGTGGGCTGCTGCAAAGCTGGGAGTGTGCCCCATGGTGATCTGTGGCTGCAGAGGAGGAACTGCGTTCAGACACATCTGTGTTGAATAGCAGACAGTTCTCCCCTTAGTCTCCTCTTTTTATCAAGCTATAAAAGAACCACTTATTTGAGGCTTCGCATTAAAAACATGGTTTATGTCCAGGTACTTGGCATTCCTAGCCGTCTTCTGTGCCCCACGTGACAACTCAGGGAACCCACGCTGTGGCGTCTGTTAAATGGATTTACATTCTCCTCTTTCCAAATTCGCCTGCTGTGTCTCTGTGTGGTCCTTCGGTTGCAGTCTCTGGTCTGCCATGGTCTGGTATTTGTGTCATGTCCTCCAGGGAAGTCCATTAGGTCAGTGGTTCTCAACCTATGGATAGTGCTTGCCCTAAGAGGCCAGATGATCCTTTCACATGAGTCACATAGCAAACAGGGTGCATATCAGATATTTACATTGTGATTCATAGCAGTGCCAGAATTACAGTTACTAAGTAGCAAAGAAGTAATTTTATGGCTGGGGGTCACCACACATGAGGTACTGTATTAAAGGGTCACAGCGTTAGGAAAGTTGAACACCTCTGCACGTCATAGGAAAGCAGGTTCTAAGGATTGCCTGACCCTTCTGGAAGCACATCCAGACTTCGAGACTGTACCTAGTGGTGGGAGGAAGGCTTCCTTTAGTCACAAATCCTGCGCAATGACACTGACTTTCCTTTCTTCTCCAGGACCTCCAAATAGAACGAGAGAGGACTGCATATAACATATCTGGCGGCTGCACCGCCCTCATTGTGCTTTGCCTTCTGGGGAAGCTGTATGTGGCCAATGCTGGGGACAGCAGGTAAGCGAATCAGCTCCCTGGTCCTTACTAACTTCCAGTGCCTCTGACAGTGTCTACCTGTTCTTTGGGAATTCAGTGATTGGAAAGACAATTATTCTGGTTGGGATTATGAGAAGAACAAGCTTCCTACATGCTAACAGAAAAGCATTTGTTTGTTTGTTTGGTTGGTTGGTTGGTTGGTTGGTTGGTTTTTTGGGACAGGGTTTTTTCTGTGTAGCCTTGGTTGTCCTGGAACTCACTCTGTAGACCAGACTGGCCTCTAACTCAGATCTGCCTGCCCCTGTCTCCCGAGTGCTGGAATTAAAGGCTAGAAATGCATTTAAGAACAATCAGATTGTTCAGAAAAGTGAAGGGTATGTGATGTGTTCATAGCTGCAGCTGGTGTGTGTCTAGAGCTCATCTAAACCAGGAACGCTCAAATGTTGGTTTTGGCCTTGAAACCTGGTTTTCAGTCAAAGTTTAGCAGAGTCAGGATATTGGAGGGCAGTGAAGGAGAGGGGGGGTCTGAACAGAGTGAGTGCTGGGAGCGGCCCCAGCACATTCCCCTGCCAACTGTAGCTCCCCACAGTCACTTGGCATTTGCCCCACCCAGGAGCCCAGAAGCTTCTCCTTGTATATGCATTCCTTTGGAGGCTTTGTGTGCACATGTGTGTGTGCGTGCATGTGTATGCACACGCTTGTGTGTGCATGTGTGTGTGAGACCCTTTGCCTAGCATTGCCAAAGAAGAAGATAAACTTGTTCTTTTTCCACCTTAAATAAATGGCACTTCTTTGACAGTGACCGTTCTTGGGTATCAGTGTGGCTTTCCGTAAAGAATGACTGTTTTGAAAATGGCAAAATTTCTGGACTCTAAACATGGAAGGGTGATTCCTTAGCGGTGGCTGCTGTCTTGGGATTATATTGTTCCTTTAGGCCCTGGGCCACTGATCTGCATTCCTGCCTCTTGAGTCCCTTCTCACGCTCCCATTCCACCTCCCTGGCACACACACACACACACACACACACACACACACACACACACACACTGCTCTTCCTCGTCGCTGGTGCCTCTGCAGTTCAGAAGACTAGCCATCTTGACTCAGTGAAGAGATTCACTCTCTTCTTTCTCCCGTTTACAATGGGAGACCCAGCTGAGCGTTCTCCATGACTCTTCTCCCAATAAGGCAGCTAACCCTAACCTTTATCCTGGAAGAACATAGAAAACAAAGGAGAAAGGACTGCCCAGGAACCAGTTCATGGGTTTGAAGATGGAATACTTTGAAAGGTCCATTTATTTTAAAAGAATATGTAGATTTTCTGTTTGACACACACGCTGTATCAGGTTTCAGTGTGAAATTTCACCCAGTAAATGGCAGGGTATTTAAGATACTATTTATCCCATGGCTCCTGCCCCCTGTGCCCACTGAGTTTCACCAGCTCAGATATCGCAACAACAATGGATGGAGACACGAAGGGGAGCTAATCAGGAGTCAGTAGAGTGCCCTCAGGAAGGCGCTAGCCACCCTAGCCTTGCAGGACAGGGCAGGAAGAACAACTAATGTATAAACGATAGGAAAGATCTATAGGAAGCCTTGAAGAAAGGCCCTTTCTCTCCATGGCCTACCAGGTTTCTCATTGGTTGAACCCACCCCGCTCAAGCCAGCAAACTAGAGGTGAGCATGCCTGGCCCAAAGGCAAGGCTTGGGCCAATGGGAAGCAGCCAGCATGCTTGTCACTTCCTTCCTCCTCTGCATACATACCCAAGAGTCTTACAGCTTCTGCCCAGAAATCGGTGACTTGCAAATGGGCAGATGGTAGCCTCTTGTCCCGTTCTAGATCCTAACCATATTGAGCGATGGCGAGCAGAGGTGATGGCTTCTTTCTGCTCTCTTGGAGACTGGGCCTCCAGCTCACACTCACTTCTTGTCTTTACGTCCCACTCCCAGTCTGTTAAAGTGAGTTTGCTCCCCTAACCTTCAGCACTAAGTGACCGAGTGACAGTCCAGGCCACAGCCCACCCCTCCTCCTGGCCTGGGTCTCCTGAGGAGGGGTCACCTTCCAGATGACCTCGGGTTCAGAAGTTTACTCCTTGTCAGTGTCCGATAGCTTTAGCTCAAATCATCCTTTTTCAAAACCGTGACTCCTCCCAAGTGTCTTGTCTATCATCTTTCTAAAAACAATCTGCTTTGGGAGCCAGACTCCTTTATAGCCACCCCTAGCCATGCCACTGTCTTCTGTGTCCCAGAAATGCCCTGCTCAGGGACCTGCCAGTTCCCAGTGTTTATCTTCTGAGCTTTTGCCGTCTTACCATGGGTACCAGTCTCCAGACCTTGCTCTCCACATGCATAAATACATTGGACTACATGACATCTAGAATTTATGGCTTGCTAAAGGCTAACCTAGGGGAGTGACACTTTCAGAAAACAAAGTCATGCTACTTTAGCCAGTCTTTGTGACATTTCTTATAGCTCTGTGACATCTTTCTTAGAGCCTATTGTTAAATTTTTAATTGAACCAAGGCCCTGTTTTCCTAAGTACCCATAAAAATATGTTTTATATTTAGTTCTAATTTTAAAAGCCTAATAAATACTCATTTTCTTAACTAAGTTGTGATGCACAGAATAAAAATTACCCTGCAACCCAGGAAGCTTAAATTATATTTGTGGAACTCAGACCCCAGTGTCCAGATACAAAGTTGGGGTTTTACAGCTAATTGGTCGGGTTTGGTATCCACATGTGGACTATAATTCATAGAGAAACCTAGGACAGTGGGAACTGGTATTTTATTAAGCTCGCCAAATGATCATTTATGGAGCACTTAGGATGTTACTTGCAGCTCTTTCATGAATGATAGATACGAATGTCATCTTCGACCATCCTCCCCTACTTTACATACTGATGATGTATTGTGAGCTTTTCAGTTTAAAAACATGGTCTTCTTCAGAACTGGGTAAGCGTCTTCATATCTATGAAACTGTAGGTTATGATCCGTCAACAAGCAGTCAGGAATCCAAGACTCAGGTAACAACAACAACAACAAAAAATGATTAAAGCTGACAGAAAATTCTGGCAACACAGCCTTGATTAATTAAGTGCTAATTTTTTCATTGTTAGATAATAACTGTCATGTGTTTATACTTTAAGTCTTGACAGTTTTTAGGGTGAAAATAAATCTTCATTGTGCGTTCGCTACCCTGTAATTACTTACAGAGTAGCGAGGAGAAAAGCGTTGCTTTGATTGAGGAGCTGCCCGTGGTCAAGGACTGCTTTCTGGGCTCCTTATCTGTGTGTCATCTGATTTACCAGCCGGCCCTGTGTTTGCTCCGGGGCTGTCTTCAGGAAACGCTGCTGGTCGTGTCTGTGGTTTACCAGTGTTTGACTCCCTTGCCGGCCTCTATGGACAGCGGTGAGTGATTCATCCACGGAGGCCTGGTCCACAGAGGAGACCAATTTCCTTCTCTTGTTAGCCGAGCTCACCAGCTGTCTAGAAAGATGTAGCGACTGCAGGGTACTCCGTCGTGTTACTTCTCCCAGGCAAAGGTCGTCGGCTCAACACCTGGGGATCTTAAGGAGCTAGCAGGGAAGCAGATGGTGGGTGGGTTTCTCCCTTTAAGCAAAAATGAGCCGGGAGCGTGGAAATGTCATACTAAGCATTACGCAGGCTGTTACCCATTGTGTTTGAGTCATCAGCTCCTCGGGGTCGGGCTGTTCTTCAGTTCAGGGGGGTGCTGTGTCTCCATCTTAGAAGGTGATTTTATTCTGTTTCTAGAGAGCTCAGGCACTGGGGAAGCAGAGCCATGACTGCTTACTTCAAACAATGTCTCAGGGTTTGGCAACTGAGACTAAGCGAGCTCATTGAGATTAAAGAAAGGCATTTAAGAATCATTAACGTCTTGATTTCCACGCTTGCAGGAATTGTAGTAGCAGCATCGGCGAGGCAGCTAAGCAAGCACTAGGCACTTGCTTAATACTAGAACAAGGTCGTGTTTAATTCTGTCAATAAGAGAGTGAAAAGTCGGAATTGTTCATGTCAGAGACATGCAGTTTATAAGAAGCATTTTTCCCAAGGTCCCCAGCTACTGAGGAGTAGAGTTTTCCTAATACCCAAGATTGGAGTAAAAGTCCATGTTGTCAGGGACGACACCCATCTATCCACCCATGCTCAGACTCATTTTAACATCTCTAATACAAGAATTATTAGTTAACATTTCTACTCCCTATTTATTTGTACATGAAATACTGATAAATTTCACAATCAGTGGCATCTCAGAGTTTACCCAGAATGGATTATGGGTATAAGTGAGTGCATAGCTACATTTAGAAGCTGGGTAAGTTTAGACTGAGTCTATGTAGCCCAGGCTTGCCTTGATCTCTTCATTCTGGGTGCTGGGATTATGATACTCATGCATTACCATCCCTAGCTCTTAGAGACTGATGTAAATAGGTCACATTTGTCTTACTTTTCTGTTACTGTGAAAAAAAACACCATGACCAAGGTAACCCTTAAAGAGTTTATTTGGGAGGTTTTGCAGAGTTAGAGTCCATGGCTGACGTGACAGGAAGTATGGCATCGGGCAAGCATGATACTGATCCGTAACTAGGAGGCAGAGACAGGAAATTAATATTGATGTAAGTCTTGAAAACTCCCAAGCCTGACCAGTGACACACCTCCTTCAACAAGGCCACGCCTCCTAATCCTTCCCAAACAGTTCCACCAACTGGGCACAAGTATTCAAATAGATGAGGATGGGGAGGGGGAATTCTCTTTCAAATCACCCCAGCAGGCATCAAGCAAAGACCTTTGAGTGACCCAATCTGTTCCTTTATAGTGTAGAAAAGATGCTTTTCAAAGAGAGAACAGTCAGCTTTCTAACAGTCACAGAGTTTCGAGATCATTTTAAATGTTGTATTTTCATTGTAAAGATAGTCTGTTGCAAATAACCTAAGCTGCCCCTCGACTTGCAATGTGACCATTATAATAAACATTAGTCCTTTATGATCAGATTTTCATTCAGCTATGTTTATGACTTCTTTAAAATGAGTGTCTCCAGGACCTTGAAAGTGACCCCCAAGATTCCTAAGAATATGAGCTTACATGCTTGAAATTCTCCTGGAAAAGATGAAGAGGTCAAGGGAGTATTCACTAATTAGCACCATGCAAGAGTGAGCAACCATTGGACCGCTGTATCCAACCTTTTGACCTTGGCAGATGATGTGGTGTTTTGAGAACAACACAATTTAAAAAAAAAAGTCATATGCAAAAAAAAAAGTCTCACAGGGTTTTAAGTAAGTGTGCTTGTGTGTTGGCAGCGTCCGTTGCTCCCCACACTGGGTGCTGTCCAAGGGGCATGGTTTGGGTGCATCGTTCTAGCTGCAGCCTGCAAGTCTGGCCAGGATGCTGTCCTTGCAGTTTTTCTTTCACTCCTTTTCGGTGTGCAAGATTTTCCCATTTCACTGAAAGCTGCTAGGTCAGAGGTGAATTCCTATAGCAAGTCTGAACTTTCTTGAGGATAGGAGCTGGATATTAAACAAGACTTACATTTCTAAATTCAAAACCAATTACATATCTGTGTGTCTACTCTCACAGGCCTCTCCCCTCTGCTGATGGAAAGATAATGGAACATTATGTAACTGCCTCCAGGGCCCTGGGTACCATAAAGAACCGCTCACTCCTTTTTTATGTGCCTGCATTTCACCAGCAGCCCCACAGCCCCGCCACAGAATGCCTTGTTGCTCATAAGTGCATGTCTGTCCATGCCTGCCAGCGAGCTTCCCCTTTGATAGGAGCCTTTCTCTGAGTCCAGAAATATACTTGATCTGCTTCCACTGGCTGCTTTAAGTCTCCTATACCTCTCATTTTATTTGACATATACCAAAAAAAAAAAAAAAAAAAAACAAGGTTAAGCACCATTTTCCACTGTAGAAGTTAAACCTGCTGTTTCTACCTTTTTATCTCTTCAGTGTATCCCAAGTCCTGTAGAAGGGATTAGGCGGAAGAAGTGATATAATCAGATGATCACAAATACACACAGAGAGGCAGACCTTCTCTTTTCCTGTCACAGCCCTTCCGACCACACAAAGGGCTCCTGGAGGTAGATGCTCCCTTTCCTCAACCTGTGGCTCCCAAGCTAGCAGCAGGACCTGGGAATATGTGTGGAATACCTGTTCTAGCCACGTCGTAGGCATCCTGCATCAGAAGCTTCAAGGCGGGCAGCCAGCAATCTGTGTTGGAGCAAGTCCTCCACGGGACATGGACGTGTGCTGGTCGAGGTTAAGAGTCGGAACTCATGTGGCTGGGCATGGTTGGCCCAGCACTGTAATCCCAGCATTTGGGAGGCTGA
Source organism: Neodon shergylaensis (assembly GCA_025134845.1). Taxonomy (NCBI): domain Eukaryota; kingdom Metazoa; phylum Chordata; class Mammalia; order Rodentia; family Cricetidae; genus Neodon; species Neodon shergylaensis. The sequence continues at coordinate 241,384 of JABTXL010002720.1, forward strand.
GGCAGAAAGAGCATGTGTTCAAGAATTGCGTGGGAAGCAGACAAGACTGTTTGAGGAGAAAAATGAACCACTACTCTATAGTCTACTCAGGGCCTCTGAGAGGGTAAGGAAGGGACCACTATGTCCTCAGGGTTACAGAATGATGGCTCCTCCTGGCTGAGGGAGAGGCGTGCAATGTGGCAGGCACATGCAACTGTGTAACACATGAGGAGAGCTGCTTCCTCTTTTCCCGCTTTCCCGCCAGGGTGCTGCTACCTGAGGTGCAAGGGCCAGCCCACATCTGTTGTCGGTTGTTTTTACTCCTTACTCTTTTGGGGGCCTGCCCCGCAACTCCCAAATAAATCAAACAGAGACTGACTTATTCTTGCTTATGAATGCCCGGCCTAAGCTTGGCTTGCTTCGAGCCAGCTTTACTTAACTTAAAATATCCTGTCTACTTTTTGCCTCTGGGGTTTTGCCTTTCTCTAGTATATATCCCTTACTTCTTATTCCATGGCTGGCTGTGTAGCTGGGTGGCTGGCCCCTGATGTCCTCTCTCCTTCTTTTCTTGCTCCTTGCTCCTTCCCTCCCAAGTTTCCCCTCCTATTTATTCTCTCTACCTGCCAGCCCCTCCTATCCTTTCTCCTGCCTTACTATTGGTCATTCAGCTCTTTATTAGACCAATCAGGTGTTTTAGACAGGCAAAGTAACACAGCTTCACAGAGTTAAACAAATGCAACATAAAAGAATTCAACCCATCTTTACATCATTAAAACAGATGTTCTGCCAGATGGTGGTGGACCCACACCTTTAATCCCAGCACTTGGGAGGCAGAAGCAGGTGGATCTCTGTGAGTTCAAGGCCAGCCTGGTCTACAAGAGCTAGTTCCAGGACAGGCTCCAAAGCTACAGAGAAACCCTGTTTGGGGGGGGGGGGAATGTTCCACAGCATAAACAAATGTGACACATCTTAAAATAATATTCCACAATGCACATCCTGTGACTTGGGGTCTCTTTGCAACAGACTGATATTCTAGAGCATAGGTTTAGTCATCCAGAAGTAGAATTAGAATGAAAAAGCCTCATATGACCCAACTCCCATGTCAGCCACAATGCCCTAAAGCTGGAGTGAGCTGAGAAACCACTATTGTGGCCTTGGCTCCAGCTTCCAACCGAGCTATGATTTCAATAGCTTCCCTTTCCTCTTAACCTGCTGGGAGGCAAGCTGGGAAGACTCATGGTATTTGCAGAAAAGGAGTATTTGCATGTCAAAGTGTTAGCATGGGGTGATCGAGGTGAGTGACCATTTCTATCCCTGGCCCCCAGGGTTGGCAGATTAGAGCCAAAGGGGAATTTTATTACAGCAAAGGATCACGAGGTTCTATTTTTGGGTCATGCCAGACCACACCAAGATTAAGGCTAACTAACAAGAGTCTAAAGGGCAGCAGCGCCAGAGAGTGTTGGTTTAACATAACAAGGTGAAGCGTAACCCTAGTCAAGGTAATATGTAACGTCTTCTACCGTCAAGAAGTGGGGGCAAAAGAATGGGGGAGGAAGAGGCCACTTCTCAGTGCCTCACTTGGAGATGTCTTTGAGCAGACAGTGAACTCTGTTTGGTCAACGTTGTGGTACAGACACCAGAATCCAAGACTATAATGGGCTTTCTCAGTCTGTATAAGTAAGGTACAAACATCACTGCTGTTTGTTCTATCAGGTAGACTAAGGAAATAAATAATAGACACCAAACCTCACTGACTTAAAACTCTAGTGGCCTTGACCTTGCAGAGATCTGAAGCCTTGGGCTGAAAAAGACTGCCACATTAGCATTTGACTTCTGAGGGTTTGGGAAGCATGTCCACTCCACCAGACTGAAGAGAACAAGAGAGCCCAGAGGGCCTTTCAAGGAAGTCTGGAAGAGGCTCACAACCCTTCAGTGTGCAGTGTGTTGGCTAGAATCTAGTCCCATGCTTATACTGACAAAGCTGATAGGAAGTGTTGCCTGAATTGTGTACCCCAGGCTCTAGGGCAGTGGTTCTCAACCTGTGGGTCATGACTCCTTTGGAGATCAAACAACCCTTTCATAGGGGTTGCATATCGGATATCCTGCATATCAGATATTGCCATTACTATTCATAACAGTAGCAAAATTACAGTTATGAAATAGCAACAAGAATGATTTTATAGTTGAGGGTCACCACAACATGAGGAACTATATCAAAGGGTTGCAGCATTAGGAAGGTTGAGGACCACTGCCTAGGGAGCTGACTTGAGTGGACAGTTAGCTGGGCGGTGGTGGCGCACGCACTTGGGAGGCAGAGGCAGGCGGATCTCTGTGAGTTCGAGACCAGCCTGGTCTACAAGAGCTAGTTCCAGGACAGGAACCAAAAGCTACGGAGAAACCCTGTCTCGAAAATTAAAAAAAAAAAGAGTGGACAGTTAGTAATGTGGACCACTGATGAGTATTGAGTAGGGAATCATATGAAGTTCAGTTAGTCGCACTGGTGCCTCTGTTCAGTTGTCATTCGTCCTCTTCTTTTGTTCCGATGCAGCCACAATTTGGGTATCGCTTTCTAAAGCCCAAGTGCCAGCTCCCCCTTTTGCTGCTTTAACTTCATCACTGTTGATTATAGAAAAGATGTGAGACCAGCTTCAAATGGTCAAGGTGGTGAAGGGAACGCTGAGTTACACCGAGCGCCTTCACCTTTGAGAACGTGAATATGAGAATCCTCCAGTAAACGCATGCCAAACATCTGTAGAGGAAATTTCCTGGAGAATGCAATGCCTCCTTTATACCAAAGACTGCAGTCTCCAGGCAGGGCATGACTGTGGGGGAACCTTGACTTCCTTTGTTCTCGGATACATCTGTCATCAAGAGATCAGAAAGCTGTTCTGTTTAATAGCTTAGTCTCCTGTCTACTCTCACACTACAAGTTTTGATATTTTTTAATGAGCTCGTTTCTTCTTTCTGATGTCAGCTTTAGTAGAGTCGAAAGAGCTGCAAGGAATGGATCCTTTATTAATATTCTGGACTTCATCTAGAGTTTCCTTGTAATAACCCAGGACAGTTTGCACTGGAAAGATATGAAAGTGCTGAGTCATGATGACCTGAATCCGGTTCTCCTGAACCCACATAGAAGCCAGGAGGGGTTAGCACATGCCTGTAATCACGGCACTGGGGAGGAAGTAATAGGGAGACCTTTGCGACATTCTGACTAGAGATCTAGCTGAATCAGTGAACTCTACGTTAAGTGAGAGGAAAGCTACTGAGGAAGTCACTCAGTATTAACTTTTAGCCTTCATTGGACATGTGTACACACACAAAATGAATATGTACACACACACGCACAACCACTTGTACAATTCTTTGTGCATTTATTAGGAGACTCAACATGAAGATCAGACATAAGCTGAGCAACATTCAACAAATACTCACAAGCCAGGCACCTGCCAGGCTCTGTGCTGGGGAACCTCTGTGTGTGACAGAGACAGCACAGGATGTAGGCAAGCATCCATTTGTGATACTGCAGTAAGCAAATGCAGGTATTCCCTGGGCTTTAATGAAAGGAGGCTGCTTTGGGATAACGCATGTTTGTCATTTTCTTCGTTGCCTCTAGTGATGGGTGTCACACTGTGGACTGCTGCCAAGGTCAGAACCCACTGTGACAAGCCCTGCTCCTGGTCCTCTTTGCTACATTATTCTGCAGTGTCATTGTGGTTATGAAGAGCGCTTGCAAGCTAGGTTGGCATTTTGGGTCATCTCGTGCTACAGATGCTTCGGTGAAACCATACTTGTTTTTGTAAATGTAGCTTTTGTTCATATGCCAGCAGCAGGAAGTAGCATGTGGAGGCCTCCAATGGTTCATGATAAGGTTTCTGATATCTGCTGAACTGTCCTTCCTGGTTGCCGTGTATGGTTTTCGGATGGTTGGTTGCTCTAGGAATTTATCTGGAGACCCTTCAACCTTGTCATTCTTAACAGAAGGAAGCCACCAAACTCCAGCAAATGTGGATTGGACGTTAGTAGCTAGTGGGTAGGGAGGAAGTCTGCATGCAGTCTTTGTAAGTGAACTTGTGTGTGGGGTATAAAGCGCAGTCAAATAGAAAAGTCCAAGTGTTGGAGTGTGCAGACGTTGATCCTCAGACCTGCAGAAACCATCCTGTCTCACTGCAGTGGAAGGCGCCAGTTTCTCCTCCTTAGAATGCCACACAGGTTGGAGATAATACTCATCAACCCCAGGAAAATGGCCCATACTTCAGTTCCTTCACTCACTTACCAGATACAGATCTGCCCCTGTGAATTGTCTTTGGCGTAGGCAGGAGGACATGGCCATGATCCAAGCAAGCCCAAGATCTTACAGGTCTGGAATAGGGATAAGCACAGCAGTAAAAGGCTGGGTATGCGGGATCGTGGAGATTTCTAAAGGGAAGGGTCACACAAAGGACAAACTATGGAGGAATTTCGGTGTGGGTTACAGTTTCACATGGGGTGGGAGGAAAGGTATACCCCAGGAGGAGATGCTGTGGGTTGCAGCTTCACGTGGGGC
>JABTXL010002720.1:245915-273568 GCA_025134845.1 Neodon shergylaensis
GGTATACCCCAGGAGGAGATGCTGTGGGTTGCAGCTTCACGTGGGGCCGGAGGAAAGGTATACCCCAGGAGAAGATGGAGCTCAGAGGAGGACTGAAGGAAGTGAGACACCAACCAGACCTAGCATCCGGGAAAAAAGCAGGTAGCCAGAGAGAAGTGGACCACGTTAAGACATATGAGCTAATGAATTAGTTCCATTCCAAATGTGCTTGCATGCCTATGACATATAGCCTGGAAACTACAGATCTGAGTAATAATGATCTCAGAAGCCCTGCCCTTGTGGAGTTTACATCATCATGTGGGAGAGGAAGGCATAATAAATAAAATAAGGAAGGCATGGAACACATAAAATCATCTCAACGTTGCATGCTAACTGGATGCATTTGAAGTGCTCATTCCAAACACCTTCCCGTATGGTAAACGCCTAGTAAATCATAGTTATGAGGGGTGGTTATCATATACTTTCTTCTTTTGCATCTACTATAAATAGAAAAGTTCGCCCCTTTAATGTGTCTCAGTTTGCAATAAACGTGTGATGTGAAGTAGAAGAAAGGACTTGAAGTGGCAGGGCTCCGTGAACTCCCGAGCTGCTGTAAAGTGTGTGTTAGGGACTTTTCAGATTGCCTTCGCAGCTGCTGTGGGCTCCAGTATAGAGTATCACTCAGCCAGTGTCATTGCCAAATATTAGTGCTGGACCCGAGAACTCTGTTCTTACCCTATCGGATCTGGGCAACATCCTGAATTCAAGTCAGACCACACCAGTGTGCATGTAACTGGCACACGCATCTCCAGATAGTTTACCGTGCTAATTTATGCTATGGAGCATGTTGTGCATACTGCAATATTCTTTTAAATTCTTGAATTTTGTGACTTTTTTTTAATCCAATGTCTGTCACTAAGTAACACAGAAAGTATTTTTTTCTGCAAAGCGCTTTGACCCAGACACACTTCCTTCTCTGTCATCACCAGACCTTTCGCAGTCACAAAGTTGGTTTTTTTTTTCTTCAGTCTTGGTTGGTTTAATGAAGGCTCGGCAAAAGTTGGGTTTTTTTTATGCTTAATGTTTTGTTTTGTTTGGGGCTGGTATTCGTTTCTTTGTCTTCAAAGACTTAGCTGTGCGGTCACGGTCACTAATTCCTAGGGAGTTCATACGTGGAGGAGGTATTCTGTTCATAGGAGCTCAGAGCTCACACATGAGGAAGTGTTCATAGGAGCCCAGAGCTCCCCAACCCTCTATTTCGTGCTGTGCTTCATCGCTTGGCTCTTGCTAGAATCTTTCCTTGTCTCTTGCAGTGGCATTATCAGCACAAAAGAATGTGCAGAGCAGTGACACCACACACGCACACACACGCACACGCACACACACACGCACACACACACGCACACACACACACGCACGCACACAATCTCACACACACCCGACCAGGCTACCAGGCCTGCCTGCAAAGATTGGATTCACTCAGCTGATTTTCACAGAGGTTCTCCCTGTTCACTCTTCATGGGATTTCTTGCTTTTCTGTGCCCGGGTGTTTGTGTAGCTAGCTTCTGCTTTAGTTTATGTTAGTTTGGGGTGGTTTTGTTTGTTTACTTTTCTGCCTTCCTCAGTTATGTTCTTCATGATTCTGAGCAGTCAGGTCAAATGCCATCAATATGCCAAGGTCCCTTTCCCAAATGTATATTTGAGCCCTCGGGGCAAATAGGTCTAGGCTAGACTGTCACACACTTCCTGAACTCTATGTGAATGGGTCCTCACAGCCGAGACTCAGTGTAGCAATGGACGAGATCACTCTGGTGAAGCGGATACACCGTCAAACTGGATTTGGTCTCTGGCCTCAGACACTGAACGCCCAACATCTCTGTGCCTTCTTTATTAGTAAATAAAGTAATAGAAATAAGTAAGCAGTAAATAAAGATAATAGAGACCTTCTCTAGGATAGGACATCTGAGTGATCTGCTCCAGGACAGCCATCTTTGCAGTCACAGCCACCAGTAATCTTCCTCTGCACCTCCTTCAGCCACAGATCCTGATCCTCAGAGCCTCTCAGAAGTGATGCTGTCACGCCAGGAAGCCCTCGCGGTACCTTCTGCTAAGCCACGGTCTTGGCCGCGGAGATGTCACTGTGTTAAGCCAGGTGTTAATTACTGTTTCGCTACAGCCCCCCAGGTAGTCTCCAGGACCAGCCCGCATCTATTTCTCCGGGATCTTTCAGGCTCACCACACTGAGAATGTCCGGCAGTACTTGGCGGAGAGAAATTACGCTCGTGGTTTTTCTAGCATATCTGTGCAGTCTGAGTGCACAATCTATCAACGTGGAGACTGAGCTTGTGCAGAATGTGTCCCTGGATGAGGCAAAGAGAAGTTGGACCACAGTCTTGAGAAGCCAGACAGACTCCATCCCTCCTTTCCCTTCACATCAGGTGTCTCATAGGCTCCACACCCTGCTGTGTTCAGTTTCAGGGACATGAGGACATCTTCCACTAGTGTGACCGGTCTCGGCCCCTCTGAAACATCATGTCTGCTCCCACTTATCTTAGTCTGCCCATCATGTCTGCTCCCACTTATCTTAGTCTGCCCCTCCCAGCTTCTTCACCATTGCCTCCGTGACCTCCCTCAGCTCTCTCACAAATGACCTCTCTACTTTCCCCTAGCTGGTTCCCTCTGTATGCAGGGCTCTCCGTCCATGCCTGCAATCCCTAGCTAAATTCCTCTCAGGACAGGCTCCATTGTGCTTTTCCCGTCAGTCCCTGCAATCCAGTTTGCTTCCTCACCTCAGCTACCAGGATGTACAGTGAAGCTGACTAGCTGTTCTCCAACTGCTTTTACTCTTCCTTCCTCCTGGGCATAAAGACCATCTTCCACAGCCCTGTATATACTTAGCACGTGACCACATGGCAATGTTGCGAGCAGAGGAGGTGAGCAAAGGGAACCATAAAACTTTTTACACACCATGATTCAAAGCGTGTGTGTGTGTGTGTGTGTGTGTGTGTGTGTGTGTCACACACCAAATGATACGTTCAGTACCAATCCCCAGTATCCGTGAATCTGGGCCTCTTTTGGAAATGGGATATTTGCAAAACCAGTTTAGGTCAAACTGGTCTTAGGCCGGCCCTAAATCCAGTAGCTGTCATCTGAGTATAATGGCCATGGAAGAGACGCAAGGGAGGAACTGAGGAACACGGAGGTGCGCCAGCAACTGCCATAAGCTGAGAGAAGCAGGGAAGGTGCTTCCCTGGAGTCCTCAGAGACCCATGGCTCTGCTGACCCGATTCGAGCCATCTAGTCTCCAGAACCAGGAGGAACGTGATGCCACTGATCTAACCACTGGGTTTCTGATGATACGTCACACCACCCCCAGGAATCTGCAACACGTATCACCCTCCTCCTTGCCCCTCTGCAGCTAGAACCTGACAAACCACGGTGGTCTCAAATATGTTTGCTGATGTGGGCAAAATGCCTGGCAGCTTCTCCCCTACCCTGTGTGGAACAGAGCTTCCCACAGTGCCCTGAGCTAAATGGACATTAAATCCTTCCAGGAAGTAGACGCCCTGTGTTAAGTCATTGGGACTTTTAGGATTTATCCATCCCAGCTACTAATGCCCTTAACTTAAATACTACTTAAGAGCCCTAAGGGTAACTATTCTTAATACACACTTAACTCTTTTTTCTTAGAGGTCAGGTGAGATTTTGTCCAACTCTGTAGCTCAGGCCGGCCTTGAACTGGTGATAATCGCCCTGCCTCAGCCTGTGAGCTCCTGGATGCCTGCCCAGTGCTCACACCTGCCCAGTGTAGCCCACGGTTCTTGCTCTTCCTCAGATACTTTCTCCGCATCCTGTCTCTGAGCATCTCACGCAACCTCCTCAACCTCCCAACTGTCTCACCTCACAGTCATTTCCCTCTCCATTGTCTCTCCTTAAAACATCTGAAGCCTTCCAGAAGGCATATGGCATAGCTGGACCCTGTCCCACTGCCCCCGCACCTCACTGGCTTCCGCCATGGCATCCGGAGCAGCAGCCTTCCCGGTACTGGTTAGCAGGGTGAGTGCGATCTTGCTGCCCCGAAGGGTTGTGTTGAATGTGTCAGTGGAGGACGGATTTCCAGTCCTCATATCCCTTCACGACTTCCCAGACCTGTGCCTGCCATGAGCCTCTGCTGGGGCTTACTGCGGGAGCTGTCGTCCCTAAACGGGGCTGCAGAAGAAGCCTTAGTTCATTCTACCACAGCCTCTTCCTCCTAGAGTGGCCCAGAGCCGCAGAGGCCTGATCTCTGGTGTGCGTGCTAGGGAAAGGCTGGCAATTGGAGGTGGTGGAGGTTCTCCCATTGGAGACCCTGCCTTGCTCAGCTGCTCCCAGTGTGGAAGCATTTCTGTGAGCTACTTCTGGAGAATCTCAGGGCGTTGCTGCACATGTTTCTTGCATTAACTTAACTCCTAGCTTCCTACAGTCGCTCTAAGTTTTGCTTCCCACATAACTTTACTTTTATTTTATTGTGTGTGCATTTATATAATCTCATGCACAATCCTTCCTGGAACAGAGTAAGGTGTGAATAAATGAGATACCCTGAAAGACTCACTCTTGAAATGCTCAGAACTAAAGGAATTTTCCTTCCCCCAGAGGGTGCCACGGTGTTCCCAGCATTGTTTCGGGGCATGGCTTTAGTCATTCCTTTTCCGTAACACTGTGACCAGACACCTAGCAAAAACAAAACAAACAAACTTGAAGGTTTATTTTGGCTTACAGTTTTGGAAGGTGGTGGGGAAGATGTCGAGGCCGGAGCTTACGGTGTGCCTTGTTCACACTGTGGCAGATTGGGAAGCAAGAGCACAGGCTGGAACGGGAAGTGTCTATAACCCAGAAGTCCCACCCCCAGAGACTCATGGCCTCCAGCTAGAGCTCAGATCCCCTGAGGTTTCCTCAAACTACCAAAGCAGGCCATCTTGGGACCAAGTGTTCTGTACCTGAGCCTGTGGGGCACAATGCCACATTCAAACCATAATACTGCCCAAACGAAAGACATAGGGTAATGTAACAATGTCATTCTTTTCTTTCCTCCCCTTTCCCCTCTCCTAGTCAACCACAAATCCTGTCAGTGGCCAGTGTATCTTTCCTGGGCTGTGTATTTTAGCTTCAACTGAAGCTGCACATGTGGATCACCCCTTATACCCATCTGAAAAATGCAGTGGCTGCAGAACTATGACCAGAGTCTTTTTTTTTGGGGGGGGGGGGGGTTGGGCTTAGCAGTCTTTGTCACCTGCTCTCCTTCTCCCGTCACTTCCTATCCTCCGTCCTCATGCAACAGCACCAGACCATGCTCTCAAGTCTCCCAGGACTAAACTGCTGCTTCCCATTCTGAACTGTGTTCTTCCATCCTTGTCCCTGAAGTGCACTTTGGGGTGTCACCCAGAAAATTCAACATGAGCATCACTTTTTTCTGATCTTTGCTGCCTCCCCAGTGCCGTCGCAGACAGAGCCCCATTCACCGGTACTTCCGTGTGCCAGGTGCTCGGGGCCGGCCTTCTCTTGAGTCGCTGTTTCGTTTTCACACCCGGCATAATCGGGGCTCTCTTCTTTCTTCCCTAATGGGCACCAACTCATTTGTGGCAGGAGTCAAATCTCGCTTTATATCCGCTCCAAGCTCTTCCAAAAGTAGGCTCAGCTCCTCTCAGAACTGCTTGTGACTAGTATTTCTCCTTGAAACATTTGTGGCAGTGTTGGTACCATGCCAGGCTTCTCTGTGGTCTTAAGAGGGCTTGGGCAAGCAGGTGCCCTTCGACTGGAGACAACGCTGCTAAGAAAAGGTGCCCAGCTCCACCTGCAGTCTGTCCTAACATACACCCTGTCATTTGGGCCTCCATATCCCACCTGGAACACAATGATGCTTTGTGCCTTCTCCATCACATCCCCTTTGGCCTAGCACCGTCTCTCTACTCATCTTGAACAAATGCTCAGCTCTCCTCAGCTCTGTCTGGCACCAGGCTGGTTTCTACCCACAACAACGATAAACCTGGCAAAAAAAAAAAAGATAAACTCCTGCCCCAAACCCTTCAGAATTGGTTGTTGTGTTCATCTGAACTCAATAAAGAACATTCAAAATCCTCCCAACTGGCCCCAGCCTTCCTCTCCAGTCTCCCTCTGCCTGTCTGGCCCTTGAGCCACCACAGGGTTTGCTCAGCTGCTTGCATACCCTGGTGGTCCCCCTACCATTCAGCTCCCCCCCCCCACACACACACATGCTTCTGACTGAATAGCACCCCTTAGACTTCTGGGGGCTCCCATACAAGCTTGGGCCTCAGCGTTACTGTGTCCTCCAGGATCTCCTTTCTGAAGTTTCTGCCCACCTCACCAGACAGGCATGTCTCTTCCCGGGTCCTAGAGAAGTGCCTGGCACCCATTAGCGCTTACGGAGTCTTTGCCACGAGAAAGAAAATGAGGGGAGAAATGACTTAGAAGTCCTAATTTGATGGGTAAAATTGCTGGTGTGACTGGTGCTTCCATTACACTCAGGGTCACATGGATCTAATTTGAGTCAGTTTTTATGATTCCGAATTTCAAATTGCTCTGAAGGTTGAGCCCTCCATATGCACAAAATGTTTCTCCTCAATGTAGCTTTTGCCCAATGTCTTAGATTTGCTTCCGATTGGTGGCATGACTGTCTAGCCTCGGCAGCCGTGATCTCCACTCACTAAATTAGGGCATACCTAAATTTGCAGCAATGTTTCCCCTCGGCAATGTAGGACATCAGCCAGGGGAGTTTGGTGTCCCCCGACAATGCCTCTCCACACGCTGGCCCCAGAGTAAGTGGTCTCTCTGGGTATGCGCTCCCTCTTTTCCTTTTGGGTCACGCCCATCTGTTCTAATTTTGCTATTTTTGTCCCTGGTAATTGTCTGAATGGAAATTCACCGGTTCAACATCTCCAGCACTACAGATTAAGACTCCTTAGCTTCGGGGAATACATTCCAAGCTTCCCAGTGGATGTCTGAAACCTGGGTCCTAAAGGGCCTTGTATAGTCTGGTTTTTTTTTCCCCTATACTTCATACCTATGAGAAATGTTAGTTCATATGTTGGGCACACTATAAGATTAACTGAGATGAAATTGATTTTAATAGTATGCTTTCCCATAAACACAATTTAAAACGTTTGAATTGTTTCTGGAATTTTCTGTTTAATATTTTGGAGCTTGACTGACCTCAGGTGTCTGAAGGTGGACAGTGGTATTAGATTTTTACAAAGGATGGTGACAGTGTGTTCACCACGAGCATGAGGCAGAAACCAGTGCAAGCAAAAGAAAGTAGCAGCCAGGCTGGCGTCCCCAGAGGAAGTACAATGCATCTCTGATGTCCTTCAGCTGTGAGTCCTCTGGAAGTTGTTCCGACTGCTCAGAAACATCTGGGAGCGTGGGTGAGACAGGAGGGTCTACCATGAACAGGGGGAGCATGGGAGAATGACTCTGGAACCCTGAGGTAAGCCCGAGCACAGCTTCCCATCCGGCCCAAGCGCTGACCTCCCCTATCCTGGCTTCTTCATCGCGGAAATGAAACATTGGCACTAATGAGATTAAAAAGCCCAAGGATTTCTGTGAAGAAATGTCATTTACCTCCTCTCTGAGTTATGCTCCTCTCATTAATGTTTAATCATCTGTGATAGGTTTTGGAGTCACTGTGGAGATTTTAACTTTCTGTATGTGACAAGTGTTCTCTCTAATTATCCACTGAGAGCAAAGAAACCGGTGGGAAAATGAGCCGAGAACGGGGAGACGTTGTCCCAATTTGTGTTATACTTCCACCTGCTTTGTCAAGTGCTGAACAATTAGTCTTACCTTGAAAAGCACACTCAAGGCAGGTGAAGTCAACTGCTGTTCCCCACACTGTCCCTGTTCATGTCACTACCCCGCCTCCGTGCAGCCTTCAGTCCTGGGCTGGCGCTGATCCATTGGATGTTTGTACTGAGCCGTGCAGCAGGTGGCCGTGTTTTATGGAGGAAGAAGGTTGAGTCTTGTTGAGATTCAAAGAACCGCCGAGGTCACAGGTGACAAGTGGTAGTGCCAGTTCTCAACCCAGGTCCCACCTGTCTCTCCAGAGTCAGATCCCGTGTGGCTGAGATCAGTTTGTAGACCTAAAAGGACCCGACCTTTTACCTGACCTGGGAGGTGGTATACACTTGAGCCCCAGGAACCCTGCTCCTCATTCCTCCTTGGTGACTTCAGGCACATTGTTTAAAGACTCACATTACTGTATGTATGCAAAGTAAAGATAATAATTTGTGTCGCCTTGGGTTGCTAGAGAAAAGTTAGATCCATGTTATAGCAGATGTCTTTTGAAAATACAAAACAAAAGCATAAGTTGTTTTAGTTTTGGTTTGCCCCTTTCAGTAAGATGAGCGATTGATTCTGCAAGGGTTTTCAGTTGAAAAGTCTCTCCAGCCTCCAGGCTCGTTTCTCCCCTCCTTGTCATCAGTGTCTTTTCCCTCATCTCTACGTCACGATGTGTCTGTTGTTACATATAGCACATACGTATCATTACATAGCACATACACACATATGTATTGTTACATATAGCACGTGTGATGATTCCGCCACAATATGGCTGTCACTCTCGAGTACCAGGGCCACGCACGAGTGGACAAGCCCTCAGGCAGAAGTGCCTAATAGCTCCAGAGGATCTTAAAGGACCCTGTGTGACCCACGTGCAGCATGGTTGCATCACCTATGTCTGATACAACTGCATGAACCGTTGCGCTCATGTGTGAGCTCCATCGTCTGCATATGACGTGGCCATATCATCTGTGCGCATGTGCTAGGCAGCCCTTAAAAACTGGAGGCACCATCTCCAGCTCGCTCTCGCACGCTGTCTCTCTTTCTCTCTTTCTCCCTCTCTGTGCACACCAACCTCACCAGGCTCCTAAGCGGGTTTGTTGTATGTTCTGTGTTTCCTTCTCACTAGCGCCAGGTAATTTAAGCACATACACACACACACACACACATATATTGTTACATATAGCACACACACGTACTATTACATATAGCAAACACATGTGTATTGTTACATATAGCAAACATGTATTGTTACATATACACATATTGTTACATATAACGTGTGCACATATATATTGTTACATATAGCACATACACACACATGTATTGTTACATGTATGGGGGGGTAATAAATGTTTCTTTTTAGCCTCTAGCAGAGTCTGCAATTAAATGACAGACCAGGCCTCTGTGCTTCCTGCCTGGTTTTGTGGCTTCCTGAGCATGGGACAGCAGTTTGACTGAGAGGACCCCAGCAGGTGGTAGGAAGTCTTGTCTGCTGGGTCCCCTGTTGCTTCTTTGGTTCATGCTGACACAGCTTTAGCTCCATAGTATTGAGTCAACTGGGCAAGCATATCTACCAAACGTGACCACAAGACAGAGCCCAACTACCAACCTGTAAAACATCTGACCACCACCCGGGATACAAACTCTAGGACTTTGCTGGTGAGCCAGACACTGGAGGGGACCAGCTGGAAATCACTCTGGAATTTTATGGAGTCTAGTACAGTGACCCAAAGTCTTTGTCACACAGCTGAGCAGTGTAATCAGGGCAGGAACTGAGGAGTAGGATACCAACTGGGTTCACACGGGAGCCTTTGCTTGTCTGGGTCTCGGGGCCAGTTACAGTATCGAGTCCCAGGAGTGACGTGCCCTGCCAGAAGCCATACCCATTACTTCAGGCAGGTCATCTTTCATCCCTAAGTTGCAGAGTCCTTGCTTTATCAGTAGCTGTGGCTACAGGCGGAATATCCACAGATGACGTGGCCTTTGGAGGAGATGGCGCTCATCCATCCATCCTTTACGTGGCATCAAGCATGGCTTCTCAGCAGTGTGTCTCTCCTGACACACAAAATGTCCAGATGCATGAGTGTCTTTAGGAGAGTTCTCCATCCCCTATCTGGAGACAGTGAGAAGCATGAGCTAGGCACATTCACCTGGTCTTTTCTGGCAGCAAACAGAGATCTCTACCCTAACTGTAGAAACCAAACCAACTTTAGGACAGAAATTCAAGTATTCAGGGGTAGGGGTATTTTTAATTTTAATAAGCTCACATATTTTTATCTTATATGTGCCATGTTTCTTGTAGAAAATCCAAATAGGAAAAAAAAAGAAATCTATACTCTCACTCCTTCCCAAATTTCTAGAAAGAATTTGAGGTGATTCTTTCTAGTCTTTTTTTTTTTCACTCATAAACCCCTCCAAGAAATTGTATTCCATATACTGTTTAAAACTAATTTGTCTCTTGGTCTGTAAATAACAGATTGTATGGGAAAAGAATCAAGCATGTCAGAAAAGACATAAAAATTTCTGTTTACTTGTTCTTACATAATCGTGATATTCTTAGGGTATTCAAAAGATATTTGAAAGCTTTTGCTTTTACCAGCTTTTGAGATTTTGGCTGCATGTTCTGTTTTTTCTACAACTACCTCTGCCCGCTCTGCTGTTGGCTGCTGTCAGATACTTGGTTCGCAAGGCATAGACTTTATTTTTTCTTCTGTGTTCTTTCTAGTCTTCCCTTTAATTGGAAGATCCTGTAACCACTGTGTTTGCTCTGTAGATAAGCTCCAAGTCAATGGACCTAAGTGAAGCTATCTATGAGCGGGGCTGGCCATATGGGGGTCCACGTCTACCTCCTCGGAACTAGTGTATGTCTTCTGGCCATTTCTCTCTTTTGTGGGAAAAACAATTTTTAAGAGGTAGTCTAAGACATGCCCACACTGTCACTTTGCAGAGAGCAATTTCCTTAGCTTTCAAGTTTCCTGGCTCTGTAAAACCTCTGCCCAATAAGTTACAGAGAGAGAGAGAGAGAGACAGAGAGAGACAGAGACAGAGAGAGAGACAAAGACAGACACTGACTTTTCTCCAATGTTTAAAGCTTTAAATAAAATATAGCTAGTATGGAGAATGAGATAATTTGCAATTATGTAGGTAGAAATATGAAGTATTTGGGGCTTTGAAAAAGAGTATGTCCTGCAGACAAGGTCCAGCAAACACTGATTATGTTAACAAGCTGAGTTTGGGGTTAATTCTCCGTAAATATGCATTGTAGCTCATCTTTCAATTCCTTAGATTTGTGAAGACACTTCAGCTACAAATAAACACACAAGCAGTGTAAATACAGAAACACACATGCCGGGACCCCCCTTTGGTGAGAGTGCTGTAGGCAAAGATGAATCATGCTCGCACACGCTGCATCTGTGCGATTCGTGTGAACTTTGAGGCCACCAGACCCCAAGGCAAAAATAGATACCCTTCAAAGGCTTCACAGCTTCCAAGAGCTGTTCATGTGGAAACCAAATGAAGATGCTGGCTCCCACGACAGAGGCCTCACAGCTACAACAAAGGCTTCTGAGTGACTCCAGCCAAACACAAGGAAAATGTGAACTTTTGTGTTTGAAAGATGTGACTGTAGTTTTGTGGGAAGAGAGAGAGAGAGAGAGAGAGAGAGAGAGAGAGAACATATATGTATGTGTGGAGGCCAGAGGTCAGTGTTAATAACTTCCTCAGTCACTGTCCACCATATTTTTTTAGGCTGACTCTCTCACTGAATCTTGGGGCCACTTGCCAATTGTCTCGGCTGGCTAGATAGCAAGTCCCAGGAATCCGCCTGTCTCTGTCTCCAGAGCACTGAGCATTTAGATGACAGATGTGGGCTGGGGATTCAAACTCAGTTCCCCATGCTTGCATTTTACCAAGCTGAGCCATCCTTTCCCTGTTTGCTTATGTTTTTAAGTTGTTATTTTTGGTGTTGTCAGGGAATGAACCCGGGGCTTTGCATGTGGTAGGTAAGCAGTCTACCACTGAGCTACACCCCCACGCCAGCTATGATTATAATTAGGATCCATCAGGTTATTAGGATTCGGGGGTTTGATTTGTTGTTATTGTTAAGCACTTAGCTCTAAGCACAGCGGTGTAGCCTTCTGAAGGGCGACTCATCTTTTGCTATACAACAGGTGTCCTATTGATGCTCCCCTATGATACCCGCTTTCAAATCGCCTGGATCGAGGTTATAAAAATCTACACATAGAAGCCTCCATCTGCTGTTCTCCTTTGAGGGGGTTTGTGAGTAAGCTCGGCTCTGCCAGTGGGAATTGGGACAATTATGTTCTAAGAGCCTCTTGTTCTGTGGAGTGTTTGACTTTATTGGCTGATGTTAACTAGTCAAAATGTAAATTATAAGCCCATGGAGATTGGAGTACAAAAACACGGGACTTGAGGGACTTTTGAGGGCCGTGCCTTTCCTGAGTGTGTTCTGGAGCAGTGTTGTGGGGAGGAAGGGCATCCAGTGGTGTAGTGGGGGGGGGGGCGTCCTTCCAGCTTCAACCTTTCCCCTAGAGACGCACTTGAGATCTGCTCTTGGATGGCATGCGTGGGCTTCACTTGCTAACCTGTGTTTTCTTTCAGTGAATTCGCATCTTCATTGATTTTTATTCTTTCTCTTAGTTCTTGTGAAACATATGGGTGCGAGATTATTTTCATTTTATGGCTTGAGGGAAACATGGGAATTTTAAGTAACCCATTGTCTAGAACTTAAGATCTCTTTCTGAATGTGCTAGTCCACAGTCTGATTCCCATCCTTTCTTGTGTTCAAAGGAATGTGTCCAACTATAGTGTGATTGTTCTCACATGGAAGCTGAGCCGGGCACAAGGTGGTTTTTTTTTTTTATTGATAATGTCCTTCTGTCTTGTACTATCCAGACAGGAATAATTCAGATGCACAACCCAGCTTTACCTAACCCTAAGCCAGTTTTAACCCTAACCCTAACCCTAACCCTAACCATGAGGAGATATGTGGCTTAAGAGGCCAGCCAGCTGTGGCATCTCATAGCCAGATAGGACCTATAGGTTCCCATGCTACCAAGGTCTTTTTTGTAGGACCTCACTCTTGGGGTTTCTGTGTTCTGGCGGTTCCCTCCTTCCCCACCTCACTTTCTATCTGGATCCACCACAGCCTTAAGTGTTTGTATAAACTCTAGAAGAAATATGGAAGAAATTTCTTTCTGTCTTCTTCCTCTCTAGGCCCTTGGAGAGATTTGTCTTGGCTTTGGTTACATCTTTGGTGACATCAGAGTCACCTGGATCCAGTTAAATGGGATTCTTGTTTAGAAGTCTTCATTTCTCGCTCCCTTTCCTCTCATCTCTGCAGCTCACAAAAGCCATAGCTCCCACAGGTCCTTGTGGGCTTGTTTCTTGGGAGTTTGCCTTTGAAAGGGGCTGGTTAGTGTTGTGTGTTTCTTTTATTTCATTTAACAGTGCTGAGGATGGAAACAGATCCTCGTGCACGGTAGGCAAGCACTCTACGTCTGAGCTACGATGTAGCCGGGTGCTCAAGATTTCAACCCTTTCACTACTGCCGCTTTTCCCCAGCACCATCCAGTTAGTACCCACTGAGATCCTGTTAGTAGCCACTGAGACCCAGTTAGTGCCCATTGGGACCCGGTTAGTATCCACTGAGATCTGGTTAGTAGCCACTGAGACACAGTTAGTAGTCACTAATACCCGGTTAGTGCCCACTGAGACTCGGCTAGTGCCCACTGAGACAAGGTTAATAGCCACTGAGACCCAGTTAGTGTCCACTGAGACCCGGTTAGTACCCACTGAGACCTGGTTAGTAGCCACTCAGACCCAGTTAGTAGCCATTGAGACCTGGTTAGTGCCCAGCGAGACCCAGTTAGTGCCCACTGAGACCTGGTTAGTACCCACTGAGATCTGGCTACCCACTCTCTTTCCTCCCTTTCTTTTTCCTTACATTTCCCCATAAAACCCTTTACCTGCCCTGTGCACGTCATGTGTCACCAGGTCAGTTAAGTCTCAATGTCCCCTAGAGTGTGCCCCTTTTTTATAGAAGGGTATACCCTTTTCGGGAATTTGTTTCACATCCTTTATGCATATTTCATAAAACATTCTTCTATTTAAAAAGCCACCTTATTGTTATGCAGGGCATAAATTATTTGCATGCAGATTTTAAAATACAATTAAGAAAGAAGACATCATATTCTTGCCACAAAACATGAGAACTCATTCTTCCTCCTGACATCAAATGGCTCCTGTTGTGACCCTCCCCTGGCCAGCTAGTCCCTCAAGGAAAGACCCCTTGTTTCTATCAGATAGGCTTAACTATGAGTCCCTCACTGCGTGTTCTCTGTTCCAAGCCCTCATAGTTTTCCATACCTGACACCTCTCAGAACTAAAAGAACCCATTGCCTCACCTCCAAGAGGCAGTCTTCAAACCTTCTTTTTGCTTCCTGAACATCCTCACTGCAGAGCCAACCACAATTGTCTGACGCATCTAAATAAAGGCTTTAGTTTTGTGAACATTTTCAACATTTTTAATCTGTTTGTTTTTAGTTATCTGACCGCCCATTCTTCATTGCCAACCGAATCTGACCGATTTAGTTGGTTCCTAAAGTTCGAGTCAGTCCTGTGCCTTCGCTTGCACCGGGGAAAGAATTGGGAATGACAGGACTTGGGTGTCTTCAGGGCCCACACACCACAGTGGCCACAGTTTTCTCTGACAGCTCGCAAGCCTGTGTTTAATGATCTACACTGACAGTTTGCTCAGACGGTGTCAGGTTTGCCCTTCATAACTTGTATACTCCACTGTCATCAGTATGGAAAACCAGGTGTGGCTAACCTGCCTGTCAACTTTGAAAGTATCTCTTTCCTGTCTTCCTCTCGTTCCCTCCCAGCATGGTGACAGCCCCTTTCTGAGGGGTTTGGAGCCCCTGAGAGGTCATCTGAAGAAGTGAGGGGATTTAATCTTTTAATTGCAGCATATTCCCTCTCTGTGATGTTTTCATCTGTCGTGGGCTTTAGGTTTAACTTCCATTTGCTTCCACCCTCATCCTGACAGAAGATAGAAAATAGACTGGGCCCGCATTGTCATTCATGAGCATACACCTCTACCCTCCAGCACCCAATTAGTCTCTTCTTCAATCACTTCAATTTTTCAGATAAGACTACAGAAGGTCATTTATGTGGTCCCTGCCGTGTCTGTAAGGACACGTCTGTTCTCGGCTTTACCCTGTGAACATTTTCGTTATGCTGGTATTACTGTATCCTTGGCCAGTTTCTCGTTAGAGGCGATGCGGTCTTCAGACAACCCCACGCTAGCGTTCTGAGTGATTGCACATGGGGAAGATATATTGCCTGGAACATATTTCTTCACATGTAAATGTCAAAGAGTCTCCTGTGTGTGGAGCCTTCCCACTAGGAAAGCACTGGGGCAACAACATTCTGCAGAGAGGAGTGAAAACTCAGCCTGGCTTCTGGAAGGTCAAGGAAGGAATAAAGACCTGTGAAGTTGAGACCTAGAAACATGTGATTTTTCAAAAGTATTCTGGATCTTGCCTGTCAAAACCAAGAATAGAACAGGGAAATACATGGACGGGGTAAGGTAGAGGAACATATGTTATAGATAATAAATTCAGTCCTTAAACCCCAATCCAGGGGCGTGTCAGACTGAGGCAGACTGGGACCTCCCAGTACCTTTTGTCTAAATTAAAATCACATCCAGGGTATAGGACTAGAATTGCCCATTTGCCTCCTTTCTCCTCATCCAGGTGATAGAATTGTCCCAGAGAAATAAGAGACCCACATATGAAATGAGACAGGACAAGAAAACCCCCAAGCTTTGCATCAGCACCGATGGCAACAGATAGCAGGCACATACGTACCTAAGCCCTCTGACCTGACAATCCCTAAGAGAATAGTCAGGGTGAAGGAAAAAGAAGAAAGAGGAAGGACAGCCTGGCCTCTCCTGGGCAGCCCCATCCGCAGTCTCAACTCCCATTGTTTCTACTTCTGCGTCTCGGAAAAGACAATTCAATCAGAGAGCAGCCTGGCAGAGCCTTTTCCCAGTAGCGAATAATCTTGATCTCTCATCCCATGAGGCTTCAGGAGTAGGAGATAAGAGTCCAGGCAGCGAAACCCACTGTGTAAGCTGTGGCTCAACCAAGGGCATGGAGCCCTAACTCTGACCCACACTTGGGGGGAGGGTGAGGAGGTGTTAGGCCATTCCTCCCAGCTCCATGTGGTAGTCATTGTACACTACCTGATCTTGCCATGATACCTGTTAGTAATGCGGAAACTGATATTCTGTAAGGAAGAGTTTGCCAGCCGATGAGAAAGAAGAAGAGCAAGCAATAGAGCCAGCCATTCTGTCCTTCCCTGTTCTCACGTATGTTCTCATTCTGGGCTGTGTTTTGCTCCTTTTTCCTAACTGCATTTCCTGGAGCATGTGTTTCAAGCCCAGAATTTGTTGTTGTTGTTGTTGTTATTGTTTTATTTTTGATTTTGTTTGTTTCTTTTTGAAACTGTCTGTCTGTGTAATCCTGGCATCATGGAACTCACTATGTAGACCAGCCTGGCTTCAAACTGACTGAGATCCATCTGCCTCTGCCTCCCAAGTGCTGGGATCAAAGGTGTATGGCACCAAGCCTACCCGGTCAAGTCCGTAGTTTTATCTACTGTGTAGACATGAATTTTCCCAAATCTTTTTCTAGCCTTGACCTCATTCCTGGGCACCGGCTCCACCTCTCCAACTGTGCACTCACTAGCCCTTCCACCTGGCTTCAGCCTTGTGCCCTGAGTAACACATGTCCCTCTCCGGCCTGGCCAGCCTTCCTTGCCCCTGTGGAGCATGGTATCAACTTCCAGCTAAGAATTAACATGTCCTGGGGCCTTTTCTTCTTCACTTCCCACAGTGAAAAAAAAAGTTACATATGTGATCTCTTAGGGTTTTTGTTTTCCAGGCATCCACCTGTCTTATTTCTTATTAGGAAATAAGGTTCTTTACTCAAGAACTTTGGGTAAATTGTGTTGTGTGGGTAGCAGGAAAAAGGAGTTTGGTATGGTAACATTTTATATCTGGTAGTTAAAATAGAATTTAAAATTGCAGATATGCTTGGGAAAATACTGAAGACACTGACAGTATTATTAGTATTGGTGTGGATTTTTAGGGCTATTGAATGAGGAAAGCAGGAATGTCCCTTTCTCCCCTCTGGATCTCCCGTCTTTGAGCTTGTGAGGCAATCTCAACACACGGATGGAAATAAGAGCGGAGATCATCATACTGTGTTCTCATTAGATTTCTGAGGAAGACCACGAAATGGGGTTTGTTCTTCTTTTGTATAGTTCGTTAAGACCCCAGCTATGGACAGTTAACATTGTACGCAAATCAATAAAATTCCAAGTAATTGATTGTTCTGTTTAACTTTTACAAATGAGTTTCCTTCAATGATTTATTCGGCATCACTAAAAAGCAATATCGGAAGTTTTATTTTGCCTTTCCATATCTATTTATTTAATTCAAAGAGAGAGGTGTTGTCCTTTTTCAAGAGAGGGGAGGGGAGTTGGAGAAGTTGAATCTCAGAGTATCTAGCCTACTTTCCCAGCATGCTTCATAGTTTGAAGTTGTCTTTAGACTCTATTCCCTGATTGCTTTAAACTTCAACCCCAGCCATGTCTCCAAAACCCAGATGAATGGGTCATGTCAGCGGATGAGAGATGATTTCCTTGAGGCTCTGCTAAGTCTGGGGTGACTTTCAGTAAGCAGAACCAGAGGGAGGCCCTGTAGAGCTGGCTGGCAGTGTGACCTGGCTGCGGGCAACACTCTTGCTGCTGGGTCGAGCATATGCTTTGTCTGCAGTGGGGGCTTCCGGTGGTAAAGAGAATGCCCCCCCCCCATTCGCTATCAGCTACAGGCTAGATCTAATTGTTTACCCATCCAACTTTGCCTTCAAGTGGCCAGTACCTGGTTTATAGTATCAAACAGAAATAAGAGTGAATGACAGCCCCACCCCCAAAATTCTTGTCAAATGAATATAGTAGACAGAGTTCTTGACCTAAAGAATTTCAGGGATAGACAGCCATGATTTCTGTCGGATGTTTAATATGAAGACCAAGAAACTCAGCTCTTTTTTCCCCACCGCACTGTCTTCCTGGAGTGATTTAAATAACATTTCCACTTGTTTGTCTCCCTCTGAGCATGAAGAACTAACTGGTCACCCACAGTTCTCTGTGAACAAAACCATTTCAGGCGTGTGACGGAGGATGCGAGCCAATCGCCAGTTCTTTACTTACCGGGGGACAAAAATTGACACGATTGCTTTAACGTCCCTGAGAATATCTATTTTCCACCCCTTGAGCTTTTTATTCCTCCTCTTGGGGCTCTGACCAGTTGCTTCCATTGCACGACCTTTTAAAATTAAAGAGGCCAGAGACGGACACAAATCTAACAATGGCGCAACTAATGCCGGGTATCACTAGGATATTGCTTCCGGCTCCGCATGTCACACCTCCCTTGACACATTCACGGTGAGCTATTTGTTACCACAGGTTGGAGAGGGCCATGAGAACTGTTAACATATTCATAAAGATACTTCAGTACCCGTGTCCACGGTTCCACCATTCACAGAGGCAACAAGAAAAGGAGGGAACAAGAGAAGGACCCAAATGTCTACCAAATAATAAATGGTAAAGCAAAACATGGCATAGTCTTATGATAGCTATGCACAGCCATGAGAAGAAATAAAGCTGGGATACATGCTGTAATACGAATGCACCTTGAAAAAAGCCACATATTTGGGCCGGAGAGATGGCTCAGTGGTTAAGACCACCTACTACTCTTCCAGAGGTCCTGAGTTCCATTCCCAGCAGCTACATGGTGGCTCACAACCATCTACAATAGGATCAGATGCCCTCTTCTGGCCCGCAGGCATTCATACAGAGCACTTATACACAAATAAATAAAGTTTTTAAAAACACCACATATTATACAAGCCCATTTATATCATATGTCCCGAATACATCAGTCCATGGAGACAGAAAGTAGATTAGTGGTTGGTAGAGAGAGGGAAAATGAAGAGTGGTTTCTAATTCCTACAAAGAATCATGTCTTGGGGTTGGGATAAAAATGTCCTAGAAATTAAAAAATGGCGGTAGCGACTCAATCATGTGACTACACAAAAAAAAATCTAGTGAAATATATATTTCACCGGGTAGATTCCATGGATTCAAACATAGCAAACTAGCCCAAAGTTAATATACAGGGGAACCTTTGACTTTTTCTAGTATTCCACCACAAAAACTTTAAGGCCAGGAGGCTTTCTGCCCACTCTGCAAAATATTGCGCCCGTGCGTTAGATTTGCATGATGCCGCTGCAGCAAATGCTTGCATGGAGGAGCTGAATGGTAACTTTGAGAAATGATTCTGGGTGGTATGGACGCAGTCTGGGTGGTTTGTGGGAGGGGAAAAAAAAAGCAAAGAACATGGACTTAGTTATCCTGCTATGACTGACCACTTATTCATGCTGCTCCAGAAGGCTCCCCTGTCCATTTCTTAGGGGCTTGCTTGCTGAAGAACCCTGTGTGTTGGGAGGATTTTTGTAAATGAGTTACTGTATCTGCACACGTCTTTAGTAGCCGTTCTGCAAATGGAATGACTAGGAATACACCCAAACCAGCTCTCAGCTACTGAGATGATTTTTTTTTCCTTCTGCTATTTTTGGCAACCTCTAATTAGCATGTACAGCCTGGCTGTCCTCTGGCAGGGGCAACCCCGGCTGGTTCTGTCAGCTGCCCTGCTTTTTCTCCCAGCAACAAATCTCTAATGCTTCTGACAAGATGGCCAGCCACTCCTGCCACACCGATACAAGGTCTAGTGCATCCGGCTAGAACGGGTGCCTCCCCGTCATCCCTTGGAATTGATCTACACTGTCAAAAAGGCTTTTCCAAATGGCTTCTCCTTGTCACCTTGTACTGGCTTTTCTCCTCCATTCTGGGAATGTATGGTTTAATGTTGCGTCTCAAATCACTTTCAGCTGGAACGTGTATAATGGAATCAGAGCGCCCCGTGAATACTCTTAACGGAGTCAGAGATGCCTTTCGTTTGTGGTCCTGCCTTCCAAGGGGTCTGGTGACAGCGGTGAAATTGTATCTGGGCCCTGCTCAGTAATGGATTCCTTGTCCCTTTGGATTTAAGGGGGGGCACTAAGGGTGGCTTCTGAATTTGCTTTTATTAGAATCTAAATCGCGGTGATTACGTCCTCCTGAGAAGGGGCAACTAAAGCACTCGTAGGCATCTCTCTACCCACTAGTGCCAGGCTTCCTTCCCAGAGAGCTGCAGTGTAGAACTGATAAGCACACAAGAGTCCCCAACCCCACCCCTTCCTTTCAAGACAAGGATGCCTAGACTCTCAGAGAGATACTTCAGTGAACAAGATTAGGATATTCTGCTCTCCAGACCAAGGCTGTTTCCATCCCAGCACACAGCCTCGTCACCAGCAGGTCACTCAGAGCTAAGGTCATTGAGCTGGAAGAGGAGCTGACTGTCAGCCTTTGTCTCCAGCCTGTCGTGTGATGCTCTGGTATCGAAATGCATTGGAACTTCCTACGTGAACTGTCAGGATTTTACAACCCAGCCAAGCCTTGGCGGTGCGAACCTGCAAACCCAGCTACTCACCAGGCCAAAGGTGAAGGATCGCAAATTCAATGAGAGCTTGGATTACAGAGTAAATTAAAGGCTAGCCTGGACAACTTAACAGGACCCTCTCTCAAAACATATACAAAATTAAAATGTGCTGGAGTACGGCTCTTGCCCGACATCTGCAAGGCCCAGGGTTCAATCCCCAGTACCACCACCACTGCCACCACAGCTACAACCGCAAAGATAGATGTGGGGACAGGAGGCTCATCCGGCAGAGCTTTCCTCCACCCCAGCTACACTGGCACACATTCAGGTACACACATGGTTGGGTTGGAGATTACATGATAGGCAGTGGCAGTGAAATTCTACCCCACCAGGATTCCTTCAGAGCTCAGACTGTGGCATTTGGCTTTAATCTCCAGCAACCCCCATGGGCAGAGAGGAGGAAGCCAAGTATGACAAACCAAAGCAATTTGGTTTGGATTGTAACTTCGGTTCCGAGTTGATCCTTGTCCTCTGTCCTGCTTGGAGGGTTCTAATGCCTCTTGCTCTGTGGAAATTGGACTCTTAGATACATACCTTTGCCTTCTTCTTGGACCCAACAGCCTGGCCATTTTTGACTCCTTTTCCCATTCCTGCTCTGTAGAGAAATGACTTCTAAGTTGGCCGTGTCTGCACATGCGCGCGTGTGTGCACGCGCATGCACTTAGACAAAGCCTTGTCTTGAAACTGACAAGCAGTGTACGTAACTGTTCCTTGCCACACTTATTTGTAGAATCACTTGATTGTGAGCTGGGGGCAGGGACGGTGTATGACTTTAACTTGAGGGGCTGGGAGGTGACACTCTGGAATGCACTCTCCAGCAGGCACAAGAGCAGTTCCTGGTCTTCTCCGCACATCAGAGAGCCCATCAAAGAGAGCCTTGTATCTGCCCTACCTGATTCTCCCAGTCTCCTCTATGGATTCTCAACTTGCTGGGACTTCCTTTAGTCAGAAGCTTTTCTTCTTGTTATAATTTATTAGGAGGTCTACAATTGACCAGCACAACTTCCCAGTGAAGACGAGATCAAACCTGATGGCCCCCTGGGAGGCGAGGGGCTCCTGTCCTGTGGGTGACACACACCTAGTATAGAGTAACCCCTCAGTACCACTGGGCTGGGCCCTGGTCACCCCCCCACAATATATCGAAATCTGAGCAGTGCAAGTCCCTTACGTGTAAGCTTGCACACATCCTCTGCGTACTTGAAATCCCTACACTATTCATAATATCTAACTGGTATATAAACAGTTGATGTGCTCTGTTGTTTAGGGGATGAATAATGGCAAGAATAGTATGTTACAGTATAGACATATCTCCCACACACACCAAATATTGTCTATCCACAGTGCACTGTGTTCTGAATATAGAACTTACAGATACTATATAGGAGGTCAACTGTGTTTGGTGAGTTTGTTTGTCCTGGAGCAGGAGAATAGCTCTAAGTGTGAAAGTGTAATTTGCTGTGTGTGACCTCCCAGCAAGAATATCTCCCACAACCTCCGCTTTCAGACCCTTAGTCCTAGGGGTCCCTATGGGCAGGGGTAGCAGGAATTGACAGGAAGGTGCTTTCTTGTGTTTTGCTTTATTTGCATTATCAAGGAAACTTCTCTGTTTCCTTGTGGAAACATTGGATAAATGTTTCTGTGGCCATTGGATAAATCACACATGGATACAAGCTCCAGTGCCCTTAGATGCCCAGAGAGGGATTTGAATCAGGTCAGGACAGACCCCTCAGGCTGTGAAGTCAGGATGGGAGAACCCCTCTTGGCTACCACTGAGAGCCAGACATAAGCAAATCGTCACCAGTTAGTCTTTCAAGCTCTCTTTTGGTACTTTTTTTCCTTTTAGCTCTTGCCAGTTCTGAACCCACTCTTGAGAGTTCTCCTAAAACCCAGTGATAGAAAAGGGTCAGACATTTCCAGATTTTCACCAATTTTTATAATAACATTTGGCTTGAGCATCTCAATTGATATTTTTGAGATATTCCTTGAGAAATCCTTTCTCATTTATGTCTAAATGCCAGGTAATGTGAGGTGAGCAGTTGGGCCACTGGACAGAACCTGTAGACTGGTGCCTGCAGCACCCAGGTCCTGGAGACTGGTAGTATTGAAAGGTGAGTGAATATGAAGATGGACTTCAGCAATATGCCATCACATCTGAGCAGAGACCGTCCTCTCTGAATTTACAAAAGGACCACGTTCCCTGTTACAGTCTAATACATAAAGGACAATTAA
Organism: Neodon shergylaensis; assembly: GCA_025134845.1. NCBI lineage: Eukaryota > Metazoa > Chordata > Mammalia > Rodentia > Cricetidae > Neodon > Neodon shergylaensis. The sequence goes on from JABTXL010002720.1 coordinate 268,645, forward strand.
CCGTCTGGCCCATCTCCATAGCTTTCTCCCAGCTCATCAGATGGAATTATGGAGTGTCAAGCTGCTAGAGGCCACTGTCATCACCAAGACTTTATTCACTAGATAAAATCCTGCAGGTAACTCAGCCCGCTCACAGTCTTCCGCTGGGTGATGCCCAGCCTGGCACCAATCGAGGGTCTGCCAGCTGATACACAAGGTGCTGACCACTAGCTGAGTGGATGCTCAGAGGCCACGAGCTCAGAACTAAAGACTCCTGCCACTTTGTGAGAAGGGACTGGAGTCAAGGGTGGAAGCCAGAAGACTAGGAGCAACAAAGAACTGGACTGGTTCCAAAAATTATCTCAGTTCCACCAAGCTCAAAGTCTGGGGTTGCAGGAGGAGGGCATTGACCAGTGCTCAAAAACCACTGTGCACCAACTTGGGCATCAAGGCTAGGCAGAAAAGCCTTCCAGGTCAAGCCTCTCCAGCGGCCTGTGGCTGGGCCTGAAGGGCCACATATGAGGGTTTAGCATGGAATCAGACTATCTCTCTCTCTCCATATATAGATATACGTATATCTATATATATATCCATATATGTGTATATATATAAATACATATACATATATCTATATAAGGAGAAATGTGTGCATAGTTTCTCTTATCACAAAACACAAGTATACATGTATTACTCATCAACTTGCTTTTCTAGCTTACTTTATCAGAGCTGCTTCTGGGTCATAAAACATACACTTCATTCTTTAAAAAAATAAATATGACTTTGTCCAGATCAATGCATTCACCATTTGCTCTCATGATATTCAAGCTGTTTCCAGTCTTGGCCACAAGAAGGAACATCAATGCTTGAATTCTTCTCTTTGCATCCTGTGCACAGTCTTTGAATTTTGGAGCCTGTATATCCCAAAGTGAGCTGGCTGAACCACTGGATGTGTGACTGTTCATTTAAGTAGTTCTTGCATGTGTAACCATTTCCATTCATGGTTACAATAGCTGTTCTCACCCTTTGAGAATGACTATATAATGCCGATTTTTGCATGTGTTCCAGCACTACCTTGACTTTAATATGCATTTTCCCCAGCCTCTTGAGAACGCACCATCTTTTCGTGTATTTAGCCAATGTTTAAAATGTCTGTTCTGTATGTTGCCTGGTCCACTTTCATTAGGGCTTTTTCTGTCTTGTTTTTCTTTTCTTTTGCTGGCTTACCGAATGTCTTCTGGGACTTTTGTGGGTCCCACTCTGAGGACAAACATCACAGTCACACTGACGTGAGATTTAACAGCCCTGACTGTGATCTCCCTACGGGAAATCATAAAATCAAATGACTGTTTGAAACGAATGCCCCAGATCCCCTTCTTGTTCCCTTGAAGGGACTAGCTAAATAATTTTCACTCAGAAAAGTAGTAAAAGGTGGGTGTTTTTCATTCCAAACTATTACCTTGGAAGATTGAAGACAAGGGGCTTTTCAGAGCCTGGTCTCTAAACTCGACATTCCCTGTGGAGTAAATCACCTTTACCCTTTTGTGTGGCTAGTGCTGGAGGGGGGACGATATCTTAAAAACTACCCAGTTGACTCATAAGAGCTTAATATCAGCCCTGGTCATTCGGCATGCCCTAAGCAACACCGTCTGCACTGCAATGAAAACACAGATTCAGCTGCATCTCCGAATGAAATGCTGACCTTAACATCGGGGAACATGTTGAAGGCCCACTCCCCCTCTGTATGGGGGGATAGAAGTCTCCAGAAATTTCTCACTTATTTCTGCTAAACGGAAAGGGTAAATGGAATATCATTTAACATGTGACCTGAGCAATAGCCGAGGCTTCAGGCCTGAGGCTCTAGAGGGAACAAAAGAGGCCTAGCTGTCCTTGGCCCTCATTGCTGCCTCAGCGTTTGTTCCAGTTTTGATTTTTCCTCAAGGAAATCATCCTCTAAATAGTGAAGAAGATACAGAAATGGAGAGAACGTCCCTTTAATCCAGGCATCCTCTGCTTTATCGATGGTTGAAGATGAGATTTGCAGGTCTTCACGCCCACTCTGGCCCCTTTGAGAACCCTCTCCTCGTGTTGTCCTAAGCCCCGGAGGCCAGCACTCTGGCACATTAATCCCAAGGATCAGCGGGATAAAAGAGAGAGAGATCAAAGGGAAGCCACGCATTGTATAGGAAGGGCACCACAATGCGGGAACAGGCAGCCACACACTTTAGTGTATGGGTGTCCCATAAAGGCAGAATGTGGTAGGTAGTTCAAACAGAAGTGAGGATGTGTGTGTGTGTGTGTGTGTGTGTGTACACCGTGGAATTTGGATGTGATTGCCAACTCAGGGAAGTAATAGGCGAGGCTTACAGTAGTTACACTGGGATGAATGCAGATACTCATGTGGTATTTGAAACTCACAAATGTTTGCATAAGGAAAAACTGCTGGCCTTGCTACTTTCTGCCTCATGAAAAGATAGCCCTGCCTATATCCCCCGCACCCCTAGTCCTTCAAGTCTCTTCTCAGTGATGACTTCCTTGTAGACCTGCAATCTTCTCGTGAAATCCATTGGGAAGATGTACAGATTTTATACATTTTTATTATGTTTTTACCTATTTTGTGTATTGTGCATGTGCACACAGGTGGAGCATGCCCTAGCACACAGAGAGAGGTCAAAGGACAATTTTCTAGAGTCAGTTCCGGGAATCCAGTTTGGATCATCAGGGTTGGAGGCAAGCAGCTTTTTACCTGGTGAGCCACGTCAGTGCTTAGGCTACACACAATTAGTAACGTTCTTCCAAAGAAAAACCTGGTTAGGACTTTGTGTGTAGATACGTCCACCCAAGTCCACATCACTGTCTGGTTATGTAGTCGCTTATCCCTCAGCAGACAGCTGTGTCTGTCCTCTGTCACATGCCAGGCCCTGGGCACTAGAGACTGAGAGAAAGTGACCAAGGTCTGCCTGGAAAATACCCTTAGTGTAGTTAGAAACATCGCCAAAACCAACAAGTTGCATTTGGTACTGGCAAGGGCTGTGGCCTAGCTAGGCATGGGATGACCTTCTGCAGGGATCACAGAGAATGGGCACTGAAGGTAGCTCAGGAGGACAGTGGGAGGCGTTCTGAGTCGACTTAGCGCGAAGTAGGTGGGCCACTGGGAGATGTGAGAGGAACAGAAAGAGTGAGGTAAGAGCTAGAAATAGAGGCAGGAACCAGATGGTAGGAGAAAAGGGAATTGCCAGGAGAGGGAGGGGATGTGACATGATGACAGTAATGCCTCAAAACCGCCTTGTGAACCAGGTGTGGTGACATGCGCCTACAGCCCCAGCACTTTAGAGACCGAGGCAAGAGAATAAGTTGGAAGCTTATGATCTTACTGAGCGACACAGCAAGACCTTATATACACACGGGCATGAGCACACACATACACACACACACACACACACGCCCACCACCTCTCTGTGGCATGTTTTCTCTTATTCTTGTGTGAAATAGAATAGTGGTGGCAAAGCCTGGGAAGGATGGGGGAGGTGGAGGAGGATGAGGATATGGGTAAAACGAGACAGGAGTCTGCTCTCGTGTGCTTCAGGACAGTGCATTCTCAAAATGACTAGTAAAAATAATTGTGAGTAGGCCTGGCATAGTGGGGCACACCTTTAGTCTCAGCGTTGAGGAGGCAGAGGCAAGTGGATGTCTGTGAGTTCCTGGGAGCCTGGTCTACATACTGAGTTCCAAGACAGTGAGGACTACATAGAAAGACCCTATCTCAAGAGAGAGACAGAGAGAGAGAGAGAGAGAGACAGAGAGAGACAGAGAGAGAGAGAGAGAGAGAGAGAGACAGACAGAGAGAGAGAGAGAGAGAGAGAGAGAGAGAGAATTGTGATGTTCCCATCAGAAAGGAGCAATAGGTGTTAGAGCTAGTAGATCTGCCAGTTAACCTGTAATTTCCACATATTATTTATAGATATTTATTATCATATCTCATAAATGTACACATTTACTTTGTTAATTTAAAAAAGAAAACACTTGTACCCATGGGTAAGAAGTGAGCAGAACTGGTGTCTTTGGGTTTCAGTTGCTGTGAAGAGACACCATGATCACAGCAACTTTTATAAAGGAAAACATTTAATTTGAGTGGCTTGCAGTTCAGAGGTTCAGTCCATTATCACCATGGTGGGACACGGTGGCATGCAGGCAGACATGATGCTGGAGAAAGCTAAGAGTTTGACATCTTGACTCGAAGGCAGCAGGAAGTGGTCTGAGGCACTGGGCATGACTTGAGCATATATGAGACTTCAAAGCCAGCCTCCACGATGACTTACTTCCTCCAACAAAACCACACCTATTCCAGCCTCCTAGTACTGCCACTCCCTTCGGGGGCCATTTTCTTTCTAACCACCACATTGGTGGTCACACAGAACCCCACTATCAGAAGAACCCCACATTTGTTTTAATACCCTGATCTTGAATTTTTCAGTTCTCTCTCTCTCTCCCCGTGTGTGTGTGTGTGTGTGTGTGTGTGTACGTGTGCATGCATGTTTGCATGTATATATGTACCTGTGTTCATGTTGAAACCAGAAGTCAATGCCTAGTTCCATCCTCAATTGCTTTCCATCTTTCTTGTTTATTTTTATTTTACATATATGGATGTTTTACTTACATCTTTATCTGTATATTGAAAGTGGGTGTCTGATCCTGTGGACTGGAATTACAGACCTTTCAGGACCTCAGTGTAGGTGCTAGGACTCACTCAAACCTGAGTCTTCTGGAAGAGTAGTCATTGCTCTTAACTGCTGGGCCATCGCTCCAGCCCCTCCATCTTATTTTTTGAGACTGGGTATCCCACAGAACCTGGAACTCAGCGGTTTGACTGACCAGTCAGACCGCTTAGATCTTCCTGTCCCTACCTCTCCAGCTCTGGGATGACAGATACCTCTCCAGCTCTGGGATG
>JABTXL010002720.1:274223-302525 GCA_025134845.1 Neodon shergylaensis
AAGGTTGTGACCCTCTAACCCAGCTCCTCATATTGTAGTGACCTCCAACCATAAAATTATTTTGTTGCTGCTTCATAACCGTAATTTTACTGCTGTTAGGAATTTTAATGTGATATGCAGGATACCTGATATGTGCCCCCCTAAGGGGTCACGACCTACAGGTTGGGGACCATTGCTATAGATGTGTTGTCAGCGGCTGGATGGACAAGGAGTCTAGAATTAAATTCAGCACTGTTTGAGAGAACAGCAGGAACGAGGAAGTAGAGACCTTGAGTCTAGTTGCTGTTAATGAAGAAACTGTGGTTCAGTAGAACAGGGCAGTCTCAGGTGAGCTTCGGACTGACAGAACGTTGTTTGGTTGGCTTTGAGTTGATTTTGTGTGATTTTCCAGCACTCTTTTGAGCATGGTTTTACACTGCAGAGAGAAGCTGGTAATCTAGGAATGGAGATAGTGATGTTGGCGGCGGGCGGGGGCAGGACTGAGGTGGTCCATCACTGGCAGACTAGCCACAAAACTGAAGAAAACATGCCAGTGGGAGCTGGAGAGTTTCCCGTTGGAGAGCTCTCTGATCTGCAATGTCAAGGCTACTGATACTTCACTGAACACAGCTACCTGCTGGTCCTCTCTCTTCTCCCTGTCCAAGGAAACTCCTGTGACTTCCTTCACCTGCTCTTTAAGTCAGCAAATAGTCACGAGGTGCCTGCTCTGTGGCAGGCACCGTGGTCAGTTTAGAATAAGAGAGAACAAGATGGACTAGACCCTGATCTCCTGAGACTTAGGTTCTAAGTCCATACCCTGGGAAGTCATGCTGGCTCCTCCCAGGATGTGTGTAAGGGGGATACACTGATGGCATCAGACCTTCCTCCTACAGATCCCTTGCTCATTATGGTAGCTGTTTCCCACCAATAATTAAGATTAAGAAGTGTGCACAGTAAGGCACAGTCAGTTGTGAATGGTGGAGGGGACAATTGCACTTAAAATGATTGCTAGTTTTTTTTCTAAGAAGAAATCGTTATTTTATCACATTTTAAGTAGTAAGGAAAATAATAAGGAATATCACAGCAAGAGATATCTTCCCAGAATTAGCTTCCCTGACCTTTCCTATTTCCCTATTTTTTCTAGAGTCATAAATTCACTAAAAAGTCCAATATTTTTGTTGTCCCAAGCTGTACCCCTTTACCGGTTCCTATGATGGTAGCCAGCGGGACACTGGTGGCAAGGAATCAAGGATGGGGTCATGGTCAATAAAGCCACTCACGACGGTTGTTTCAGAGATAGAGAGTGGCTCCCCAAGGGCATCTTGGTTGAAAGAGTCTGCAAGGTATTCTCTAGAACACAGCAAGATGCTTGGCAGGCTCATGGATCTTCACTCAGAAACATGTCGGAAAGTCTGAGGATGTGGTCCAGAGGTAGAGCTTGCCTAGCACACACAAGGCCTGGGTTCAACCCCCAGTACCATAGTATAAAATGACCTTTGTCGGGTCTGAGGTCTCAGTCCCCGTGAGTGCCAAGGAGCTGTGAGGTTAGTACAAAATGCGATTCCCCAAAGCCACTTTTATTTGTTATAAAAGCGGCCACCTCCGGCCACCGCCACCCACGAGTAAGGGGCTGTAGAGAACCAGAACCGCTTCCGTGAGTTGGGATTATGTATGTCTCCGTGATAGAGTGGTTGCCTGCTTCTTATGAGGCTTCGGTTCCTTTAACAGCGAAAGGTCTAAGCACAGGGGACAAGAAACAACAAAGACCCAGGAAAGGCATTGCCTACATATTGGTCCTATAACCTTGCTTTAGACATCTGCTTTGGGGGTCCCTGCTCTCCCTAGTACTTGAGTTCTAGTCTTGAGCAGACTTTTTGGAATGTATGAATTTTATGAGCCTTAAGATGGTAAGAACAACTTTTTCTAGACCCCAGGATATAAACCTAGAAACTCTAGTCTAGGCCAGAAGTGCCTAGCTCCTAATGTGCTTATGAACCACTTAGGAATCTAGTTACCATGACAGTTCTGATAAAGAACCTGGAATAGAACCTGGGACTCTGCATTTCCTCCATGCTCCCAAGGGAGACCAGTGCTGCTTCTCACTTGTCCCTGGAGTTCCCAAGAGTCTGGCTTTGCACCTCCTGGTACCTTATATACTAGTGCCATCAGACTTCTTAGGTTAAATGGTATTATAAATGTGGTTCCCAGGCTGCGGGTTAGCCACAGGTCAAATGCCTGGCATGCACGTTGGGTTGGGAGCAGCTGAGTTGGACCGTGCAGAGAGCATTACTGTGCTTGCACAAGGTTCAGCTGGACAAACTGGGTCAGAGTGAGAACTATTACGACACTCATTTGTTCATTCATTCGTCTATTTAATCCTTCAACATTTACGATGTGTAGAGTTGGATACTTATTAAGGCAATGAGTCCAGATAGCAGCAAAAGAAATGTCATCCTTTGCTAACTATAGAACTCAGTACCTTGGGACAGAGATGCCCCCAACTTGGCAAGGGATCCAGAGATGGTGTTAGTGAACCCGCTGGGCAGTTGGGTAGCAGGAGACATCTTGCATGGTTTGTCAGTGGTTCTCACAGAGTCTTTATGCATTTGTCGGCTGCTGATGCATTTTTCCCGTTCCAGGGCCATAATCATCAGAAATGGAGAAGTCATCCCCATGTCGTCGGAGTTCACCCCTGAGACGGAGCGTCAGCGACTTCAGTACCTGGTAAGAGTCGTGTGGTCTGGCAGAGGGTAGTGATGTTGGAGGTGGTGTCAGAGCTGTTTGACAGGAACACGTTGCTGTGACATGAGAGCAGCCCCACCACAGCCAAACGACATATGGTATTAACTCCCCCCCACACACACACCTTCTGGATCACACATCCTGACTGCGTGTGACGACACACCCCACCTCCGTGAATTAGTATTGCGGCTGACTTGCCTCCCATCTGCAACCATCTGCACTCAGTGTGCTCTGCTTCTTCCAGTGGGTCACTGTGCAGAACCCAGAGGTCATTCTGAGAAATGCAGATCCTCCTTCCTTGGCCTGCAACTCAGTTGAGCTCCTGCAGGTCTCGTCATCAGTCCCGTTACCAGAAGGAGCCTCTTCACATAGCAGCTGAAATCCCCGATGATATGCCACACAAGTTCACACTCAAACAGGAAGGCTCAGGACCCTTGGGGACGATACAGGTGTCAAAAAACCTGTTCTACATTGAAATATATTTCTGCCTGTAGACAATGCTCTTGGGGGTGAAATAGTGGGAGGTCTTAGGAGACCTCTGCTCCCCTTCAAAAGCAAAGTGTTATGAAAAGCAGAGTGAAATTCTCTTCCTTGTCCTCAAACTCCAGAAACAAGATGTTGGGCATAAAAGTAAGTCTTAGATAAAAGTAACTTTGGGCCATCCCAAGTCCCTAGCTACTTTGGGGGCTAAAGTCTCTGGGAATCAGCACAGTGGGTAGAGATCTGTGGAGAAAAATGTTTTCCTGCGAGATAGGAAAACTGCAGTAGTGCCCCCGCCCTTCAGCTCTACGAACAGACTGATCTGTGCTGCTCACAGTTTTCCCTATGTGTCTTAGCAATGTAGATAGTTGTGGGGGGCAAGGAGGGGGTGCCAAACATTTCATTATTTTACAGTGTGTGTGTGCATGTGCGTGTGTGTGTGTGTGTGTATGTGTATGTGTGTGTGAGCACACTTGCATCAAAGAGCAACTTGTGAGAGTCAGTTTTATCTTCCTAGCTTGTGGGTTCCAGGGATTGAACCCAGGTCATCTAGGTTGGCAGCAGCTGCCTTTACTGCTGCACCATGGCTGGCAAGATTAAATTCCTGTGGTTGATTTAGAAAGTAGCCCTGTACCTTCACTCAGTTCCCCAGGGAGTGATTTAGGCTCTAAACTCTACAACATCATTGTTACTATTGACAAGGCCTATGTAATAGCAGGAATCCCCAGACTAGCATAAAATACGTGATTTATCTTCTGCCCAGTTTGTGTTTTGTTTGGTTGGTTGTTTTAAGGGGTTGCCAAGACAGCTCAGGCCAGCCACAGGCTTGCATTATCCCCTCTCCTCAGTACCTTCAACTCCGTATTCATTGTGTATCTTGTTTTTATTCCAAGACACTCCAACAAAAGCAACTCGATGAAGCAAGGGTTTTGTCTTGACTCGCGGTTTCAGCGTGCAGTGCATCACAGTGAGGAAGTCCCAGGGGCAGGAGCTTGCTCCACAGTCAGGGAGCAGAGGGAGGTGACTGCTAGTGCTCTGGTCTCTTTCTACATTTTATTCTGTCCATCAATAAAAGAATATCTTCCTACTCAGCCAACCTAATCTACAAAATTCCTCCCACACACGCACGCCCATTGGATTGTCTCCAAGTGATTCTAAATCCCATCAAGTTGACAGAGTAACCATCACAGCCTCACTCCAAGAACTGGGACAGGAGGTGTAACCCTGATTTCTAATGTTGCCCTCCTGAATTTGTGGTAGAATGCTCTTGAAGCTATCAGTGATGGAGCTCAACTTATTCCTTTTTCTTTTGGTTGTCTAAGAAAGTGTAGATGCTGACTCCAGCCCCAGCTCTGCTGTTCCCTAACTGGATGGCTTTGTCCAAATCTCCTAACCTTTCTAGACCTTGAAAAGTCAACTGTGAAATGTAGCACTCGACAGGAGGATCACCAAAGATTTCTGAGATATAAAAGTCATTCCCAGGGGAGTTTATAGCAGCTGGCCTCTCTGACACCTGTGTGGCTTTTTCTGTCACCCAAGACCATGAAATGATCTCAACATAGACCTTGTCACTTCCACCTAAAGCTCTGAGATACCTTCCTCGCAGAGAACGCAGTCAGACTTGCAGGCCGATTCAAATCCCCATTTGGTTCTCCAACACCATCTTTCTGTGGCTACCACCTCCCATCCCCCACCTCCCCAACCCACGTCAGCCAGATCATACCTTTCCCTTCAGCTCACACCAGCCACCATCTCTCTGACCTACACCCCTTTGGAAATTTACTCTGTTTAGATTCCTTCCTGTCTCTGCTAGAATTCACACTCATCCTTTGAGATGCCATCTCAAGAGACACCTCTGAGAAGTATTCTTTTCCTCCCAGGGAGTCACCCAGTGTTGGTACCATAGTACATAGAGGCCTGCAGCGTGGCTTTCGGGGTAGGGGTGTTTGTTTGATTGATTGATTGATTGATTGATTGATTGATTGATTGATTGATTTGGATGTCTAGCTTTCTCTCCAGATTGAGTTCTGGATGGCGCGGCTCTAACCTTAATCACCTCACTGCTGAACTCAACCTCTAGCGGCTGGCACAGCACAGGCTTGGAGTGGGTGTGAATGAGAGAATTCTGGGTCAGCAATAAACAGCGCTTTCCCCTGCCCTCCTGTGCATATGACAGCAGAGTAGGAGGCATTTGTGTCTGTCCCTCCATGCCCTCCACTGAAACCCACTTCCTGCTGGAGGCAATGGATAATAAAAAGTTAATTTCTTGTGCTTTTCAATTTTTAAGTAATATGTTTTCCTTGTTAAAAAATGGACGTGAGCGCTCAATTCTAAGGGAGGCTATGAACAGCTGAAGTTATCTCCGGAGTGGGGAGAAGATGCATGTGGATCTGTGTGGTTTCCACAAGTCACGTCAATGGTCACAAATCATCAATTACGGGGATAGAAAAATTCAGAAGACCTTGTAGGGATTGAGCAAAATGATGTGCTTGAAGTTCCTTTGTGTTACCCAGTTCTCATTTAGCTCTTGTTTGATGAATTCAAGTCCTACTCCTTCAAATATGCTTGGTTGTTAAGACAAAATGCCATCAAGTAGCTGGTTTATAAACAACAGAAATGTATATCTCACATGCTGGAGGCTGTGAAGTCTGGGATAAAGGCCCTGGGAGTTTCAGTGTTTAGCAAAGGCTCTCATCCTGCTTCATAGAAAGGCATTTTTTTCCTCCCTCATATGACAAAGAAGTTCTTGGAAGCCTCCTTGTCCCATCCTTAAGCTGTAATTACGCCCACACACACGGCCTTACCTTCCAGATATCATCACAGAGGGATTTGGCTTCCACATATGAAATCTGAAGGTCTATAAAAATTCATTCTAAAGCAAAATCCTGCCGGCCTGAGATCCATTTTGCCCTGCTTTACTTAGCACCCACTTCTGATGTTGCTAAGATGAAGGGATATTTTGGAGTCTGTCTTGACCAATCAGTGTGGATGCTATTGGTCTGCAAAGTGGAGCCGAATACTCAGTTTCTAAGAGATGAGGACACCATCTTCTTAATCCCTCAACAGGTAGACAGGAGGAGTGAACTCAATCCGAATCTAAACCACCCTGGTAGCCCAGCCTCTTATCCCTTCAAGTTTAGAAATACCTGCTCAGAAATTACCTGCTCTGGCCAGAATAATCACACAGTGTGACTGTTTGTAGGGAAGCAATTTAGGTTAAAATATTCGAAATGTAACATGAAATCTTCATGACGAAATGTTTGTTAGAATAGGAGGTCGTTAATGTAAAGTTTTGAAAACAGCACCGAGTATAAGAGGTAAGTCACCCAAGTGTGGTGTGGACTGCCTTAGTCCGGACCAGGAATGACCTGTGCAACCTCAATCCTCCACCGTAACTTGTTCGGAAATGGCAATGAAAAGCGACCCCCTTGGCAATATAAACCGTGGACATTCTTCTTCATCTTATGACGTGGCTCTGCCCTCTTATGAACTCATCGCAGTTAAATATACCTCAGTCAAAATGCAGCCAGTATGTCTAATTTTCCAAACATTATAGCTAAGCTTGGCCCAACTTCAACATGCCCGGCGCATGTACACTGACTCACAGTATAGGGAAATCATTCAGCAAGCTGAGTGAGGTGGTACACGTCTGTAATCCCAGCACTTGGAAGGCAGAGGCAGGAGAATCACTGTAAATCAAGGCCAGTATGGGCTACATAGTCAGGCTCTGTCTCCAAAAGGATAAACACAAATAAATCATTAGCAGTCTGATTTGTAATATAATAAAGTGCTGGCTATCTCATTAATTTTATTATGTGCACTACTAAAAGTGAAAGTGGAGCTGTTTGTTATATAGATACACTTTATACTATCATGGAATCAAAAAAATCATTAAATCCAACCATTGTCACCCAGGGACCATCTGTGCGTGAACCTTCTTATGGTTTTAATTGCACATGCTTCTTCTGATTTTTTGACCATCCATTCCCCTGACCTAATTATGAATGGTTGGCGCAGTGATGGTTGGAGTATCCTTTTCCCTCGCATGATCTCACCCCGTGATGGAAGATCAGGCATCTTCTTTATTCTTAGGGCAAATCAAATTTTATGTTCATATTGTGTGAAGAGATATTTATGATACAATTAGCAGAACATCTAGGCCCTTAGCTACTTGCTTGGGGTAGTTGTCTGCAGTCCCCAGGCTCTCTGGCTGAGAGAAATAGTGAGCTGTTCAGAGTAGGGAGAGTGGCCAGGGCCCTTTGTGACCTGCAGTGGAGGAGAATGGTCTTGTATGCACGGTCCGGATGCTTAGGGAGAGTGGCCAGAGCCCTATGTCATCGGCAGTGGAGGAGAATGGTCTTGTGATGTACAGTCCAGATGCTTAGGGATCATGGAGCTGAAGGCCGATTGTAAGACAATGCTGCAGGCGTGTGAATTTTGTTTGGTCTTACATCCTGATCTCAGGGGCTCTTCACACGGCTCCTGGATAACATGAATTTTGTCTCATAGGTTCTCCGATGGAGGTGACTAATAGAGCAGGCTTGTGGGTCTGTTGTACTCCACCAAAAACGGCAGGTGTATGTATGATAAAGGGATCAGGGCCCTGTATTCTTATCCCAGCCGCCAGGGAGACCTGATGAGCCTTCAAGCCGTGGTTCTTCCATAGCTGTTTGTTTATAGGTTGGTTTTTTTGGTTGGTTTGTTTGTAGGTTGGTCTTTAATGGATTGAAATAAATACTTAAGGGAGTCCATGCAGCTAACCATGGTCTGAGAGAGTCAAAGCCTAGCTAGGTGAGAAGGGGATCTGGCTACTGGATGTTTCTCAGCAGAACTGAGTGCTCTGTGGTTGCCTTCAGGAAACCACCCCGCCTTTGCTTCAAGGGGCAGCTAGAAATGAATCACCCTCAAGTGACCTCAGTTCCCCTGAGATACTGAGAGGAGGCTCCATTCTGCCTTGCCGTCTTTACAATCTCTAGTTTGATTACATTAAGATATGCTGGTATCATCAAACCTTCCAGCAATATGCTCTGTCCTTGTAGAGTAACCCGCATCTGCAGTTGGTTTTAATCAAAGACAATGTGCAGACAAGATGAAAGTGGGCTTCAGATGCATATTTGGTGCACGCAAGTCCAGCATTATCTGAGGTAACTGTGGTGTCTTAGATACCCCAGCCCTGCTCCAGCCTGGTCCCATTTGTCTACTATCTCTCTGGTGCTGCTGGGCTCGGGAAGGTTTCCAATGAAGACTGTCATCCTCTAAGCTTCCAGAGATTTTCTATGCTCAAGAGTTGTCGTCACAAAAATAGTCCTTAGGGCTGAAACTGCTTTTAAGACAGGGGCCTCTAACGCAGTGGTTTTCAACCTGTAGATCTGGATCACAACCCGTTTGGCGGTCAAACAACCCTTCCACAAGGGGTCACATATCAGATCTCCTACATATCAAATATTTACATTAAGATCCCTAACACTGGCAAAATTGCAGTTGTGAAGTTGCAACGAAAATAATTTTATGGTTGGTTGGGGGGGGGGGTCACCTTAACGTGAGAAACTGTATTAAAGGGTCACAGCATTAGGAAGGTTGAGAATCACTGCTCTAATGGGAAATTCGAGTGTGCTTCTGAGTAAAAATGGAAGGCGTCCTACTTCGCCTTGACAGCACTGATTCGACCTGGTAACCTGGGTTTTGTTATTGCTGTCGTTGTTGTTGTCTTCCCTCTGATTGTGCTACAGCAGCATGTATGGATTCAGGGAGCAGGAGGACGCCACTCTAATTCTAGCGTCCTTGACAGTTTAACTCTGTCTCATGAAATCGCGTGTAAGTTTTGTATTTCCTATCTAAACAGTGGCAGCCTGAAAACCCCTGTAGCCTGTTTTTCTATTTCGTTTAGGTTCCAAGGACTATGTTGTAATTGTGACTCTTTCTTGAAATCCACTTATGCCAAGCAGAATTTTACCAGTCCTCAATCCAGCAATAACTTACGTATACGAGCTTGGTTCTCGTCAGTTTGAGGTGTGGATACGGTCACATATGTGACACCACTCACATGACGGTGTTGGAACACAGTCCTCACTGTCCCCCTTGTTTGAGACCAGATATCTTCATTGTTTTTCTTTTTTATGTGTCAGGCTAGTGAGCCCTTGAGCTTCCAGGGATCCCCCTGCCACCAACATCTCCCTATAGGAATGTTGGGGTCATAGATGCTGGGCTTAGGCATCTGGGTTTTGTGTGTATGTGTGTGTGGTGGTGGGGTTCTAGGACTTCAAGCCCATGTCCTTATACTTATGTCGCAAGTTCTTTCTTTCCTTCTTTCTTCATTTCAATCCACTGGATCAACTCCCCCACCTCATTTTGAGGTCTTTAGTTTTTAAAACAGGGTCACACTGTACAGTCTTGACGGCCTGGAACTCACTATGTAGATGAGGCTAGCCTTGTCTCACAAGAGATCTCTCTGCCTCTGCCTCCCCAGAGCTGAGAGTAAAGGTGTGCCTGGCCACTTTGAGATTTTTAAGGACAAGCTATGGCTAAGAATTCCTCATGAAAGAATCTAACACACACATATTAAATGTGAAATCAACCCCCTTCCCTCACTCCCAAACTAAACAATGAGATGACTAGCCTCAGCTCGGGAAGAGCCTTCTCGTCCAGTTATAGCATGAGTGCCCATGATCCCCAGCAGCCTGACTGGCATTGTGAGTTTCATTTCACACCTGACCTTAGATTTTCTATCGTGATAAATCTTCTTGGATTTACTGTTTCCAGTCCTCTTCTTATGTAATCTGATGAGAATTTTCCCCTCTAAGGGCAAGAAAAAAGAGATGACTCAGCTGAGGTTTTTTGTTGTTGTTGTTGTTGTTGTTGTTTTGTTTGTTTGTTTGTTATAAGGAAACAAAACATTTCTGGTAGCCAGTGAAATTCTGCCTTTCGAATTTTGAGAGGTCTGGATATATTTTGAATTAATCTCAGAGCTGTAGTTGGGCATTTCAGAGCACGGCCTGTGATGGAAATGCGCCATCTTATTTGATACGTACATAAGCGTCTTGACTCCCTGTATCCTGCTGAGGGGAATGGAAACTGAAGGCCCTCTCTAAGAAGGGCTTGGCAGCCACTCCTGAACCAGAGCTATGCCATGGCCCAGCAGCTGCCTTCTTAGGTTTCCACCTCAAAATGTTCACAGAAACACAGACTGCGGATAGAGTCCAAACTGGAACCTGTCCAACTGCCCACAGAAAAGAGAATGAGCGTGTGAATTGTGGCTTCATCCCAACAGGAAATGTTACATGACGCTGAGAATGAAAATAATTATGGCTGTATACAGCATGATGGATGGCAAAGACTTTTCTGCCCCCACCCCCCATAGTGTTGGGGTTGAAACCTAGGGCTTCGAGCGTCTAAGACCTCTATCACCAACCTCTGTCCTCAGACCTAATTTGTGACTAAGGGGCCTATAAGAAAGTGTAAAAATGGGGTTCAGGAGATGCCTTAATGAGTAACAGCACTGCTGAGTGAATTTGAGGATCTGAGTTCAAAATCCCTGGAATCCACATAAAAGCCAGGTGTGACCACACCCCCAGAATGGTGGAGACAAAAACAGGAGATTGCTGGCATTCGGTGAGTGACAGCATGGCTCTAGGTTTAGTGTCAACTCATTCCTGCCAGTAAGGTTAAGTCTCTGCAGATCAAAGGAGGGACACCAAGTGTTGGAGCCCAAGGGAGGTACAGACAAAACTTCTCATTTTTATTATTAAGGCAAGCCAAATGCGAGGTGATGTGTACAGTTAGCTTAAACAGACGTAAGTACAGTGAGGGAACACGCCTGGTGCTATGTCTTATGAATATCGTCTTTGGTCATGAGAAAAGGGGCAAGTATGTTCCTCCCAGGCCTTTGCCTTTCCTGCAGAGATCACGTGGACCTGCCAGGGCAGTCCCTTCCATGTCCTTGCTTTCGAGTGCATTCGAAAGGCCACCTTGTGGGAAGAGCTTTCTGCACTCTTGCCCAGCCATAGTTCCCAGTGGGTTCCCAGCTTTCTTACACAGGCTCCCACAGGTCAGCGAGAGACCCTGTCTCACAGGAATAAAGGGGAAAAGGATAATAGAATCGGTCCTTGTCCTCTGGCCCCATATGTGTACACATAGGCACATGCATACATGCACACTTCATACATGGCACATACACATGCACACTACACAAGTGTAAGTTCTAAGACATCCAAAGCCAATCTAGAAGTTGGAACAGTCCTTCCCTCTGGGGTAGCCATGGGGATTGTGCGGCTATAATTACAGAGCGAGGGGCTGCTAAGGGGCTGGGGATGTTCCTTTTTAAGTGCTAGCTACATAGGTATGTTCAGTTTGTGGACGATTGTCACCTTGTAAATGTGTAATAAGCCCTTTACAATGTATATTATACTTCACTGAAACGCTTTAGGTAATTGCGCCTTTTATTCGACTGTGCATTGTATTTTTCAGGAAGAGCTTTTCGGCATCCCTCAGGAGGCCTGTCCCCTCTTTGCTCTGCACCGTGCTCTCTTAGGGACACCTCTCAGTCTCCTCGAAATGTAGAGCTGTTTTCTACGCTTCTTACAGGGGCAGCCTGCACAGGCGCAGGGCTCTTACTTCTGCGGCTCTTCAGCACCTCTCAGAGCCTCCCTGACATCCCCTTTCTTCGCCATGGAAGTCCACCATCTTGCCTTAGTCTCTGGCTGTAATGGCTGTAAAAGCCTTCCTGAATCTCCCCCTGTGTTGTGAGCTCTAAGCAGCAGGGCCTCTGTGGTTCTTATGCAAATTCCTTTGACTTGATATCTCACCCCAAACCTGACACGGTGTCCTTTTTCCTGACACCACTCACTAGCCAGTCGGCCACAAAATATCATCCCAGAGCAGAAGGAAAAGGGGAAAGTACGTTATATTTTAGCAGGCAGTTTCTAGTAACCTCAAGAGCCACTGTCTCTCCACTGGAAGCCTATAGAGTCCAATTCTTAGCCTTCGAATATAACCTTGGGATCTAGGTTGCCTATTCTGCCTATTCTATTTCTTCTTACCTGACAAAGTTCTCCAAGTTCCACTCAGCCCACATAAGCATCTCTCAGTCCTGTGTGCTGGGATGAGACTGCATAAATATTCCCAACATGCGAATATTGAAATACTATCATCAAAGAGAAAGATATAAAATATATTCAGCATATCAAATAAATATGGAATGTTCAGGAAGGTGTCCAGAGATTTTTGTTTGTGAGTGGACATGGGTGCTATATGCTTCATCCCACCTTAGATTTGATCCATATGTTTGTTTTGTTTTTGTTTTTGAGACAGGGTTGCTTTCTGTAGCCTTGGCTGTCCTAGAACTTCTTATGTAAGTAAACCAGGCTAACCTCAAACTCACAGAGATCTACCTGCCTCTGCCTCCCAAGTGCTGAGATTAAAGACATGCAGTACCACACCCAGCCTTGGTCCACATTTTTAGCAAGTTAGCATCCTTATGAAATGTACATTGGGGGAAAAAAACTGTAGTGATGCATGCATATTTATGAACTGCCCAGGTATGGGAAGTGGAGTAAACCATGCCAAAATTATTCAGGACTCTTACAACTTAAGAGCCAGGAAGTCATTAAGTTTTATTGCTTGAAGCAATCTAACAAAGTCTCCCACATTTTGCAGATTTTAAATGTTGGAGCTTGTTGCTTCAAGTGAAATTCGGGTTAAAAAAAAAAAAAAAAAAAACACCTGTTGAACACTAGACTCCAAAATGCTGGTGTAAGCCATCAAACCAGGCCAGTACAAATGGAGCCATCCCAAACAGTCCAGACACTTGGAGAAGGTTTCAGATTCCCAACTTGCTTGGCCCCTATGCATTTGCCAACCCTGCCCGCCTCTGGAATTCACAGGCTGCCCCATCCCTTCCTAGAAGCCAGGCTTCTCCCAGGGACTTTAACAAAGTCATTCAAACAAGGCTCAGTGAAGCCCTTCCCAAGGCTTTGAAACCTCACTTAAACCCCTGGGCTCTCCTAAGAAGTCATAGTTTTCAGAGACCTTTGTTGTTTTGTTTTTAGTGAAAACAAACTAGACAAAGGATTGTGGGTGGGTTGTAGAACACTTACCCGTCATACCTAGAGAAGAAAAGGAGTCTGTGTCCAGTGGTAGAAATACCACTGCAGAAGTTTGGAAGAAATTCTCAGGTAACTTTTTTACCCTGTGTTTTTCTTTTTCTTTCTTTATTTTTTAAGGCAGAGTTTCTCTGTGTAGCCTTGGCTGTCCTAGAACTCACTTTGTAGACCAGGCTGGCCTCAAACTCACAGAGATCTGCCTGCCTCTGCCTCCCAAGTGCCGGGATTAAAGGTGTGCACCCTCACCACCCAGTCAGATAACACTTTTTTTTTGAGACAGGGTTTCTCTGTAGCTTTTGGAGCCTGTCCTGGAACTAGCTCTTGTAGACCAGGCTGGCCTTGAACTCACAGAGATCCACCTGCCTCTGCCTCCCAAGTGCTGGGGTTAAAGGCATGCGCCACCACCGCCTGGCAGATAACACTTTCATAATAGGTGATTGTCTTTGGACATATATACTTATGCATAATGCCTATTAGACCTGTGCTAGTTTTTGTTAACTTGACAGTCACTGGGAAGAGGGGCCCAGCTGAGGAACTGCGTCCACCAGGATGGTCTTTGACCATGTCTGCGGGCATTTTCTTGATTAATGACTGATACTGGCGGCCCAGCCCACATTGAGTGGTGCAGACAGTCCTTGGATGCAGAACAAAGCAAGCTGAGCTCACATTGGAGAGCAAGCCCCTCCAACAGTGTTCCTCCAGGGTTTCTGCTTGAACTCCTCCCCAGCTGCACTCAAGGACAGACAATTGAAACGGGAGCCAGATAAACCCTCTCCCGTCCAAGTTGGAGCCACTCGGTGCTTTATCATGGCATCAGGAAGCAAATCAAGGCAAGACGTAGATGTAAAAGTTTCATGGTAATTTTAAGAAATGACTAGCAAGCAGAAGTCGCTTCCTCTGAAACCCAACGGGTGAATTTTTTTGGACGTTGTGAGTTTCTGTATCACTTCACCATCTCCTCTTTCCCTAAGCCGCCATGTTTGCTCTGTCCTTTGAGCTGAACTTCAGACGGTCCTCTCAGTGCAACTTAAGTGAGGTTGCAGAGCTCTGTTCAAGATGGCTTGACCAGTGTGGGGCTAGTGGATACTTAAAATGGCCGTGAGCAGTAAAGAGAAGTCATGGGTACAAACTGGCCACTTCTAACTCCACAGCAGACATGGTTGGGACAGGAAAGGCATCATGCTGAGACAATTATCAAAGGAGACAGAGTAATCACCATAGAGACAGAAATCCAAGGGTGCGGCAGGAATATCAGTGTGGGATTACATATATTTCCTCATAACCAAGATGCCTTCCCACACACATTTTAATATATGTGAAGTTGAAATATTATACAGATGTGGACATGTGCAAGTATAATGAATAGCCAAATATAAAGAAGAGATGGTTTCTTCTGCTATCCCTTTATGAGGCCCATCGTGAGGCCCCTATCATGAAAGATAGATTGACAAGAGATAAAGCCGGAATGTGTCTAATATAGATGTTATTTGACACATAAGGTATGCCACATAAAGAGGCATCACTTTATAAGAAAGACTCAAAGAAACACATGGAAATGTGCATGTATGTTCAGACCTGGTAGAAAGTGGACATTTGGGGCTAGAAGGATGGCTCAATGATGATGAGTACTTGCTGTACTTGCAGAAGGTTCAGGTTCGGTTCCCAGAACTCACACTGAGGACCTCACAGCTGCCTGTCACACCAGTTCTATCCCACACCCTCTTTGAACACCAGGCATGTAATGGTCTGCTCTGTCCCTTTAAGAGACAAGCCACACCCACTCCTCCACTGTCCACTGAGGCAAGCTGATCTTCAGCTTCCAGCCTGAGTCCCTTCTCTTTTCTGTCTCTCCCCTCACCCCCCAAGAGGCAGCTTCTGCCTCTCTCCATTATCCCCACTTCTCCCCTCCCCCCTCTTTCTGTTTCTCTCTGTTCTTCCCCCTTCTCCCCTTACCCCATCTCCCTTTCCCTTCCATAACCCACTAAGTAAATATCCAACCTCATTCTGCATGGTGTGCCTATCCATGTCTCTGTCTTTCACTCGCCGCGTAGCTCCCTGCCTGGACCAGCCAGCCACCTCATGGTGTGCCTATCTGTCTTTCTCTCCTCATGGGACTCGCTGCCCCTCGTGGCCCACTGCAGCCACTTGGGGACCTGCAGCATTTTTACTTAATCTATTACAAGGCACATGTATAATACATGCACATCTACGCAGACACCCTCACATACACACAAAATAAATAAAGAAAAATAGTATTTTAAATAACAGGCATTTGTGGGAGATATGGGATTTGATAGTGGAGTGCTCATTTAATAGGAGTAAACCAGGAAAACTTAACAAGACTTTTAAAATTGATTTAAAGATTATTTATGTATTTTGAGTGGGAGAGGCAGGTATATGAGGAGGTCAGAGGTCCGAGGTCAGCACTCTCCTGCCACCTCGTAGGATCCAGGGATTGAACTCAGGTTGGTGGGCCTATACGCTAGGGCCTCTGCCCACTGGTCCATCTCACTAACTTGAAAGATGTGTTTTTTTTTACTTTCTGTGGTGGTACATCCCTTCAGAAGTAAAGACATCCCTTCACAGTCAATGCAGGGGCGTGCCTCTGCAATGACGGTCATGATCTGCCAGAGGGGAGAAGGGCCAAGGGAGAGCAAGGGAGAGTTTGTATGCCTGCCATCTTTTGGGTGTGTGATAGTCTAGGATTGTGTGTCTGGCTCTGTCATATCAACTTGCAGGGTAGTTGACAAGTGTCTTGGGGAAAATTCCTCTTAATGAAGAAACCATTTGTCAATCTTCTTTGGATCCAACTGGTTCTGTGGAAGGAATGGGCTGGGCAGGAATGAGACTTGGCTAGCCACATTCCTGGAGAGGGAGTCAGCTGGCTGTAGACAGTTGCTCAGCTTTGAGGTGTGCTACGTAGACTGTGATCGTTGTGAGACACAGGACGTGGTGAAAAATGTGGCCGTGGTTCTGGACAGAAACACAGTGAGAGCCCTCGGATGTGTGGCATGGAAAAGTTTGGGGGAGTTTAAACAGTACTCAGATGGTCCTTCCTTGAGAGTTACGCTTTTGCTTTTCAACCTGAAGGTACCGTGAAGTGAAGCACAGCCAATAGAAACCATGCTTCTGTTATGCCCAGATCACAGAGTCCCCCCAAAAAAACAACTAGGAGGCCAAGCCCTGTGTGTGAAAGCAAAAAGCCTTTTTTCACGCTTAGGCTTGGACTCCCCGCCTGTCCCATGCAGCGGTTGAGAGCAGAGTGTGCCAAGACCTGTAGGGGTAGGGTTTTGTTTTTGTTTTGTTTTTTTTTTTTTTTTATCATAGTAGAGGTTGGGGTGAGGGGATTTCCAGAGTTCAGGACCCTGATTGGCTGACATCTGTCTAGGGGTCTTGGCAAAAGGGGAGTGAGTCCTGGGCTCCGAGACATCTGGTGATCTTATCTAATGGTTGGAATATCAAGTGCTTCCCTTTACACATTGGCCGTCTGTAGGTGGTGTCAGCTTATGGCTTTTCCTGGAACCCTGTGCTGCCTGCCTTGGCACCTGTGTGGCCTGGGCCTCCTGTGTAGCCTGGCTGCCCTGGGCCCCACATAGCCTAGACCCCATTATGTGAGCCACACAACTTTAAGTTTTAAATTCTGTTTTGTTTTGTTAAGATACAGACCACTATGTAGCATGAACATTGTGATCCCCCTGCCTTGCCTTGTGTGCTAGGATTACAGGCATGGACCACAGTCAGCTACATTTTGAATTTCTATCTTTTTCTAGGCTTGACACATGTGATATCACACTTTCATAACTGGGTAGAATCAGCAGTAAGCCTTAACTTATCACTGGGGTTTTCAGTGGTGACTCCACAGTGTATAGTGTTCTCTGCTGCAGTATTCAGTAGGTTAGGACTGTCCAATGCACTTCATTGTCACAGTAGGCGTACCGGGGTTGTAACCAATTCATAATGTAGAGTATCTGAACTTTACATACATACCCCGTGCTGTGTGTAGACCAGGCGGGGAAGACGGCTCAGTGAGTAAGAGCTCTTGTTCTACAAGCATTCAGACCTGAATTCGACTCCTCAGCACCCATGTAAAAAGCCAAGTATGACTACACATGTTTGTAGCCCCAACACTGATGGGTGGAGGTGGGTGGACTCCCCAGGTTCTCTATCCAGCAGTCTCACTGATGTTCTGTTCAGTGAGAGACCCTGTCTCAAGACATTTAGGGAGACTGATGGGAAAACATTGCACATGCTGCCTGTTCTCTGCACGAGCAAGCCCAGGCGTGTTCACCTGCATGCACCACACACATGCACCACACATGTACACGTGATAAAAACACACCCAAACTGGTAGAGAATGGAAACTTGTCCTAAAGGAAGTCTTCTGAAAAGAGTAAAATAAAATTCGGAAGAGGTGAAAGAGCATCGTACAGCCTAGTTTTCTCTCTGAGATGTGGAAGAGAGCTATCACATCTAATAAATGTCCTGCTGGATTAGATGAAACAGAGCCCTTTCTCGTTATCACCGGAGAGAGCATGTAGTTTGTCAAGACTGCTCTCACGTGGAGGATCTCCCTTGTCGGAAGTGGCTCGACGTTAGGTTCCCTTGATCCTGGTGTCTTGGGCAGATGTAGCAGCTCCCGTAGATAGTCAAGTGTCTGAGGAAAGGAGTTGCCGACTAACCCAGAGGCATCTACGCCAAGAAGCTGTCTGGTACAGCTTCCCAAGTAAGTGAATACTGGCATAAACGGGCACCGGGTGCCTGGCTGAAGCACCATCCGAGGGCCTGCTCACCCTTCCGTTAGGGAACAAAATACCTGGACTTCTGTGTCTGCCCTTGTGGAAGAGTGGAGATTTTTACTCTCGCATTCATTGCTGGGTTCAGAGATGATGACCCTGCCCCGCAGGTAAGATAAAAGCCTAGAGTTATTTAGTATGAATTGCATATGACACGATTCCTTTAAAGGCAAAGAGACAAAGAAAACTTGTGTCCTTTGTGGCTGGACATGTGTAAGTGCTTAGAGAATGAAGTGATGATAATAGAGAAAGAGGATTCGTGCAGCAAGTCCAGCTTATTCCTGGTACTTCTGCTATCCATCATGTTCCATCCACGGTGCACAAAGCAAGACCTCTCCAGGACAAGCTCCCCCAATCCCAATTGGTCATGGTTGCAGAATTTAAGGTCCTAGATGACTCCAGAAGCATGTACTGAGAAGTGTTATCAACATATGAATTTGAGGAGACACATATAGGCCAAGCACACACTCATTTACAAAAACATACATATGTCATGCATAGCACCAATCTGTGCATACCTAAGCCTCCACGTTCAAGTATATACCTGTGTTTTATTATTAAACATCTTATTTATTCTTTGTGTCTTTCATATCATGCGTCTCGATCCCATTCATTTCCCATCCCTTTGTATCCGCCCTCTGCTTTTGCAACGCCCCCCCAAATATTTAAAAGGAAAAAAATCTTGTCATGGAATCTGTAGTGTGACATAGTCACACAGTAAACCCCTTTGTCTATATATCTTTACTTGCAAGTGTGCATTGCAAAGAGTCGTTGGTCTGGTTTGAGGTCTCTGGTTTCTACTACAATGCTGGGCCCTCATGGGGACTCCTCTTGAATATCTTTTTGATGCCCCGTGTCATGGAGATTCTGCAGCTTTGGATCTGCAGGACAGGACCCCTTCATGTGCTCTCATAGATCGTAGATGGTGTGGATGTTAGGATGGGACAACTTATAACCCTGGTTCTGGATCTGAGTAATTACAGGGTTGGTCAGTCTGCCAACTCTCCCCCATCCTCACAACCATGGTGAGCTCTCCATCATTGCCCCTGCTAGTTCAGCTCTAGCCGCAAATGAATAAGGGGTGGGGCTAGTTTTTCTTGCTTTCATGCCTTCAGGGCCAGCTCTGCTGGAGGCCACTCTCCCAACTGCTGAAGCTGATGAGGGGCAGGGACAGCCCCCCTGCTCTTAGGCCCTCAGGGCCAGTTCTCCCACCTACCACAAGGGGTGAGGGGCAGAGGGCAGGGACCATCTTCCCCCTTCACCCCCTCTTTCCTGCCACCACACACACACACACCACCATATGGCAAATGAGGGGCTGGGCCACATCGCCCATGCTCACTTTCTTAGGGCAATTCACCTGCATCACAGTCAATATGGTAAACTTCACTTGCTGCCCAGGCGAGGTGCAGGGTCCCCTTTCCTGAGTGCTGAAGCTGGCAAGGAGTATACCTGTTTCTTAATAACATGCTTTTAACAGTTAGATCAATCGTGTTGCTGCTGCATCTATGAAGTTGTACTAGTTTGCTTCTTATTAAATGATTTTTTTTGTTGTTTTTGGGCTTTTGGTTTTGTTTTACAGTTAAATGGTCAGATACATCCTTGTGACCATGCTATGCGCGGATCGTGTTGTGTTATTTTTAGCTACTATTTCAGGCTGTGGGATCTAAAGAGCAGGAGATACCAGGCCTTTCGGGGACCCTCTTACTGTTTGTGCAAACACGTGCAGGAGTTGCCAGACCACAGAGGATGGGTGGGTGTTTTACGTGGTTTTTTAGCTCAGGCCCAGAGTCGCCCAATCCTAGCTCATGGACTTGTATTTGATGCCTTAACCTTTCTAGGCCCATTTCTTTGGGTTTTGTTTAATTGGTTTGATTTGGTTTCATTTTGGTTTTTCGAGACAGGGTTTCTTTGTAGTTTTAGAGCCTGTCTTGGATCTAGCTCTTGACCAGAGACCCGCCTGCCTCTCCCTCCTGAGTGCTGAAATTAAAGGCGTGTACCACCACCGCACCCAGCTGTCCTTGGGTTTTGTTTTTTATTTGTTTTTAAATATTTGAAAATGAACTTTTTAAAGATTCGTTTATTTTATTTATCTTTGTGTATGTTCTGCCAGCATGTGTGTTTATATTCTATATGCATGCCTGTTACATACAAAGGTCAGAAGAGGTATTGACCTCCCAGGAATGGGAGCTATGGATGATTGAGAGGCCCTTTGTGGACACTGGAAACCCAACCCAGGCCCTTGTACAAGAGCAACAAGTGCTTTGAACTCCTGAGCCATCTCTCCAGGCCCATTTCTTTGGTTTTTAAGTTGAGTTCATATTCCAGGCTTTGTGGTGTTGATGAGTGAGAGCCAGGGTGTGAAATACTTGTATATGGAACATAGTCATCTCTAAGTCAGTCGGTTCAAGCTGGGGATAGGAAGTGGAGCGACTCAGAGTCTGGGAAGAGGAAGAGGGTACGTGAGAATGCTCCTCCTGTTTACCTCAGAACTTCTGGTCTTCAGTCTTTAGGGTCCTTTCGTTTGTTTTGTTGGGGTTTGAGGGGAGGGGTTCCATTTTTGTTGTTGTTGTTGTTTTTCAAGACAGTATTTCTCTGCATATCCCTGCCTGTCCTGAAACTCGCTTTGTAGCCCAGGCTGGCCTCAAACACAAAGAGATCCTCCTGTCTCTGCTCTCAAGTGCTGGGATTAAAGGTATGCACTCCCGCACCTGGCTCCATTCTTTGGTTTCTAACGGTGGAGTAGATCCATGCTAATGAGAAAGTCCTAGCTGCACTTTGGGTATGACTGCTACACACTTACGGGTGCAGTCACACAGGGCCTTGTGTTTAGTTTTATGCACCGCTAACCCCTGTCTCGGAGTTCTTTACATTCACTTTGCTCTGGGGCCACAAATTAAGTCGAGGCAATGTTTCCTCCTGCCCTAAGCTTTTCATAAGGATCTGATGAGAGAGCTCACAAAGCACTGAGCATAATAGTCATTAAATAGATATAGACCTTTCTCTCTAGCTCTCCAGGTGTGTGTGCATGTGTGTGTGTGTGAGTGTGTGTGTGTGAGTGTGTGTGTGTGTGTGTGTGTGTGAGTGTGAGTGAGCGAATATGGGTCAGGGTATGCAGTAGTGACTGTATGGGGGTCAGAGGACAATTTCAGTTGTCATTTCTCACCTTCTACCTTGTTTGAGGCAGGATCTATTGTTCACCAGGGTATTCTATCTGGCTGGGCTGCAGCTTGCAAGGATTCTCCTGTCCCTTCGCCTCCCATCTCACCATGGGAGAACTAACATTGTAAATGCATGTTACCGTGCCGGCTTTAGGTGGGCTTAGGAACTTGAACTCGGTTATTTATCCTCATGAACAAGTATTCTACCCTAGCCATCTCTCCAGCCCTAACTCCTTTGCATGAGCAATGACAACCATGATGAAAACATTTAAGATATCTAATTATGAAAATATCAGTAATAATGTCACTTTAAAAACAATGAAACCAAGACATTAAATAGCTCATTAAAATCACAAAATTAACGAATGCAGAGCTTGATGCCCCCTAATGCCAACTGGCTCTGTTACATTTTAGTTTTCTTCTTTCTGCGGAGCTTGTCTCTATGAAGCCTGGGATTGTAGCTTCCTTGTTACCTGTCAGAATCCCTCAGAGTGGTCAGGGCTCCCATCAGATCTGGAGCCAGTTGGAGTTCTACTGGACAGACAGGAAGACAAAATCTCTTCCCCCTCAGTCATCCCGCCTGTCTCTTGCCGTCTTCCCTGCACTGCCCATAGCTACTGTATCAGAGCGCCCCAGCCTGGTAACAGTTCAGCTTGCTTTCCTCGTTCCTGATAGCCTGAGCTTCCAATGCCTTGCACTATCTGGTACCGCCAAACCTTCATGAGCATCTATAGAGATACACTGCTTCCAGAAGGAGGCTGTGGGAAATACCTGCTGTAGGTTAAGCATCCCCAATCCCAAAGCCTAAAGTCTGAAATGCTCCCCAACCTAAAAACATTGTGGTGGCATAATGTCTTAAGTGGAAAATTCTACACTGGGCCTCCTGTGACAGGTTGTAGTCAAAACACATACTGAAAACACTGTATAAAATGTCTTCCGACTATGTATAGGTGTTTTCTGAAATGTAAATGAATTTTATGTAACCTTGACTCCCAAAGATTTGACTTTATATGTCTGGAAATTGTCCAGTTGTGCCTCCTCCTCCTCCCCAAATGCTTCCTGCCCTAAGCATTTCAGATAAGGGATATTCAACTTGTACCAGCTGAGGGAAGGCCATCTGTTCTATGAAGGGGATCCCTTGCCTTCCTACAGCGACTGGCCATGATTACACTGGCCCACTCTTCCTTGCTGTAAGGAGAGGCAATCCCTTCCAGTACAGCACTCCTATGCAGGAATGGGGCATGATGTTGGGAGGTCATAACACGGGTATGCAGGTTTGTGGCAGGGAAGGCAAACCATGACCAGTTCATCTCTTAGATTCGGATTGTGAGGGTAGCAACAAGACTACAGAGCAGACTGGAGGAGGGGTGAGTCCCGCAGAAGGCTCCTGTTGTGTATCCAGTCCCGCTGTGAAGGATCTAGCACTTCTGTGTTCTGGAGACCCCCATGCAGTTCTCAAAGGCAAACCTATGGAAACCACTGTTAAGTGAGAGCAGAGAAGGGGAAGACAAGGAGGGGCCAAGGGGACTTGCTGGCCTTCAGTCTAGCCAACACGCTTTCCAGAAAGTGAAACCATCTTGAATTTGAACTACAAAGTCAACTTTGAAGAAGCCCACACTCACCCCAAAGCCATTAGCTATGCAAGCCTTTGATTACAATTAACTTATCAAATGCATGCCTTTTATTACAATTAATTTATAAAGTCCAACAGTGACAACCCTTGGATGTTACAGGCAGGGTTTTTATTTGCCCATCTCTGATAGTGTTTAAATTCTGAAGTGTATTTACTCCCCTTAGAATAGGAGACAGTTTTCCTGATTCTGAACTAAGGCTTGTCTCAATTGACAAGACATACTCAAGTTTTGTTTTGTTATCTAAAATCTGTGTGTGGCTTTTTCTTTGTCTTTCTTTCTTTCTTTTTTTTTTTTCTTTTTGCTATTAGGCATTCATGCAGCCTCACTTGCTGGGAAATGAGTTCACACATTTGGAGTTCCCCAGGAGAGTGCAGAGGAAAGAGCTTGGGAAGAAGATGCTGTACAGGGATTTTAATATGACAGGCTGGTAAGACTCACCCCACGCCGCCTAAGCACTGCCACACCATGTAAAGACACCAGTACAAAGGCAGCAAGGGATCTGGGCACCCGGTGAAGGACAAAGAGCCCACAGCTACATAGAACCAATGCCCAATCGTTTGTGTTACTTTGCCTCCCTGCTGTCCTGTGGCCCTCCGCGGTAACACCAGATACCACGAACCTGACTTAATTCCTTGATTCACATGTCACAGTCATTTGGAGGCTTTTAAAATAAATTATGCTTTCTGTCTTTAGAGCTCGGCAAGCAAAGATAGAAGGGCTCACGGGAATGTGAGTTAGTGCGCTATATGCTGGCTTGGGTTTGAATTCCAATTCTTGATTTGATTTTCTAAATGAGCAATGGTGCTTCTTTATTAACCAATGGTAATAAAACATACTCACGGCATACAGATGGGAACCCCACATCACAGGAGTTCATTTTTTCATGGATGAAGTGGGTAAAGGAGGGTTTCATCTGTGAAGAATCATTAATGAAGCCTGGGAGAGGACCTGTTTTCTTCAGGGTGTCCCTCAGCATCCACATCAGCCTGAGAGAGGACCTGTTTTCTTCAGGGGTGTCCCTCAGTATCCAGAGAGGTTAATTCGCTCCAGGATCCTCTGCCCATGCCCAAATCTGAGGATGTTCAAGTTCCGTAAATAAAATGGCACAGTTGGGGGCTGGAGAGATGACTCATTGGTTAAGAGCACTGACTGCCCTTCCAGAGGACCTTGGTTCAATTCTCAGCACCACAACCAACTGTAACTCCAGTTCTAGGGGATCTGACACCTTCACACCAACACACATAAAATAAAGTTAAATAAATTATAAAAACAAAATAAAATGGCACAGTGTTGGCTTTAGTCTATGTATACCTTCCGTTTATATTTCAAACCCTTGTAGACTAACTTAGAATAGTCAGCACAGTGTAAATGCTACACACACGGTTGTTAAATCATCTAGGAAATAATGACAAGAAAAATATCTGGGCATTTTCAATATGGATACTTTAGAAAATATATTTTCCATCTGTGAATGATTGAACCCACACTTGTAAAGCCTACAGAGAGGTTGGGTATGCTTTATCATAGTCAGGGTGAAAAAAGAGCTCCTGCCATAGTTGCCTTATGCCCCCCAAATACACCTATACCAGCAACAAGACCTTGATCTACAGCAGAGCTGTTGACTAATGTTGACTAAGATCTGAATACTCGGCAGGATGATGGAGTTACACAAGGTTGGTACGAGAAAGCACTGACTCCCATGCTGAAGTGGGTGTGTGTGTTCCTGCCTGAGACCCTAATGAGAGGGCTTCTTGTCAGCCTGAAGGACAACAGAAGATTGAATCAGTTCACTTTCCTCACCATGTCACCAAGAGATGCAGCAAAAATCTTCTCTCTTCTTCATGGCCAACAGTTGTAACCGGTGACCATGGCCCAGACTGCCTTGGTGATGACATCGAAACTGGGGGTCTGGGACACTTCGTGTCATGAAGGAACAAGTTGAACTACCCAAGGAACATAGAGACTGGTCTGAGAGACCACTGGGTGTCCTTTTGGTTTTGTTGGTGTGTTTGTTTTTGTCTTTTGCTAGGTGAAGAAGCAGGTCCCAATCCCAAACTACTCTTCCTCCTCTTGGATGAAATCAGTACACCCTGACCGGGGAGCCAGCAGTTGCTCATCACCTGGTTCTGTACATTAGTGTTTAAAAGCCATACACCTGCTTGTTTCAGTGCTGCGGCTGCCTTCCCAGTGCCTCAGGATGTTGTGTGTTATGGAGTAACAAGAGACTTGTGTGGCCCAGAGAGCCCATAAGATTTGCCCCAGCTCTAAAGTGGGTAGAGAGTGAGAAGGGCTCGTGATACTTGCAACTATGAGTTTTTCAGACCAGGAGTTGTTATTCTCACCTCTTCTAATCAGGAAAATGAGCACTTTTGGTTAAAAATCAAGAATAAGGTAAGGGTGAATATGGTTCGGAAACACAAGGAGGGGTTTGGATACAAGGATTGTAGAATCTGGAAATACAGTGAGCAGGGCGATGGGTGCATGCAGTTGTTAGCACTGGAAAGTAGAATCCATGTAA
Organism: Neodon shergylaensis; assembly: GCA_025134845.1. Lineage (NCBI taxonomy): Eukaryota > Metazoa > Chordata > Mammalia > Rodentia > Cricetidae > Neodon > Neodon shergylaensis. Next base: position 299,625 of record JABTXL010002720.1, read on the forward strand.
AGTGATAACGGGAGAGATGATGGGGACAAACTGAGCCCATACTGAAGGAGACGTGGGGAGCCAGACAGCAGCTTAGATTTACTGTGGGCTGATATAAGCTACTCATGTATATTCCTGGGAACAGCTAAGTGGAAATGTTTTCAGAAGGATGTATTAAGGAAAGCGAGGGATAGACTGACTTCAGAAAACAGACTCGGGTACCCAGAGGAAAACGGGCATAGGTAGGTATATATAAATATACTTGGTATAGATACAATGTGTAGTCACCCAACCTAGTAAAAGTGGAAATGAACAGGAGACAAAATGACATAGGTCTCAATACAAGGAGTAAGTCAGAGCAGCTTCGGTGGCCCATTTAAAATGTCTTCTCAGTCATTGTATACGCCGGCCGTGTTAGAGACACGAGTGTCTGGACCAATGCTTGTCACAGAGAAGGCAAGCGGCAGATATCACAGGATGAAGTGGGGTGGAATCCTCAGACCGTGAGGATCAGGTCAAAAGGAAGAGTAGATTGAGGTTACTTTTAAGATATGTTGTGATTGAGACAAGGCTGTACTTATTTTTTTCCAAACCAGAGGTGAGAATCGGGCAGAAACCCTAAGAATCCATGTCATGCTTCTGTTGTCCTAGGCAGAGTGTCTTTGTGGCAGATGCTTGCCGTGGTTCGCTGGGGGAGGAGAGGTAGCATAATGCTTCTTACCGGCTTTGGAAAACACTTGGGAGGATGGGTGTCATGACTTTAATGGGAAGATGCTTTCAAAGGCTGTAACTCTTCAAACTGGGTGATGAGGTTACAGTTTTTTATGTTCCCTTTTTTCGGTCTCTTGAAACTATACTTAATTTTTTATTTTTATTTTTTTTTGGAGTGGCTCATCTATCTTTCCCTTAAACAAGGCTTAAGTGTCCTCATTTTGTAATTTTTTTAAAAGTAAGTTCAGGAGCTTGATATGCACTTTGCTTAGCAGTGGGTGGGCGGACCCTTTGTTAGACAGGTTTCAGAGAAGCGCTTTCTCTCCCTTCCCACTCTGCATGCATGTTAGTGCGGTGCTACACAGAGGATGAGCTGCCTTTAACTGCCTTCGCGGAAGACGCTAACTGAGTAGCCAAGGCAGAGAATGGCTTCAGTCAGCCAGAGTTTGATTTGTTTCCAGGGTAATTCCCAAAGCGGCTGCTGACTTCAAGCGTGGCTTTGGGCAGAATTTAAGTACACCTTCACGTTTCCTGCCTGTTCTTTTTTTTGATTTGAAAATGGGACTTGGGAAGAAGGGAGGCCCTTTCTATCTGTGTTAGAGGAATTTGGGGAGTTTAAAACCCATTTACACCACAGCCTATGTAAATCCCACTTCCGCTCCAACTAGTTTTTTTTTTTTTTTAGTCTTTTTACCCTTTAGCAAAGAGCTTCAGATCAAGGATTGGTTTGCCATTGTTAGTTTGCTTGGTTGGTTGGGTTTTGTGTGGAGTTGTTGAAAAAGGGTCTCATGTAGCCTAAGCCAGCCTAGAACTTGCTGTGCAACTAGAGTTGGATCCCAGGGCCTTGTGCTTCCTGAGGAAAGGCTCTGTCGTGGATACAGTTAGACATTAGGGTTCTACTTCTTATCTCTCCTGTCTCTTCCTCCCAAGTGCTGGGGCTGTAGGTGTATGACATCACACCCAATTTTATAGTCCTGGAGATGGAACTGAGGGCTCTATGCATGCCGGGTAAGCACTCCACCGACTGAGCTACAGCCCTGGCCCCACGGAGTCATTCTGAAACATGGTGTCTGCTGACCTTTCTCTGTCAACTACCAAGGTGAAAGAATTGCAGGATTAATTTAAGAGAAGGGTAGAAGGATTTGGAGCCTGTTTCTGTTCCCAGTACAACCTTAAGTAGGATGGCTCAGGAGGACTGCTGAGCAATGGGAGTGTGTCGCGCTCCAGGACACGAAGGCTTCCTTACCTTACCAAGCTTTGTGTTTCTCGGCTCCCAAGGAAGCCTTGGGCTATGAACTCTCCTTTCTCTAAAACTGTTAACAAAAGGTCCACACACTCCTTTGGCTGACAGGTATGGAAAGAGCTAAGGGCCATGCCCTGTGATAAAAGTTTTATCTAATTCCTCAGATTTTACTGCTAAAGTATCCCAGTCTGCTCAGTAAATCTTAGCCGTAAGAAAACCGAGGCAGGAGTTTCCCTTGCTCAGGGTTCCCGGGACTGGTATGAGAAAGGGGTGGGATGTGATCCGAGACACGGCTTCATGTCTGTACGAGTGTCTACTGCTCCGTGTTTTAATCTCTTCACTTGAGCAAACCAAGACCCAGAAGGATTTGCAGTTTGCTCAGTTTCTACCGATACACAGTGTCAAAGTACAGGCTGGAACTCAGGTTCTGTCTGCTACTTCAAGGCTCCTTCTTAGCTAAGATGCCCACCAACTCCCCCCCCCCCAGGTCAGTGGTTCTCAGCCTTCCTAATGCTGTGACCCTTTAACAGTTTCAGGTTGTGGTGGTGACCCCCAACTGTAAAATCATTTCATCGACACTTCGTAACTGTAATCTTGCTACTGTTAAGATCTGCAGTGTAAATATCTTATATGCAAAGGGGTTGTGACCCACAGGTTGAGAACCACTGCTCTAGGGTAACACTCGGCATCTTTACTCAGTTTGGTGCTCTGTTGGCCATGTAAGCAGTGAGTGCAGCATAGCCAGGTGGTGGTGGCACACACCGTCAACCCCAGCACTTGGGAGGGTGGCAGATCTCTGTGAGTTCGAGGCCAGCCTGGTCTACAGATTGAATTCCAAGACAGCCAGAGCTACACCAAGAAACCTTGTCTCAAAAAGCAAAAATAAAAAGGAAGGAAGGAAGGAAGAAAGGAAGGAAGGAAGGAAGGAAGGAAGGAAGGAAGGAAGGAAGGAAGGAAGGAAGGAAGGA
>JABTXL010002720.1:304792-332877 GCA_025134845.1 Neodon shergylaensis
GATAGATAGATAGATAGATAGATAGATAGATAGATAGATAGATAGATAGATAGATAGATAGATGATAGACAGACAGGCAGATGGCAGGGAAAGCCAAAGGGAAGAGGCCCCCTGGCCTTACTGAGTCCGACTAAGGCAGCTGGGAGATGGGCTTTGCTCCACCTTCCAAATGCCCAGGGACTTCTGTCATGGTGTTTAGGAATGGCTAACTCGTCCCCAGCTGTCCCTTTGCTGGGCAGGAAAAAAGGCTTCATGCTGTTGACCATAAAGGGAAGTCCAGCTCCTCTCATCTGCCTAAATCAGTAGCTTTCTCCCTTTCTGTCTGTCTGTCTGTCTGTCTCTCTCTCTCTCTCTCTCTCTCTCTCTCTCTCTCTCTCTCTCTCTCTCCTTCTCTCTCTCCCCCTCTCTCTCCTTCTCCCTCCAGCCTAGCCTCTCCCCACTGCCCCCTAGGCTGCCACCAGATGTTGTTCCTTTCCTTGTTTTTTCTTTTACTTCTTGGGAAGTAGTTCAGATCCTGAGGATCTGATTAAAAAGTAAGTTCAGTTCCATGGCTTTCTGTTCCATTTCGAAACTGAATTTTTGCCTTTATTCACAGTCTGCAGCCTAGAAGCCCGGCTCAGTCATGAAAGACCCAGCCCCATAGCCTTAGGCTTTTACCAATAAAAAGACAGTATTTTCTGGAAAGAGAAGCCTGGTGGAGACAGCCCCACCCAAGTGGGTGCATGGGGTCGCTGGGTCAAGTGGCACAAATGTTATCCGCGCAGCTTCTATATCTCCTCTGTGCCCTCCGTCGGTACATTCAGGTAGATCATGGGTAAGGCAGTGGGTAGATGAGAAGGGCATGAAGCCAACTCCAGAGTGGCACCCATATTTGATACGCATTGATTTATCGAATCAAGCCAGAAGCCCTCTTACAGGAACCCCAGGCTCTCTCCTCCCTTGTACTGCCTCATAAAGTTCCATTACTGACAGTCCTCATTAGCTTGCCCACTGGTCCCCAGGCATCTTTTAAAGGGACACTGCCCTTCTCTGGTTCTTGAATTTATACATTGGTCATGCCTGTGGGTCTAATTAACTTCAGCATTATTAGTCTTACTTAGAACACATGCGCTTTCTAGCGAGTGGTTTGACTCTTGAGTCCTACAGAGTAATTGTAAAATTCAAACTCTCTACTTTTTCTTTTCGCTCTTAATCACTCTTCACCCAGTCTTTGGAAATTTGCTTGCAGATGTCTCTGACTGGCGTTTTGGGGGGCGCAGGAGGATTTCCCAGCCCCACTCCATTGCAAATCCTGACATTTCTTGTGTGCCGTGGACCGCACTGGGAAGCCTTTTAGACTCCCCAGAGAAATATCACATTTTAATTTTATAATTACTTCAGAAGAAAGCAAGCCTTTCCCTAGCGAAAGCTGGTATTCATTTCCTCCCAGCAACTTGTGTTTTCATAGTTTAATGATTATGGGGCCTCCTTGGCAGCAATCTGACTGCTGAGAACAGTGAGAATATCTGGGCTCTGCAGAGATCGGGGTGAGGGCTTCACGATTGTCTCAGGGAACTTTTGCCCTAAACCTCAGTAGATTTCAGGGCAGGAGGGTTACCTGGAGTGTGGACTGAGCCCCTCAAAGGCAACTTGTTCCCAGGTCCAGGCAGGAAAGGGAGTCTGGAGCCACAGTGGGACCGGGGTCAGCGCCATGTGGAGCGTGGCCTCTCCCTGGCTCACAGAGCCTGCGATGATGAATGGTTATTTGCGATGTGCATGTTCTGCATCTTTTCAAGATCTGCAGCTCTTGCTGCCGGAGCAGCAGGGAAGAAAGCCATCCCTGCTGCGTACAGCACATCTCCTGACAGTGACAGATGACTCCCACTCCTGCCCCATGCAGGAGGCCAGGGGACGCTATGGGGGCTTTGTCGGGCCACTGGGAAGAGAAAGAAAAGGGACACCCCACCATCTTGCCCCCTATTGATGGAGCACCCCATGTGCACTCTCACACAGACCGTCACCTCTCCCCTTCTGTAGCTGGATGTTTGCCATTCCTAGCATTTGCAGGCTGCTTCCCGGCCTTCCTTCCTTCTCCTCAGAGCCACTGAAGAGTCTCCATCCCCATACCCCTACTCAGACTGCATCTGCGGCTCATCCCCCATGTATGCTAGCTGGGGGTGTGTATCACACAGTGCTCACACAGCTTTCAGTCATATTTTGCAGATCTATATTGTATACCTGTTGCATAAGAAGCATCACGTTAAGAACAGATGTGGCATAGCCAGACTACCTCGCTGGGTCAGTTACCCCTGTATGACTTTTACAAATCACGCTTCCGCACTCAGCTGTGGTTCCTCCATTTGTGATATGAGAGCTAATTATATTACCAAACGGTGGTTATATTATACATTTATATGCCAGGTAGGTGCCCAGCAAAACTGTCCTGTACTAAGTGCTGGAGGGTGTGTCTAATTCTATAATCAATAGATGTGTGTGTTTGTGTGTATGTGTGTGTGTATGTATAAGCTAGATAGTGTTATAGAAGGATCCAGGGGTTTATAATCCAGAATGCATTCAAATGTTTGTTTCCCAAGGTAATGAGGAACTAGAAATCAAAAAGGGAAAGAAGGGCAGTTTAGAGATGCAAGTGTCTGAAAGAAAATCAGGGTACGCTGGCCAGCTCTGTCTGGTAGCTCTGCCCCATGGCAGCGTGGGTGAGGAGACAGGCTCCACTCAGCTGAGGTGACATGGTACTGCGTGAGAGAGACACCCAGTGCTGCCCAGACCCTCGTATCATCCGCTAGTACTTCCTAGCACTGATTAGTTAGGTGCTTTTTATTCCGTGGGGTTCTCCTGGCCTGCACATCCTTCTGTGTCCTTCCAGAGTCATCTGTACCTTCCAGAGTCATCCCTGTAACCAGAGGGACACCAAGCTCCTCAGTGACTAAATCGAGACCTCCTATTGGAGGGAGCTAATCACATAGGACGTGACAGTCTGTAGACTGCTCATGCTAGCCTGAATTGCCTTTGTAGAAATGTAGAGGTTATTAACAAGGGTTTAATACAAGGCCAGAAGCAGCAGTGGAAGAAGCAGCTGTTTCTGAGAGAGGAGATTGAGTTTGGGAGTGACTTTGTGCAGAAGGCTATGTTAGAATCTAAAGACCCAGATTCGGACGGGGATCTCAAGAGGACTGGAGCTACCAGAATGGATATTGTTTGCAAAGAAACAGCACAGCAGAGGCCGAAGGAGTTAAGACAGAATGTGTGTTTGGGGAACATAGAAGCCAGAGGTGATATTCAAAATGTCTTAATAATCAACATGGAGGACATAGACTCAGCCTGGCGGATACAGGGGTCCTGGAAATCCCCAGCTGCAGTAGGCAATATTAAGCCTTTATTGACTGCTGTATCCTGGGGACTCTGTGAAGGACACAGAGTACAGACAGGAGACTCACAGGGCCTGGCCAGTCATTTTACAGCCAGTGTGTAATTATTTCAGTGTTCCACACAGTTAAATTGGTGTGTGTCAGCTAGACATCATTGCTTTGCTCGTGGTCGTCCCACAGAACAAACACGTAGGACGCGTAGCATGGGAACGTGCACTGAGTGAGGATAGAACTCACAGGAGAATAGTATCACGCTCCCTGGGCAACTGTGAAAGCCGTGCTAAAGGTGAGATGAACCTGTGTTATTTTACATTTTCTCCCTTAAGAGCACTATTTCCCTATAAAGGAAGGACAGTGGTGCATTGAGAAGAAACTACGGGCCAGCCTTCCGCCCATCAACAGGATCTTATTTTAAGGATATTCCAGAGAAGTGCATACCATAATGTTCTCACAGATTTCCCAGGTACTTTACCAACCTACCCCACACTCCCGCTTATGATATGTCACTGTTATTGGAGATTGCCAGGCTATTTTCCTTCTCTGTGCCCACTAAGTGTCAGAGTAAGAAACTGATGGTGCTACGGTCAAAATAACAGATGTTGAAGTGCTAACCCAGTCTGGCCCTGGAGCATCTTCAGAATCAGTAGGACAAGGTGCTGAATTAAACCCCCCGGGAATGAGCTCACCCCAGGCACCCATCCAGAGAGCCAGCAAACCCCAACTCTAGACCCTAAAAGATCTATCTCATCCTGTCATTGTGGTCCTCTTAAATTCAGACAAGCCCAAGATTCACATACAGTGAAGGTAAGGCTTTGTGTCTATCCTTGCTGAAGAACTGGTCTTCCTAGCAAGCTTGCTCTGGGGGTCCCCCGTCTCCACCTTCAAGGCTGGAATTACAAGGGAGCTGCCGTGTCCATTGTGCCTTATGTGGGCCTCTGGGGGCCCAAACTTGGCTGTTCACATTTGTTCCGTAAGATTTTCAACCACTGAGCAGTCTCCCCAGCCCTGTGCATGCGTTTTCTTGTTTGTGTAATAAATATAAAACCCTAGCTCCCTTACTCGGTTACTCTAAGCATTATAGACGTAAAGAAGAACATTGAGAACAAGGTGAGGGCGTCCTGAGTGTGTAATAACCTGGAGAGGGCTAAGAGCAGGGTGAGAGTGATAACCAGTTGGCCATCCTGATGCATGAGCCAGGAGTATGTCTTCCTCCTACCAATAAGGACAGGCACCTTCACCCCAACTCATGCTTCTTTCCTAGGAACTAGGGTGACTTGGAACCCAAAGGATATGTATCTATCTCACTACCCATTTATGAAGTCTGAGATAGGAGTTATCTTATCTGTTAAAACAGAAAGTTGAGTATGTGTAGGCTTGTCCAACCGAAAACCCGGGCGGTTGGTGGCGCACGCCTTTAATCCCAGCACTCGGGAGGTAGAGGCAGGCGGATCTCTGTGAGCTCGGGGCTAGTCTAGTCTACAAGAGCTAGTTCCAGAGAAACCCTGTCTCAAAAAAACAAAACAAAACAAACAAACGACATCTAACAGGAGACCTGGAAAAGGAAGGGCTTGCTCTGTGAGGTGCTTGGACTCTGCCTACGTAGTGATATTTCATTTTTATTTTAATAAATAAAGTTTGCCTGAAAATCAGAGGATAAAACAGCCACACTGGCCAACCATACAGACCAGGTAGTGGTGGTATACATTTTTAATTTCAGTAGCCACACTACTTAGTCATAGAGGCCAGGCGGTAGTGGTACACACCTTTAATCCCAACACTAGAAAGGAATATAAAACAGGAGGAAAAAAGTCCCAGTTCAGTCTCATTCTGAGGATTTGTGGAGGCTGGATCACCATTTCAGACTAAGGTACAAGTAAGAGCCAGTGCCTGACTGTTTTGATTTTCTGATCTTCAGGTTGAACCCCAATATCTTTCTCTGGATTTTTATTATTCATGCTGCGTGTCTGTATGGTGTTATCAACCCGAGGCCCTTGTATAGAAGGTGTTGAAAGATGTATCATCTGGTATAGTCCCAAATGTGGCTTGTCCCAGGAGCTACACGGCTCTGTACTCCATGATACCAGTGCCCTGACGCCAGAGAGAGGGGCTTTGTGAGGGTTGGCACGGAGGTACTAGCCTGTGCAGTGGGACTCTCCCCTCTAACTAGCAATCTCTTGTGTTGTTTTCTCCCTGCCCTTTTGTGTCTCTGTAGTCAGTTTTGGCCATCTGATTTTGTATATCCTTACATGATGTCATACATAAAAGGCCAGTGTCAATGAAGTTCATGTTCGTTTCAGAATGAATGGCCCCAGTGAAAGCTAAAATCACTCTCCGTTGGTCATAAAAGCAAGGCTCTGTGATTGAGGCCCGTGGGGAGAGCTAATGTTATTGATTAGAACATGAAGCTCTCTTATCCAAGTACTAATGTACACCCAGAAAGAGCAGTGGATCAGGAATAATTTCTAAATCTGGAATTTCCCTACGAGTCACCCTGAATGATTTGTCCCAAAATAGCACTGGTTCTCTTTACACACACTTGTTTCTAGTTTTCAGAAATGGATCCTCAGCGTCTTCATCTTCTATGCAAGTGGAGTATGGTATGCCTCTCTGCCACTCTGCTTGTGGCTGTGAGTCGGAAAATCACCTTTGCTGTCTGCACCTAATTGGCTTTGTGTTCCAGCACCTGGGCCTAGCCCGCGATACACAGTTGGCAAACATTAGGAATGAGTACAAAGCCTGCTGCTTTTACCTGCTCAAACCTTGGTTCCTAGTGTGGAAGCTCCTGAACAGGTTCTGTTTCTTTGCTCAGAACTCATTGCGGGTAGGGACCATTCATAGACTGGGAAACCAGTTAGCATACGAAGGTAAGCATGTTCAACAAACCAGCATTGGATGGGAAGAAAATGCTGACATCTTTATTGTATGTAATAATAAATGTTGGCTTAATATATGCTTGTTTATGTCAGAGTGAGGAAGTTTAATATATATATATATAGCCACTGATCCCAAAATATAAAACCTTTCCTCTAATCCAGTCAGTTTTTCAAGGGAATATAGAGAGGCCAGTAAGATAAAACCCAGCTCTGTTCGTCTGTCTGTCTGCCTGTCCATGTGTGTCTGTGTCTGTACATGTTGGGTGTGTGTGCTTGTTTTCTGTGTGTACATGTTTGGGTGTATCTGTATGTATGTATGTATTATTATGTATGTATGTATATATTTGGATATGTGTGTGCACACAGCATATGTGTGCTCATACCTGTAGAAGTTAGAGAGTTTTGTCAGGTGTTGTTCTCAATCCTGCTGTACCCTTACATTTTGAAACTGGGTCTCTCCCTTAGTCTAAACTTGCCTTTGGCTACACTGGCTGTCCAGTGAGCTCCAGGTTCCCCTGCCCCCTACCCACCACCACCGCCACCTAGCGCCGGGATAACAGACATGCAGAATGCTGGGGTCGAATTCAGGTCCCCAAGCTCGCTCAGTGTCTGAGTTTGCTTTTCTGTTGCTGGGGTAAAACCACAACAGAAGCAAGTCGGGGAGGAAAAGATTTCTAACATTTACACATTAGAGCCAGTCCATCACTGAAGAAGGTCAGGGCAGGAAACCAAGGCAGGACCTGGAGGCAGGAGCTGATGCAGAGGCCATGGACGGGAGCTGCTTACTGACTTGCTTCTTCTGGCTTGCTCAGCCTGCTTTCTTATAGAACCTAGGACCACCTGTCCAAGGATGGCCCCACCCACAATGGGCCAGGCTCTTCCCACCAATAGTTAATGAAGAAAATGCCCCATAGACACGCCCAGAGGCTAATCTGACAGAGACCATTCCTCCATGAACTACCCCCCGGCTTCTCAGGTGACTCTAGTCAAAACCTGCCCAGCACATGGTACAGGCACCTTACCTACTGTGCCATCTCCCCGGCCCCTTCTGTTTGCCTCTCTCCATTATACATAGACCTGTTGGGAACAAGAGGAGCATTTAGGGGGGAAAAAAGGTATGATTACCAATCCCAACCTCCAGGTACGGTCCACTTCAAGCATGTAGTGGTTGAAAGAAAAGCAATGGGAATTTTCCCAGGGATTGTGGGTCGGCTCTGTCACCAGGAAGATTTCCTCTCTAGGACCAAACCTTAAACCTCATTACGGGGTGCTTTCCTAGAGAGACCAGAAGGCTCTTTTATGTGGCTGAGATGGGGATATTGTTTACTTCCTTGCTTTGAACCTCCGTGTGATAGGCAGCGTGGTTGTCGGCCCTCTTGGTTCTCTCGCCAAATACGAATCATTTTCAGACAGCTCAAACTTGGTCTTCGTACCTGGGTCCAACAGAGATGTATCCGCCTCATAATAGCTTAATACTTACAGACTTTGGCTAATATAAATGATGCTCCCGGGACCAAAATTAGAAAAGAGGAGATTTGTTTAGAGAGCCTCAAATTGACCTCGCCAGGGGTCATATAACTGAATAGCTATTGAAATTTGCTATGGGCACATGGATGTAGAAAACCAGTGAGTCAAACTATCACACCCATAGATGTACGCGTGTGTGCGTGCGCGCACACACACACACGTGCACGCATACACACAACTTAGGTTTGAAGGTAACTCAATCCTGTCAGGTAGTGCTGAGCCTATGACAGAGGAGTTGAACCAGGCAAGAGCCTAAAGGCTAGACTCCAAACTACCTTGCAAATGCCAGATATGTCTTAGCTCCCTTAGACTCTCCCCAGGGACCCATCCTCCACATCTCTGATAAGAGCCTGCTCTTGTTAAAGCTTGCCACAGACTCTGTGTCCCTGACTGTCTGGCCCCCATCTTTCCAGCAGGCCAAGTTCCCACCCACTTGCAAGCTTAAGATATGTCTGAGGATTTTCTGGAATACTTTGCAGCCAGGAAGAAAAAGCTCTTAGAACTTAAATACTGAATCTTGTGTGACTATAAAGGAACCATGTGTGTGTGTGTACGTGTGTGTGCACGTGTGTGTGCACGTGCACATGTGTGCATGTGTATGCATATGTGCCCGCACACACACACACACAGAGCAGGCAATGAGGGCTGAGCTGGCTGCCTGCTGGCACCACGCCAGGAGCAGGAAGCAGCCTCCATTTCCGCGACTCTGTGGTCAGGCTCCGGGCTTTGATGCCTTTGGAAATACAGATGGCTGGCAGAAAAAAAAGGAAGCATGAGGTGGCTGCCAGCCCCACATTGCTTTTTCCAGGAAGGCCTAAAAAGAGTGGGGGTGGGGTGAGCCAGTCAGGGGAGAGCCATGACAGATTCCAGTATTGCTTAATTGGGGTTTTGCCAAGCTCTGAGAAGCACCGCTGGCTTTTGGGCTTCAAGCCTGAATGGTGTTTCCTCCCGGGCCTTGTGGGATGCGAGCTGCTGTTGAGACTTTGTTCTAGGGAGGCAGCAGTGAGGACCCGAGGGCAGGATGCTCCTTCCCGACGTTCCTCCATCCAGGCGTACTCTGCCTGGTGAGACGTGACTGTGCCAAGGCTAGGACTCTGTGCTGTGGAGAAAAGAGACTGCTTGTGGCTCTCTCCTCCCTCCTGAAGAGGCAGTGGGCTTCCGCCTCAAAGGGAAACTAACCTAGCAATTCTCCCTTTAGATTGCTGTTTAGATCTCAGGCATCCTACCAAGGCCTGGGGCTTGTTAGGACAAAGGTGCCTGTAGGCTTGTATATCATTGGTTGACAGAAGAAAAGGCTTAAATTGGGGTGGTTCTTTTGCTCAGCAAGATGGTGTCTCTATGGGCATGTACTGTTTCTGACTCTGTTAGCCAGTTCTTTAACTCCGTAGCTCTACTAAGGAAAGAATAAGGTTCCTGTGACCTTAATAGTCCTAATTCATGTGTTATTAGCAGGCTATCCTTCATAAAGGGCATATTTGCATTCTGCGCTTGCAAGTATCCTCCCCAGTACCCAGTTGAAGAAGCAAGTCCAGACATTTCAGGGACTTTTCCTAAGTTCACACAGCTAGTACACGTGAGGACTGCAATATTACTTCCAAACCACCGACTCTGAGCCTGGAGTGCTGCAGTTCACCGCAGTGGGCTCTGCCAGGAGAAAGGAACATTCAGGAAGAAAAGTCCTCGGGGGAAGAGAGACATCCAAGGCAATGTCGAGAGGTTAGTGGAAGAATGTGACTCACTGGTATGTGTCACTGGAGATCACAGACTGTCCAGATTCTGTCGTCCCCAAAGGCAAACCGTCCTTCAGTTCCCCCAGAAGGGATCATATTCTCTTTAGACTACTTTGAAGTTCTGCTAAGGAAATCAGTTTAGTGACATGCGCAGTTTTTTTCTACGCCTCTCTTTTAGTGAAAGTGTAGCTTAGGAGAAAGGGGAATTTGTGGGAAGTATTCTGGGTAGGTTATGTCCAAGTGTGACCTCTGAACTCCAGCTAAGAAGTCACAAAGGAGGTAGTTCAGTTGCTAAAGTTTGTGCTGTGTATGAGGAGCCGCGTTAAAATAGAGCCTCACCTGGCAGTGGTGGCACAGGCCTTTATTCCCAGCACTCAGGAGGCAGAGGCAGGTGATTCTCTATGAGTTTCAGACCAACCTGATCTACATAGCTAGTTCCAGGACAGCTAGGGCTGTTACATAGAGAAAGCTTGTCTTGAAAAACCAAAATAAATGAAAGAGAAGAAAGATTTAGCTGGGTGGTGGTGGCGTACGCCTTTAATCCCAGTGCTCGGGAGGCAGAGGCAGGCAGATCTCTGTGAGTTCGAAGCCGGTTCCAGGACAGTCTCTAAAACTACAGAGAAACCCTGTCTCTAAAAACAAAACAAACAAGAAAAATAGAGCCTTCATTTTAAGCTCAGGACTACAGAGGCAGAGATAGGTGCCCTGGAACTGGCTGCCTAGCCTAGACTAGCTAGTGAGCTACAGGTGAGAGACCGTGTCTAAAAAACAAAGTGGTTGACCCCTGAGAAACAAGAGTTTAGGATGTCCTCTATCTCCACACAAGGGCACACACCTATGCACCTACAGGGACATACATCCCCCACCCCTCCCCACCCACCCACACATCACAGTGTGTGGGAGAGGGGCCCTCTGGCTGGGAACGAACTCCCCCAAAGACCAAGAAGAATTTCATTCTCTTTTTGACCTCCTTCCTCTTTCCCCTCCCTCCTTTTGCTTGGAATTCATTTCTCTTAAAAGTCCTTGCGAAAGCCATTCTCTTGCCTCAGTCCCCAAAGTAGACAGGACCGCACGCAGACAGACATCACAGTGCGTGTCTTAAGATACTTCCTCAAGTGAGCAGCAGACCTTTAAACCGAGTTAATATAGAAGATTATGTATGTCAGTCAATATAAACTGAAGTTACTACGGTGTCTCGGCAACACTACACAGCATGCAGAACTGTGACTTTTAAAAATGGCCATCCCAAAGGATATTTAGGAATTGCCTATAGAAAGTAGTCATTCGGGGAATCATAAGTGGTGTTTTAATTACTTTGTAACTATTTATTAATATGTATAGGTAGTGAAAGAGAACCTACAATTTTAATATAAAGAGTTCTACTTAAGGGAGAACTGAGCTCTGATTTACAGAGAAAAGTCTGCTGAAGGCAAGGTGAAGAGAAACACCAAGGCAATGGCACACCATCTTAGAGGAAAACTCAACAGCTGAAGGTAAGGGGCCAGCCATCATTCATCACTCAGACGTCTGCTAGTGTCTGGGTTCCGTCCACAGTGTGCTTGCCTGCCCGCTTGTCAGCATGAAGAGCAGGCAGAACCTACGGAGTCACTGTCTTCAGAGAACTAATGTTCAGAATGGAGATGGGGCGGACACAGTAAGCTAATTCACAGGGCGCTAAGTGAACAGCATAAAGGATCACATGGGGCAGTGAGCAGCAGGAAGCACTATGCTTTGCGTGGCCAGAGGTAGAATTTTCCTGTAGGACAAGAGGGAGATCTAGGGGTAGAGCAGCTGAGGAAGAAGGAATGAGAGTCTCATGTTGTTAAAGAAACAGCGACAAGGAAGAAAGCATCCCAGGGCACCAGTGCCAGGAAGGTTTTCATAGATGGGTTATATGAAGGTAAGTGGGGGTGGGGGGTAGAGGAGCGATGATGCCGAGAGATTTGTGACAGGCCACCCAGCTGGGTTAAGCTTTTTCTGATGAAAATTACAAAACTGATCCAGGGCTTGGCCAGATGTGTTCTTGGTGAAGGAGTTCTGGAACAATGCTCACCCAATAATAGCTAGAAGGATCCCTGAGACTCCACGGAGATCTCCTGAGGTAAGTGCTTAGGAAAGGTCTGGGGCTATGCAGATTAGTACAGAGCCTACAAGCACAGGAAGAAATATGGATGAAGCTCGCAACCCTGAGACTGTGAACTGTGAACTCCCTTTGCATACAGGGAAGTTCTTGGCTTCTTTTCTGAAAAGGAGAATAGAACAGGAGAAGGCATGAAAAGCCCCTGCTGGGGAAGGTAGACCACATCGATTTGCTTAAATGATCAAGAATTTACTAAGCACCGTCATAATGTGTTGAGATACCAGGAACGTTAGATTTACCCAGTCAAAAATGTCCTCTCTCGCAGAACTCGTGAATGTGGGGGAACATTTGTGGTCTTAGCATTGCTGTGACTGAACACTTTAACAGAATAGCAGAAGAGTCGGGAGTACTTGTTTTCATCATGATTTCAAGATGGTTGCGGTCCATCAGGGCAGGAAGGCAAGGTACAAAGCGGCTCAGTTCACTGCAGGAGCTTGTGGTAGCAGAGAGCAGCCAAAACTAGGGACTTGGCAAAGGCCCGCCCATCTTGACCCACATCTCCTAGCTAAGGTCCCACATTCTAAACCCTTCACGTCTCAAAAACAGTGCCACCAGAAGAAGAAAAAGCTGAACCTGAAAAAAATATTGCAGAGTTGTACTATAACATAGTGTAAGAAAGAAAAACATTGTTAGCAATGGTAGATGCTGTTCTGTGGAGAAAAATAATAAGGTCAGGATGGCAGGAAGGGGGGCAGTTTTCAAAAGGCTGTTGATTGTGGTATAACAGAAAGCCATTGGAGGGGTATGAAAGGGCAGTGGCAGGATCTGATGGAGTACTTACCCCGATTGCTCTAAGACCAGAGGTGAGTGGGTGAGAAGCCGAAACAATTCCAACACCCTTTTTCTCCGGGCCTAGAGACATTGTCCTGGCACCACTGCCTCTGTCCTTTAGTGAAGAGAGCCAGCTACCTTCATGTGGGAAGAGGTGATGGGGGTGGACTCTGGTGTGGGGAAGGTTGTAATTTGTTTTGGAGGTAAGGGTGAAAGCATTTAGCCTGACACTGGCATAATATTCCATTGGTCTACTCAGATTTCTGAGGCTGAGGAATTCTAGGATACTGCAAGGAACATACCAAAGTATTTCTCACAAGTAGAATCAAATTAGAAAGAACCATAGTCAGAGAGTAGTTAGAAGTGTAGGGCCAAGTAGGAAGCTGCCAAAGAGTCAACAAGAGGAATGAAAAGAGGGAGACAGTTCAAAGTCTCCGAGATGAGCGGTGTTCTGGGAGTAATACACTGGACAGGATGCTACCCATGGGGTAATACACTGGACCAGGGTGCTACCCATGGGGTAATACACTGGACCAGGGTGCTACCCATGGGGTAATACACTAGACCAGGGTGCTACTCATGGGGGATAATATGCATAAATTAATAAATATTTCTTTTTTTAAAAAAAAAGGAAATTAAGCCAGGTGTGAAAGTGTATGTCTTTAAACCCGGCACTCTGGAAACAGAGGCAGGTGGATCTCTGTGAGTTAGAGGCCAACATGGCCTACATACATAGCAAGTTCAAGAACAGCCAGGATTACATAGTGAGACCCTGTCTGAAAACAAGAACAAAACAAATTTTCTCAGTGGGTAATAACAGTAGACTGAAGTTAGCAAGGTAAAATTAATAAGGGCAATGGGGTCCTTTATTCAAAATAAACTAACCAGTGTGCCCCCAAATACTAGAGGAGACGTCTCCAAGGAAACCTTTCTAGATCTTTCTCTTGTGGACTGGAGTCTGTCTTGTTTGGTTGTGGACTAGAGGTTGTTGTTGTTTGTTTGTTTGTTTTCCCTTACCGTCTCAAACTGTGACCATAAAACCCCTCATACACAGGCATGCGTGTGCATGTGTGCAGTGCAAGTATGTTTCATTGATCTCTAAAGAACAAAGTCCAAATCAAAAGAATAACTTCATTCTTAATTAGACCACACCTCAAGAGCTTTCATTTAAGATAAGCGCCAATCTTGAGGACACTGACAGGCCAGACAGCCCACAGAGGGCACTTGTCATGGTCTGTGATGTTTGATAACAAACGTGTTGAGTACATGGTGGCATGAGTGGTGATGGATGTCCCCAAGGTCCTGTGAGACACAGTTGAGAGAATTAAGGAAGGGGGCACTGAGACAGTTCATTCCAGGTGTCTTCAGAGCCCTCAGACAGGAAAAATTGTTTGGTTTGTGACAGCATCTCTCTGTGTAGCTCTGAACTCAATATGTAGACTAGGCTGGCCTTGTGTAGACATACTTTCCACCTTTGCCTCCTGATTGTTGGAATTAAAGGTGCTTGCCACAATGCCTGGCCTGAAACTATTACTTAAAATAAATAAATAAATAAAAAAGTTTATCTGAGGGTAATGTCTCTAAAGTAGGAAAAGCCAAGAACGTATGCAGTAACCCCTTATAAGCCTTGCATTCATTTCTCATCTCACAAATTTCACAAAGCAGTTGACCCAATGGACGAGTGATCTAAGAGTCTTTCATATGCTTTTTAATGTGCTGTCTTAGAGCAAGTGATTGCTTAATTAGAATCCCTGATCAGTTATGCTATTATAAAGCCGGTTTGAATCTGAGTTTGAATTTTCTCTATTCATTTAACAGAACTTTCCAAATCTTAGGATCTGGAATGGAGGAGTTCATCCTTTGGCCGCATTCTTGGTGTGTTGGCGCTCTCAAATTCCACCATCCTCCTTTCTCCTCTCACCTCCCCTGGGTGGAGAAGAGGGGAGTGTGGACAAGCTGGAAGTGTGACTGCTGTAGTGTGAACAAGCATGATGGAAGATAGCACTAGACAGGGCATTGCAAGTGATCAGAGCCAGGGGGAGGCCTTTACCTGCCCAGGATGTCTGCGGTATATCTGCTCTCTGAAGGACAAGAATAAACTGCCTCTTGTGGCCATAGACGAAGTGGGCAGGGGTCAGATACAGGTGTGAGGACCCAGACGGTCATTTCCACTATTTACCTGCCCACCCTCCTCCCTATAGATTTCATTGGCTGCCAGGCAGTGGATTTGTTCTCTTGACACTCCAAAAGTGTTCTGTCCTCACTCACCCAGATTCTCTTTTCCCCATCAAATATTTGCTGGCCACCCACTCCGAGTTGTCTCACGTCGGACTCATTGGCCAGAGGCAAACGTCCCCAAAGGTTAGCCCTGCTCTCATACTTCAGGATGTTTCCTGGGTTAGAGCTATCCACTTAATGTGTGATCTTGGGGAAGTAACCCCCTGACCGTTTCCCCATCAGTAAGATGGGGTCTCTGACAGATTTTAGAAGCTATACTTAACTACCAAGTCCAGTATCTGCCCCAGTAAATTAAATCTGCTGGACTTATTCTTAGCCCGACACACACTCTCACCAGTTGTCTATTCTTGAGGGTTTTTTGATTGTTGTTTGGTTTTCGCTACTGAGAATCAAACCCAGGCATCACGCATGCCAACTGCGAGCTTTCCCATTAAGCAACACCCCAATCCCAAGTATTTCATTTCATGGTATTCTTCAGACTCTGTATTGGTCCATGGACGTCCCCTTACAGAATGGGCTGTGCTTGATACCCAGGAAGAATGTGTGGGAGAAAGTGCTGGTGCATACTCTCTCAGTACAGTCATTGTGCTTGTTTGTCGCAGGAGGAGAAAGGGTTCGTGTTTTATAGAAAACCAACACCGGTAGGAACAGAATAACTCTTTTCCTAAGGTTGTTCATTTCTGTTTTTAATTCATTTTGAAATAGGGTCTCTTGTAGCCTAGGCTGGCTGAGGATGCACTATATACAAGGATGACCTTCCTATACCTTTGAACTTATGATCCGCCCTCTCCCACCTCCCAGCTGCTGGCATTACAGCTGCGCTTGGGGCTTCGTGCAAGCCCTCTACCAACTGAGCAACCCGTCTAGTCCTTGTTTTTCTTTTAATTTCTTGTTCTAAGGATAAATTAATAAGCTAAAGTATAATGTCGAATTTTGCAGTCGCCTTGTTCCTGGGGTAGCAACCGCAAAGGCAGTGTTGTGTGTCTGTTTTTCTGAGCTGTGTGACATGGATTTTGTGATCCTGGTGGCCTCTGTCCTGAGAGGATTTGACAGGATGAACTTATGGTGGAGTTGGAACGGTTTTCTCTCTGCCTTCCCAAGCCAGTTGCGTCTCGTAGCCAGTCTCTAGGGAGTGTTTCCCTGTCCTTGATTCTGGGATCTTCTGCCTTCTGCCTCCTCTCTAGTTCCAAACTCCTGTGCTGGCATCCCAAGGCTGCCCCTCCCTGTCTAAGACTGTCCTCACACCCACACAGCGTCTGAGAGCCTTTCTCAGCCCATTGCCTTCCCCTCTTTGGAGCCTGGCCTACAGCAGAATCCAACATCGCTGTATGGTAGCGTTTTCCTTGGAAGGTTTAAAAACAAAATACCTGATGCCCATGTCCCTTTCCCAGAGAATCAACTTTAATTGCTCCGTGCTGTGGCCCGGGCCTCAGGATGTTTTAAAGCCCTTGCAGGTGGTTCATTATAGAGCAGAGGGTGAGAGCCACTCAGCACAGCTGATCCTAAGCTGGGGCTAGAGTCTAATAATAGCTTTATTTGCCTCCCCAAGTGGCTTATGTCCCTCAGTGTTTAAAATGGTTCACGTGAGTATATTAAACATCTAAGTGGCTAATTTCCACTTTGTGTTAATTTGATAGGTTTAACGGGAGGAAATCCTGTGGTTTGTTGTTTGGGTTTTTTTTTTCCTTGAAAACTCAATTTCTGGGTTACTCTGGGCTCAGCTGCCAGGGACTGCAGCAGCTTTGCTGTTCTCTGAGCGAAGCTGTGCTGAGCACATACTAAACTCTGTACGTCGTTGTCGACTCTCCTTGTTTGATTGATGTGGATACTGAGGTCCACAGAATACACCCACTTACTCAGCGCTGAACTTGAACCCAGGTGGAGTTGATGGCAAAACCTCACTGATTCTCTCACCCAGGAAAGAATGTCATGTCCAAATAGGTCTCTGGACAGCAGGGTACACTTTCACCTTGAAGGTGCATGCTTTAAAAAAACCTTTAATTTTCAGGCTAGCATGCAGCGAATGAGTTCCAGCATGGCATCTTTGTCACGGGTCATCGTGCCTTGTTCCCCGTGCCTTTGAATTTGGGCTGCATACTTCTATATTTCAAGAGCGTCCATACATTTGATTCACCCTCACTCACTAGTTGCCTAAGGTATAGGTCTGGGAGGCCATTCAATAAATAGGTTTTCTCCACGCATTTCAAACCTGCCCTACCCTGTCTGTACTTTTTTTCCCTCATAACTTTTTGACCTTGTTTGCTTAATGAAGTCCCGAGGACCCCAGCACATGTCGTTCCGGGGTGGTGAATGAGTAGTCCTTCCCATTTTGCAGAAAGGGGAAATATTACACCAAAAATTAATTACCTGCTAAATTCTACTAATAGCTGTGCTTAATTGGGTCCTTAATGAGCGGAGGCTGTCTGCTGAGCCCTTTGTATCTTGTACATTATCCTCACTTCACACATAAGGAAAGCAAACACAGAAAGGTAGATCTGTTTGACCAAGGGACATAGCTACTAACTGGCTAGGATGGTTGCTTGTTTGTTTTTGAACTTGCTTATGGGCAGATGTGGGGACACATGGCTTCATTCGCTGGCAGTGACAGCTAGACACCTTTGTCTGCCGTAAACCAATGAAGTATGAAGTAGTTTTCTGTGTGGTGAATGGCCCCCTGAAAGCTATTGTGAAACAATTTTCTGCCAACCTTGACTCTCATCCAGAGGTCAAACGGGTGCTGTATCATCCATCCCCAGTCATCCCAATAGAGGGTGTTTGATGTAAACATCCCCTGAAGGTGAGAACTGGCTCTCGGAGGGTGTGCACACTCCATTTACCCCCTGAGCACGGCTGTTTATCACGGTTTCAGGCTGCAGGAAGAGTCCAGCGGCTGCTGGACCACTTCATTATCACAAAGGCTCTAAGGACAGAACTCTGTCTCCCCTTCTCACTGATGAGTAGCTTTCTCCCTCTTTAAGAATACAAAGACTTACTAGTTCCTGGCTTGTCAGAGTACACACACACACACTTCTGTATGGAGAATGACTATATAAACTATAAACAAAGAGGCAGACTGTGCAGTACATGGATGGAACCTCTAGGAAAATGAGGTTCTGTGTCAGGGCAGAGGGTCATTAATCGAGTGTAAACCTATTTTTAAAATGGTGTTTATCCTCCTCCAGGGCATACAAAACCATTGAGGATGACGACTTGAAGTTTCCTCTTATATACGGAGAAGGCAAGAAGGTAGGCTCGCGCTCGTCCTGTGTTGTAGTACGGGGCGGCTGGGCTGTGTCCCCGGCACCCAGCCGCCCACATGGCTCTAACTTATGCCCGAAATAATTACACAGAAACGGTATTCATTTAAACACTGCCTGGCCCGTTATCTGTAGCCTCTTATTGGCTAGCTCTTACATATCGATCTAACCCATTTCTAGTATCCTTGTAACACCATGAGGTGCGCTTACCAGGGAGGATCTTAACCTGCGTCTGGCTGGAATGGGAGCATCATGGCGACTCACTGACTCAGCTTCTTTCTCCCCCAATCCTGTTCTGTTTACTCCACCCATCTAAGGGTTGGCCTATCAAATGGGCCTAGGCAGTTTCTTTATTAGTTAACCAATGAAAGCAACAGATAAGATACAAGACCCACCTCCATCAGTCCTGGAATGAGAGGGGTGTCTGGAGCCCTGTGTACTCTGAGCCTGTGGCCGTTTGTGTGCGTCACTCAGTGGTTTGGGATTTTATTGCCATGACAACTTAAGCATCACATCCATCATTCTTCAGGTCACCTACCTTGAAGGTCCAGACAGTAGCAGAATCTGAGAGGTTGGGTGGGCAGCCAATTTTATGAATCTAGCATCCCCTTCCTACCCATCTGAGTCACTCTACAGTTTAAACACAGCCACTTCCACACACACCACTCTCTTATAACTTATAGAAGCTCAGAGGCAGGTCAAGCTGGCTGTGTTACCTCTACTCAGTAGACAGACTGCCAGATTAAAAGCGCCCAAGCAGAACCACACAGCCAGCAGAGGACAGCCCCGGTGTGGAACTCTTAGCTAGTATCCTTTCATCCCACCACTGATGTTCAGATTTTGTAAGTTGGCTTTTCTACTTGCTCCAACAAAAGGACTCCAAAGTGTCGTTGCAGTTACACTACAGGACCAAGAGCCCAGACTGTGACAACAGAGCCATCACTTAGTGCCAGCACCCCCGTCAAAAGCAAACACTGAATGACACGGTTGAACCCCAAGAAGACTGTAGACATGAGATGTGTGAGCAGATGTGGAGGAAGTTCGGGTGCCCGTCCTGAGATGACTAAGCTCTGAGCCCAGACCCGACTAAACACTTCCTCCGAACCCAACTCACTTCCACTCAGAGCTAAGAGTTTCAATTACAAGTAGGCAGTGTGGTCACCAGAAGATGAGTTTTCAAGTGAATTGTCTATGAGTATTAGATAGTATTTACCCAGAAAAAAAATGACTCACAAGAATATCAAAGCAAGGTCTCTAGCGTCGTCCAGACTGTCCCTCCCAGTTCCTGATCTAGTTATACGTGTCAGTACTGAGAAGGTTCTTCCCTTAGGTCCCACGAGCTCTCCTGAACAGGAAAGTGGACTGCTGTCTCTCTTAGAAGGATATCAGCATGGAGATTTTTGTTGTTTTTTTTTTTCAAAAATAATTTTTCTTTTTAAGAATTTCATACATGTCTACAATAAAACACGATATCCGTCACTTCATTTCTCCTCTCCATATCCTTTCCAGCATTTTCCACTTGCCATTTTTCTGTTTTGTTTTTTGTTATAATATCCAGTTTGTGCTGCCCTTAAGTTCATGACACAAGGCCTCCCCTGGAGCATAGGAAACCTACCATTGACCACACCCTCAAAAAAGAGTGATTCTCCCTTCCCTAGCAGTTATCGACTGCTGATTAACTCCTCTCTAAGGGGTGAGGCATGCGGAGCACCACCCCCACCTATGTTGGGATTGTAGCGGGCTTGGTCTTGTACAGGTAAGTATGGCTTCAACGATGAGATTTAAATATTTTGGTTAAATGAAATGTCTGGTTCACCAAAATGTCCCTCTCAAGAAGAAGGGCTGTCTTGTGAGAAGTAGTGGGTGAGTTCTGCCTTTGTAGCCATTAGCACTGTGGAAAGCCACGTTGTAGCCTGTTAACACTGGAAAGCTACATTGTAGTCTGCTGTGCTGTAGATTGCTACTTTGTAGCCTGTTGCTCTGTGGACTGCTACTTTGTAGCCTGTTGTTCTGTCCCCTATTCCACCCTGGAGAAAGTGGACACACCATCCCTGTCTCACTTCTCCTTGGTTTCTTAGAGTCCTGTAGGGTTTCT
Source organism: Neodon shergylaensis (assembly GCA_025134845.1). NCBI lineage: Eukaryota > Metazoa > Chordata > Mammalia > Rodentia > Cricetidae > Neodon > Neodon shergylaensis. The sequence goes on from JABTXL010002720.1 coordinate 324,789, forward strand.
TGTTCTTGTTTTTGTTTTTGTTTTTCCTCTTTACAAACTCCTACTCAGGCATGGCAGGGTATTTTCACAGCTGCTACGTTTTATTTCCAGAAAGTCTTCTAAGTAGCCTGGTGGGTAACACCTGTATAGGTGTAAACAAGTTCAGTCACTTCCAACAGCATTTACATTCTTTGTTCCAAACACAGGCACGTGGTTTTTCCAGCCAGAGAAGCTACTGTTGCAGGGAGAAGGCAGAAGGGCCAGGGAAGAGAGATGCAGAATGTGCCCATGTCAAGCTTATCACTCCTTTAACTGGAATGAGACCCATCTAGCTTATATACCCTTTGAATCTGGACCTTAAATGTGTCGTGGGGGTCAGCAAGGTGGCTCTGTGAGTAAAAACACTTGCCACCAAGTCTGATAACCCAAGGTTAGTCCCTGGAGCACACATGGTGAAAGGAAAGAACTAACTCCTAAAGGTTGTCTTCTGATTGTCACACATTCCTGTGATACACATGCACACCACTTACACACACACACACACACACAGCATGGTGGGTCAGGACTAAAGCAAGAGGATTGCAGTGAGTTGAGGGCCATCCTTAGCCTTGGTGTGACATCCTGTTTCAAGCCCAGCCCCCATAAATAGCATAGTCTCATTTCTACAGTACTGTAAGCCATGTGTACCTTCTGACTTGAGACTACCGCCAATTCACAGTGCTTCAGAGAAACAAGAGTGAAGAAACTATGTTGGATTATAGTTTTTTCTTTCCTTCCTTTCTTTCTCTTTTTGTTTTATTTTGTTTTATATTTATTTATTTAAGAGCCACAGGTCATGTGTTAAAGGTCAGAAAACAACTTGCAGTTTTTCCCTCCAGCACGTGAGTTCCAGAGATCAAATTTAGGTTGTCACTTGGTGGCAAGTGCCTTCTCCACCTGCCCTGAAACTTAGCGTTCCTTCTTGGATTCCCTTCATCCTTGGCTCTCTGTGGTAGTTACTACTCACGTAATAGAGAAAAATCCCAGCTCAGGTCTTAGAACTGCAGCGCTACATCGGCTCTATTATTGGAGACTTAATGTTAACGCCATTAGGCTGCATGTCGCTCAGTCTGACAGGCAATCTATCACTCTGTGTCTGCCTGTCTGATACTGTATCTTTTGCCACCACATAGTGTTGCCTCCACCATGGGAACTTCTCAGTAGAAATTGTGTTTCCTCTAAATTCACACATCCCTTTGTTTGTGTGCCTTCCAGAACTTAAACATATTTTATATATTTGCTAGAGACATACCTCTTGCCTCCTTTACCAACATGAAGCCTTCTGTCCCTTCCACATGGTGTGTGCACATAGTAGGTGCTTTAGGAGATATTTAAGGTGACTTGTAGATATTAGCATAATATGTCAATTCCATAAACCATTATAAATAACTTTAAGAAAGCGTGAGGCTCCAGCCTAGCAGTCTAGGTGTTTTGTTCCTTTCACCCGGAAGGATTTGTAGGAATATTGAGGTAGATCATGGAGTCACTAAAGATTTATTTCCTCTGGCCATAAAACTTACTAGTTGAAATTCGCAAAGACAGGAGCTGCCCCTGGCTTGCTTCACCTTCTGTTATTGCTGCTGATATTGCTAAGGATATAGCTGCTGTCCAGCAAATACTTGTAGAGGGGGCGTGTTTGGATGGATGGAAGGATGGATGGATGCTCTTGATTTAGTATGAACTGATTTCAGCAGCTGTAGGTGATGCATGCGTTACAGTTAGTTTATTTTCCAGCCCCTTCACTCCAGACTCTACAGAAGGAAATGGAGGACCTGCAGCAGAGCAACCTACTAAATCCTAAGATCCAGCAGTGACTTTGATGATGCTACACATCGCAGTTGGGATGAGCAGTCTATACCAACAGTCTGTACCAATGGCATAGACTGATAAGCAAGAAGACTTGGGACAGGATGCTGTCACTGTGTGTATTTCTGGTAACTCTCTGCTTATACTCCTAGGCCCGGGTAATGGCAACTATTGGAGTGACCAGGGGACTTGGGGACCATGACCTGAAGGTTCATGACTCCAACATCTACATAAAACCATTCCTGTCTTCAGCTCCAGAGGTACCATGTGAAATTTTTGTTTATATTTTATACAGTAAAATATTTGTGCTTTATGCCTTCCCTGACCAACACCCACATCCAAACAACAGCCAGCGGGACTTAGATGTACCAGTGTCTCTCATGTCACCCTGGTCTCACTTCTACTGCCTGGATTCATACCCTCGCCAACTCTTGCTTAGTGAGCCGTGTTGCCTCCATGTCCCCTTCTTCATTTCCTCCCACACACTGCTATAAAGTGACTATTCCCAAAGACATGTTCATGTCTCACAGTCTTCTCTGGCCCCCCATGGCTTGGAGCACAACCCACCTCCAATTGCCATCCCAGGCTTGTCATTTGATCTGACTTTCTAATCAGATATTTGTTTCCCTGCACAAACCAGGAACTCAGTTCCCATGTATGACCTTCGATTTCTCACGCTTGTTTATTTTATATCTAGTCTTGCCAGGAATGCCCTGATTCCACCCACAGCCTCCAGTTCGCTCTGTGGTTTAGATCAAATGTACCTCCGAAGGCAGCAATTCTCAACCTGTGGGTCGTGACCCCTTTGTCAAACCTCTGTCTCCAAAAATACTTATATTATGATTCATAATAGCAAAATTGCAGTTATGGGAATAGCAATGAAAATAGTTTTATGGTTGGGTATCACCACAGTATTAAAGGCTTGCAGCATTAGGAAGGTTGAGAACCACTGGTCTAAAGGGACATCCTGATTTCTTGTCCCTCAGATGGAAGGTCTTGTCTTAGTCGACTCTTCATGTGCACAGGGCAATACTTTCTGAAATATTTTTGCTCGGTACCTTGTAGCTCAGCTATTCATCCATGACCAGAGAGCTTGTGTCATTCAGGTGTCATTTGGAGAAGTTCAGTGAAAAATATATTTTTAATTTTGTCTATTTTTTTTATAAAATCCTAAACTACTTTCTACAATTCTTGAACTGTTACGAGGTTCTGTGTTGGCTTTCATGGTGTATTGCTGAGAAAAGATGTTGTTTCCGTGTTAAGGTGCCGGGATTAAAAGCATGCACCACCACTGCCCAGCTTCCTTCCTTTTTTTTTTAATAACCCACTGAGTCCAGTTAGTGCTGCCCAGATGTCCATAGGTGTCGGGTTGTCCACTAGAATGAAGAGCATACTGGGGACCATAACCCCTAAAGCGAAATGACTTCCCTCCTCCAGCAGCCACTAGCTTCCAGGAGTTCTTCAGCTAGGGGCAGGACATCATGGTACCCCCCAGCACCCATCAGCAAAAGGCTTTCGTGAAAAGTGTGGGAACGTGCTCTCTCCCTACCTGTGCTCACTTAAGTCTCATTGATTAAAACCATGTCACTCTCGTAGCTGCAGAGGAGGTTGGGAGAGGGAGAACTTCAGTTCCCAATTTCTATGGTAGAGACGAGCAAGTCAGAAACCAGCATTGTTTGCCAGACCGTGAAAAATGAGCTATTAAAGCCCCATGTTATAGTGGGAATGTCCAGAATGTATGACCATCGTTCCATCTGCATGGTCTGCTCCAGAGTAGGTGCTGGGATTAGGGGAAAGCTGTGTATTGGACGTGGCAGCTCATTGCCTGTTCTATTACTGAGATATATACGCCACATGCACACATGCGCGCGCGCACACACACACACACACCAGCCTAGTATGTGCTGGGGAAGGGAATTTGAACAGGTCTTGTTGTATTGCCCAGGCTGACTGTATTGCTCAGGATCCTCCTGTCGTGACCTCCCAACCAGCTAACTGTAGGTGTGAGGGTCTACCCCACTCAGTAGGTACTATTCTAATGTAGGTCATTTTGATTGTGGGAAACATGAATTCACTCAGAATAACCCCCAAAAGGAGGTGTTTACTTCTATCAGAAGATGCACTTCTGGTGTCTTCAAAATGAATATTTAAATATCCAGGCTTTATAAGAGTGGGCCTGGAATGAACAGCCCTGCAGGAACTGCCTCAGCAAAAGCCCGTGAGAGAAGTTCTTCTGTTCAGTTCATCAGCCATGTTCCATGTGTCACAAGCAACCGAGCTCTACCCCCCGCCCCCCATATCTACATCGTAGAGAAGAGTTTTGATGGGCCCAGCTCCCCTTTTATAAAAGGCTTCAAGTGACTTCCAGGCCAGCTGTTTGCCCTTCAGACCATATGCCCCTTCCAGTATCCTTCATGGACAGAGACAGCCGTTCAGGCCCGGTTCCCCAACAGAACTCTACACAGGGACAGTTCCTTTTGAGAGTGTCAGAGATAGAGCTGGCATGAAAATTTCTAGGCCTAAACACTGGGCATGAAAGACATATTTCCCGATAGACCCTGGAGCTATCCATGAAGTTGACTTAGTGGAAATGGTAGCAGTCCACATCCAGAACCCACAGGTGTTTTCTTGCTGAGCTCCCGAAGCTGTTCTACATAGTAAGGACCGCAGTTGGACAGAGTGTCCGAAGTCCCCTGGAGCTCCTAACCCCTCCAGGCTGGCCAACATCAGGACCAGGGAATTACTGCCAAAGCTGCTTCTCACCAGAGGAAAGTAATAAATCCTAAACCCTGAACTCTGTTTCCTTTGAACTCCACTGAGCACAGGGTTTGTAACTGGGCTCATAAAACTGTACTTTCCCCCTAGGGGAAAAGGCATTCATCCAACATGTGAACCGGCACCCTCACCTTTGTACTCTAACAGAAGCCTCTCTGGGGATCTCAGGAAACACTAATTAAGTGTTTTGCTCTTTCCAGCAGCCCTAAAACTTCTTTCTCAGCCGCCCCCCCCCCATCCACACTTAGAGATCCTTCTCTACGGAACGGGAGAGTCGCTCAGCATGGTTTGAAAGACAGTCGCTGTGCAGTTAGACTTTAGAGCGTTCAGCCATATTGCTGCTGTCAGCCTTAGAAAACACCAACTACTCAAAGGCCTTCCAGAATGGGAATCTGCCGGACTGACTGTTGGCCATGGCCCTTGTGCTCAGACTAGATGTCAGAAACATGTCTCTCATGTTTAACTGAGATGTTGTACTTTTAGACTGTCTCCCCATGTCCCATCTAACATACTTAGGATTTTACAGGCAACATCTCGTTCCTAAGAGACTAGGGGGATAAACAGTTATTGTACCCATGCTATACATTGGAACATTGGGACTCAGAAAACAAAATACCTCCCCAAGTTGTATAACTGCCATGTAGCAAAGGGGCACTTACAACCCGTATCTAATTAGTGATAAGACCCGAGTTAAAGAAATGTCCACGGCTAGGGTCAGAGTGACGCACCATGTACTGGTTCTAGGGCTTGCGGAGTCTTGAACACGAATCCTTGGCCGGTCTTATTACCTCAGTGGCTAGAGCTTCTCAGAGAAACACTGTTGACCTCAGCTAAAGGTGAAGATGCTGGTGTAATAGGATGGGGAACTGGGAACTACAGCGATGGTCGCTGTGTGTATGTAAACCGGGCCAGACGGAACTGTGTAAAACACGATTGTGTGCCGACAATTCAGCTTAATGGATATGTGGTGTGTATATACCAAGATCTCTTGCGCAAGATTACATTTGTTATACACATTTTAAATGTTTCCAGACGGAGGGGCCTTAGCCAGAGTCAGGAGAGGGGGAAGGGTACCACTAGGAGAGGGGCAGTTGAATTGACTACTGTGGAGGTTAGAACAGAAAAAGAAGGCAGTCTGTGCCGTTCCACCCGCCCCCACCTGCATTCCTTAAGGCTAAAACCCTTCACTAAAGGGGCTGGTGCTAAAATCATCCCCGAGAGAGAAATGGCTCAGCAGCTTCTGCTGCGATCCCAGAAAGGCAGGTTAATTTATTTAAGCCATCTAATGAAGAAGCACAGACTCCTGCCCCGTGTTCATTACCTCCCCCTCCACACACAGGCACACACACACACACTCTGTGACTCCCTCGGAATATTTCCTTGCTATGCTTTGACTCTGCCTAGCATGGCTCTTTATTTCACATTTGGCTTCTAAATATCAAATCCAGTTCAGTCTGGTAGTTTTAAGGACTGGGGCTTGGGGGGGAGGGGTGGGGGGAGGGAGAGGAAATGTGATTTGATTCTAAGAAAAAGGGCTCCAAAACCTTCTTGGAAATTACCATTGTTTCCATTCATCATTGTAACTCCTAATTTGATTTGACGAATTAAATATAAATAAATCAAAACCATGTGGATCAAATTTATGTAAAAGATGCACCAGGGTTTAAAAATTAGGGAAGGGTTTCTTTCTGGCCAAACACATTTTCAGTTTTGCTGAACACAAGGCGCTGGAAAAATCTTGAGTTTGCCAAACCTGAAGAGCGGCCGCCAGGTTTCCTGAGCCTCCCTCAGACCTTCTGGGGTCTAAAGCGGAGATTTTTGGCTAAGACCCGCATTCCACAAGAGGCCCTGCCAAAGGAGCAGGGGCCTGCTTGCATCAGGCTCCAGGGGAGGGTGGGAGCCTTCTTACCCTCTGGCCCACAGCACCTGGCTTGCTTTGTGTGACTGAGTGGACTGTAGCCCTTCCCCCACTCCCTCCAGCCAGGTCTGCCTCTTGCCTAATTAGGAAGCTTAAGGCTCAACAGTGCCCTAGCATCCTGAAGAGGGCAGAACAGAACGGAGAGGACTTATTCAGTCTCTCGGGCACTAGTGCCCAGGCCCTCTGCTTTGTCCCCTCTGCCTACAGTTCTCCACCTTCAGCCAAGCACACACAGTGTATCCTGTTACTCAGACTAGCTTGGCACAAGCCTAAGGCCTCGACTCCCAGATGTTCTGCGCTCCCCACCCCTTTGGGCCTGAGACAGGCCCACTGGAGAGCTAGGATTCCTAATTTCTCCCTTCTTTTCCGGCCTCTGCTCCAAGACTGTGCCCTAGTTTGGGCTCTTGGAAGAATAAGGCCCTTTTCTGTCTGGGGGCTCTTCTGCAGAGCCAGCTCCCTCCCCCACTCCACAGTCCTGTCTTCCAGCCCAGCCAGACAGAACCACAAGGAGCCTCATTTTCTCTCCGCTTCGTTTCTCCTCTCTGGCTTTTAGGAGTCTGTCAGCTGTTTTTTATAACTCCAAGTCTCTCGTTGAGCTCGTTCCTGGGATTTTTTTTTTAAATCTAGATAATATTCCTTTCCTTATTCAAAACAAGCCTTTCATAAAGGACGAAGAGCCCGAGTCTGAGATCTGCCCCAACCGCCAGCAGGACCCCAGCTGTTTTCCCATCATCCTGAGTCTGGCATGGCCTGGCCTGGTGCATTATGGGGAGGAACAAATAAGAGAGCCAGTGAAATCGAGGGCAGGAGGTCTGTGTGGTTAATAATGACTAGTAATGCTCTCCCCTTCCTCCCTGCTGGCTTCTAGAAGACTCTTTTCACACTGAGGCACTTCCAGTGACCACTTTCTTATTGAAAGGGAATGTGTTTGGGAGTCCTGGTGTTTCCCATGCAAGCAGGAAGGATACTCATGTCCTTCCATGTACATCTTAACATCTGTCATCTTCTGATTCTCGGTGATGTTTTGTGCTCCACGTTATAATTCCCATTTAAGGGAAACATGTCTTTCTAGTTCATTTTTCTGCAATTTAGTTTATAAGGAAATAATTCTGGGCTACCATGAGAAGGGGAGGAGGTTGTGACATGGCAAGGGAAGCTTACTATGTATGATTGCATGAGTGCAATCCAGAGATTGTACTCCGTATGCCATGATGTCTTCAAGTCTTCTAAAGGGGTGGTTATCTTCAAATGACAAAGAGGGAAAAATGTATTTTTTAATGCATACTGTGTATGGTAGCACACACCATAATTCCAGTACTCAGGAGGCAAAGGTAGGTGGATGTTGGTGAGTTGGAAGCCAGCCTCATCTAAGTACAAATTGCAGGACATCAGAGCAGAGAGAGACCCAGTCTCAAAAAAAAAAAAAAAGAAAGAAAGAGAGAGAGAGAGAGAGAGAGAGAGAGAGAGAGAGAGAGAGAGAGGAAAGAAAGAAAGAAAGAAAGAAAGAGAGAGAGAGAGAGAGAGAGAGGGAGGGAGGGAGGGAGGGAGGGAAGGAAGGAAGGAAGGAAGGAA
>JABTXL010002720.1:332977-366688 GCA_025134845.1 Neodon shergylaensis
AAGAAAGAAAGAAAGAAAGAAAGAAAGAAAGAAAGAAAGAAAGAAAGAAGCAATGGGAATGTGTCCCCCAGGAATCAGAATTTGGAGTCATGTAGAGGTGAGACTAACTGATGGATAACTAGCCATAAACCTTGTTGCTTGCTTCTTAAGGGATAGGAGTTCAGATGAAGGAGGGGAAATGGGAGAACGGTGGGAGTGAGAAGGGCAAGAAGAAGGAGCTCTTGGAAAGTCACTGTGTCTAAGAGGTTAGCGGAAGCACTGTTAGCCCAGTGAGGCAGACTACTCCAGAGCTCCCTGAACTGGACTTGAAGCAGCAAGGGGTGTGGCTCAGCTAGCTGCATGGATGGGGCGAGGAGCTGCAGACCAGGCAGCTCCTGTAGGCCAGGTACTGTGACCATGAGAAAGGAACTTGGGGTAAGAATGTAAAAACTAAAGGAGTCGAATCTGCAGGGTTTTTTTCCCCCTGTAATTTAACAAGAGCTCACCCGATGCTAGATTCGATTTATAGAGTAGAACAGAAAAGTGATTTTCATTTTATTTTATTAAGCACAGGGATGGTGGTATGGCTCATTGGTTAAAGAGACTTGCCTTCCCGTGGTTTCAAAGACTGGCGTGTGGTTAGCATGTATCAGGCCCTGGTGTAATGCCTACTACCGTGTCCCCCGACACACACACAAAACACTTCACTTCTAGCCTGAAAAAAAGGAAGAATTATTAGGATCTGAAGAAGAAAAATGTCTCCTCCTTTTTCCTTCTGTGTTTTCTGAACCTTTTGTTTGTTTTTCTCTGTAGTTTTGGAGCCTGTCCTGGAACTCACTCTGCAGACCAGGCTGGCCTCGAACTCACAGAGATCCTCCTGACTCTGCTTCCCGAGTGCTGGCATTAAAGGTGTGTGCCACCACCGGCCGGCTACCAAGTTTTAAAATAGACATAAAAGTCTACGATCAAAATAACTTCCTAAGTAGTATAGATTTAGATCGGGACTCATGGGCAGCTCTGAAAGTAGACAACGGGTTTCTTCCTTCCCTCCAGCCTGGGTTGAGCTGACCCCATAGACAGTTCTAGAATTTTCCTAGCCCCACCAAGGGATAACTTTCTTACTATTTACCTGCTGAGAAACAGGAGCAGGAATGATGAGTGTAGCAAACAGAGACCAATGAGAAAATTCCAGGTAGTTCAGTGTCCCATACTAACCATATAGAGAAATGGTGCTCAACCTATGGGTCACAACCCCTTTGACGAACCTCTATCTCCAAAAATATTTGCATTACAATTCATAACAGTATCAAAATTACATCTATGAAGTGGCAATAAAAATAATTTTAACTTTGGGGTCACCACAACATGCGGAACTGTGTTAAAGGGTTGCAGCATTAGGAAGGTTTCGCGCCATTGCTATGGAGAGTCGGACTGGAAGTGTTTTTCTCAGTACACACCTTTCTGCCTGTTGTTGGCTCTAAACAGACCACTTTCAGAACTATTCACTCTCGTGGCTCTGTGTCACTAGTGTTTATGATTCTGTCATCCACCGACTGGGTGTAGCTGGATGGTGGTTCTCCACCAGAATCCCTCGTGTGCTCCTAATCCATTGCTGATTGGTTAGCATCTAAAACAAGATTAGGCTGGAAGTCTAAGATGACTGTGGTTTCTCTGTGTAGCCCTGGCTGTCCTGGAACTCTGTAGACCAGGCTGGCCTCGAACTCAGAGATCTGCCTGCCTCTGCCTCCCGAGTGCTGGGAATACAAGCGTGCACCGCCATGCCCAACTATATATATATGAACATTTGAATATTTAAGTTAGTAGTTCTAATTAGTTTAATTTATTTCTTTCAATGAGAGTGAGAATTTCCAGAATTGTGTAGCTGTTAGATCTCAGGAAGAGTGGATTCCTTGTGTTCAAAAGGGAAACACCTGGTATCTTCAGCATTTTTCATACTTGATCAATATTTTGATCTTAGAGTCTTGAGAATACACTACTTCACATAAATATGTAGTAAAGAAAATAGCAGAAGTAAGTTTAGAGCAACTTCAGAAATCATTAGAAGTTCTGCCTTCCTCCCAAACTGAAACTTTTACAACATTTTTTTTATAAAGTTTTAGTCAGTAATTCAAATATCAGTTTTTATAGTCAAATATTACATCACAATACAATCCAAAGACACACTAGTTTGACAATTACATGCTGAGGAATGATAGCACAAAAATATTGAAAATTTTGTTCTCTATAATTAAACCATCGTTTCTATATGAGCAGAAATCTTCATAGGCACAGTTAACACAAACCCTGAAATTCATAGCCTACAATAGTCTCTAATCTGAGTTGCTGTGTTTCGGGCATTTTGGCTGGCATGCGCAGTATGATAGTATGTATAGTATAAGAGCACATATTGTATGTTGTATGTTCAGAACCAAGGCTGCGATAGAGTCGCAGGATAGAGCAGGGGCTGGGGGCTCTGCAAAGCAATTCAGATTAATTAATTACAGACCAGATTTTGGATTAAATTCGGATTTTTGAGCTTTCGCAAACCCTTTATTGTTGCCAGACCTTTCAGGGCATCCTCATTTAGTTCCAGGATCGTGACCCACAGTTTGAGAAGTATTGCAATAAGTCTAGGAGGGACTAGGAATTTCCATCTTTTAGATTTTTTTTTTCAGAAGTCTCACTCTGTACCCATGTTAACCTAGAGATCACTACGTAGCCTAGACTGGCCCTAAACTCCTATCCATCCTTCTGCCTCAGCATCACAAACACTAGGATTATAGGCATGAGCCAGCACACCTGGCTCTTTGTAGAGAAAACAGAGATGCACCATCCCATGCCATTCTGGACAGTGTTTTAGAAACCTTGGTTTTATAATCCCAGGATGGGCTTGGTGTATTAACATATCCATACTCCAGTCCTAGATGGCGTGAGTCACTCTTTTGACTTACAGGATCTTCCTTTTCTCCAAGAATCTGCAGAAACCTCGGTTTATTTTGGTTTGGTTTGGTTTTTTATTTGTTTGTTTGCTTTGGTTTTTTGGTTTTTCAAGGCAGGATTTCCCTGTGTAGCCCTGGCTTGTCTTGGAACTCACTCTACAGACCAGGCTGACCTCGAACTCAGTCATCCACTTGCCTCTGCCTCCCAAGTGCTGGGATTTAAGGCGTGCGCCACGACCGTCAGGCAAGACCTTGGTTTCTTGCTCTGCAGTCAGTCGGATTGGTTTTGCCGTGTAACAAGAGTCCCACTGTGCCGGGCGATGGTGGCGCTGGCCTTTAATCCCAGCACTTGGGAGGAAGAGGCAGGTGGATCTCTGTGAGTTCGAGACCAGCCTGGTCTACAAGAGCTAGTTCCAGGACAGGCTCCATATCTACAGAGAAACCCTGTCTCGAAAAAACCAAAAAAAAAAAAAAAAAAAAAAAGAGTCCCACTGTTCGCCACTGGTGGTTGTGCTCTCCTAAGGCCACGCACACGGTGACTTATGCACTTGGTCTCTTGCTCACTTGAGGCCTCTGAAAACCTACCTTTATGAAGAGCCGCTTGTTGGGAACTCTCCAAGGCCAGCTGGCCTGGGTCTGAAAAAGCCTGGGATAAAACTGGTCTCGCTGAACATAGCGGACAGTGAGGACTACTGAGACCTCAAGAACAATGGCAATGGGTTTTTGATCCTACTGCACGTATTGGCTTTGTGGGAGCCTAGGCAGTTTGGATGCTCACCTTACTAGACCTGGATGGAGGTGGGTGGTCCTTGGACTTCCCACAGGGCAGGGAACCCTGACTGCTCTTTGGGCTGATGAGGGAGGGGAACTTGATTGGGGAGGGGGAGGGAAAGGGGAGGCGGCGGTGGGGAAGAGACAGAAATCTTTAATAAATAAATAAATAATAAAAAAAAAAAGAAGAGCCGCTTGACACTGAACCCACTGTGGCTCTTTTAATCCCATTAACTGGGAGTGGCAGCAATAGGAATGAAGACTCACGATCACTTCACTGTTTATACATCAGGTTGCCGTAGTACTGTCCCCTCAACCAGATCAGTTTGGGGGTTGGGGGGAGGAGGCACGATTAGCATTTAAGCTGAAAATAATATACACACAAAGAAACCTCTTGCATGCAAGCTGGTCACTCATATTGACAGCCTCGTATCCTGAACTGACTGTAATGCCCATCCTGTCTAAGCAGCATCCAGATGCCCATAGACTGGAGTTCCCCTGGGCCCATGTTAGTGAAGATTAGCCCAAATGAGGACCGCTTTAGGTTCTATCCCATTGCTTGTCTAACTCATTGAACAAGGGTTTCACCTAATGATGAAGGCTATTGGAGGCTCAGGAAAAGAGGTGTCGCGTGGCTGGGTCTGAGTCCATACATGGGGTTTCTTCCTATAGCTTATCTGGTTATGAGATGCCAGGCTGTGTGTGGAGGAAATGAAAGCCATATGTTCAGGCCTTGGCCGGAACTTCAGACTGTATTAACACTGTCAAATATTTCAGCTGATTTTGAAGCTTTGGAGTCTGTTAAGTATACTCCCTAAAAACCAGATCTTTATTTTGTCTATGGGACTTTAGAGAGAGAAAAAGAAAAAAGAAAAAGCCTCAAGAATATCTATGGTGTATTTCAAATATGAAACTACCTCCAGCCAAAACAAACAGCCCGCTCCATTGGGTCGTTGGAGCAGCCAACATATTTGTGATGCTTAGTGTCACTGGATTCACTTCCAGCCAGTGCCCTGAAATCACATGACTGGTCACATCAAGGTTTAAATCATCCTGTGATGAATGTTAAAAATTGCCAGAGCTCTGAAAACTCCCAGCAGCCACTTCGACCCAACCTTCCATTTCAGAAAGGGAAACCCTGGCGGCTGAGAAGGCAAGCCCAGCAGAAATCGCATCCTGCAGTCAAACCAAATTAGTAAAATCTCTCCGAGCGCCCCTGTCCTTTCTCACCTTCAGGCATTGGCTCTGCCATTTCTCCCCACGTGGCAGACCAGCAGTGTCCAACATCTCCTCCCTCAGTCTGGGGATTCAGTACCCCCGCATTCAGGATTCCCAGCACTACTTCTTAGACTTGTACAAGACTAAAGTTGGTTTTGGCTGAGGGAGAAGTGGGTCTGAAACCCATTCAGTCACCACATTGACTTCACGACGTGTAGTGTTCGTTGAGTCTCAGTGGAGAGTTTGGATGCCGTCCTGGTAGCATGACTGTCAGTCTTAGACAATCTATTTGATTCACAGGACTATGAGATAAAGGCTGGCGTGTTTCTCGTACAAGCACCGTATAAGCTCAGGTTTTGGACTGGCTAGGATGAGCCTTTTATTTCCCACTGCCCCTTGGTGGTCTTTATTTTGTGAACTACCTCTGGCTCTCCTGGCAATGGCGCTACTGGGAGTCCTAATCACTATTATTGTAAATGAGACTTTTAAAATTGAACCCCAGGTTCCCAGAGCACACTCTCATCCCTTTGTTCCCACCCAGAAGCCTTTCCTTGGTGTTGCCACTTTGAGACCAGAGCCATGAAGGCACCAGTCCCCACCCCCACTCCGTGACCTTCATAACAGCTTTGTGAAAAGAGCAGAGCAAACATAATTTCATTTTCCTTGATTGTTTTTCAGTTTAAAAAAGAAATGATCTCAGGGCTGTCTAGCTCACTTGGGGCAGGGCTGGCCTGGCTTGCACACTGGTTCAGTCCTCACCATGGTAATGCTATGCAAAACCACGCGTGGTGGTGCATACCTGTGATCATGAGGTTGAGGCGGGAATATCAGGAGCTCAAAGTCATCTTCAGCTACATGGTGAGTTCAAGGCCAGCCTGGGCTACAGGAGACCCATCTCAAATAAAGTCCCAAAGACTTGTGAGACACCGTAGCTTGAGCCTCTTGCCCTCTTGAAGCCACACAGAGCTGCGGGAGCTTGTCCATGGAGGGGAGGAGGGGGGGAAGGCATGACAAATTTGCCGAGATAATAAAGACATAAAAGCTGTGAAGGTTGCCCAGGCATGGTTGCTCACACCTTTGATCCTAGCACAAAAGCTATAAAGGTATCCCAGAGAAGGAGAAGCAGCGGAGCTCGAACAAGTGGGAAAATGGATAAATTCTTCTCTGTGTCAGCTTGCAGTATCGCGATCGCTCAGCGTGCCCCCAAAATATCAGTAATAGGACAAGGGGGGGGGCATATAGCACAGAAACGCTGAGACAGCAGTCTGCAGCTGAGCACTAAATGGAGGAACTGTATTAAAGAGTCACAAGCCCCTGAGTCAAGTGGGTGTCACTGATGTCATCTCTAAATGCTGGAAATCTGGATCCCTGTGAGCTGTCAGCACTTTGCTTCATCCGGGGTATGTTAGCCAAGACTCTGCTTGTCCTCCAACTCATTCCCCTTACCATGCACTGAATGTGCTTCTTGAGTATAGGAGAGGGACATGCAAGTCTCCTGCTTCTGCATAAGTAGCCTATTGCATTCCGGTAACTATTTGGGCATGTCAGAGTCAGCAAGCTACGCCTATGAATTTAGCGTCTCATCGCCGGATCTGTAGTTCGATGATGACGTAAGTCATCAAGGAAGAGAAGTCCATCAGTTCTGTCCCGTGGCAGCCAACGCCCAGAAGTACTAGTAGCCGGAGATGGCTAGTAATGATCCGTCTAGCAGATGCCCTTTGACTTGGTTGGTTTGATTTGGAATCACTTTTGTTCAGTTGCGGGTATACAACCGTGTTTTGAATTCTGACCTTTCACCAGGCTAGCAGGATGAAGTGTAATATGTAATAATATTCTCCAGCAGTGCTAGGCAGTGACACTGGGACACAGTGCCTGGGCAGACAAGTCACAGGACAGTTGCTGAGCTGTGATGTATCATAGGTTCTGTTTGCCAAATGCATCTTCAGCTTACCATATCTTCAATTTAATAATGGGTTCATCAGGATATAACCCCTGTCTTAAGCCAAAGAACATCTGCGCATTACTCTAACTTTATGTAAGACTCCCAAGGCTTCTAGCTGCCCCTCCTTTCCTTTCTTTATAGATTGGACAAGGGGAGGCAGCGTTCAGCCAAGCTTTCTAGCCTCTTTCCCCCAAGGTGTTCACTCCCTTATGCACTTTGCCGCTCCCCCCTTAGGGCCCTGCCTCTTCCAGATGTCTCAGTTCTGTGGAGCCGCAGAGCCCGCTACAACCATGTGAGGCTTCCAGGAACTTGAAAGGCTGTTTCAGGAAGTGAATGGAGAAACTTTGGGGAGGGGAGGGTTTCTGCTTGAGGAAGGCCCCCAGCAGCCTTAGGGAGGGAAGGCCGGGTCTGCGATGATCACTGGAGCCCACTGAAGCGCTCGTTGCTGGCAAGCCTCAGCGTGGAATGGGATGGCCTGCACACCGGTCCAATTTCTCTAAAAGCACTTTCGCAGAGTGTTCTGCCTCGTAGGTTAATGCACAAGACATGAGCTGTAAGTGGAAAGTTGGCAAAGCCCTTTGGAAATTGGCTGAAGGGCAGGAAACAAAGGATAGCTATAAAGAAAGCTAAAAGGCTGTTAATTGAGGAGTGCCTCGGGGGCTGGGCTTGCCACTGGCTTTGTATTATTTACATAAAAATTGTGTGGAAAAATGGCATTGAAAGGGATTTTCATGCTGGTTCATGGAACCGCCTCAGCAAGCTGAGTGGAAATGCGAGTAGAACAGGTGAGGACTCCAGTCACTGATGGGATCGGAGAGCAGCATTTTCACACAGGTAGGTAAGAACCCACGTGATTCCATTGGCCAGGTTTTTCCCTTTGATGACCTGGGCTAATTTCAGACTGGAAGAATCGACCTGCCACTTCTTGGACCAGCAGAAAGCATTTTGAAGTCATTTGGGCGCCCCGTTCACAGGGCAGATCCTGAAACAGTATTATCTTCACACCTGGAAACATCTGTTTCAGGAAGGACTGAGCAGTAAATGGAAACCCCTCTTAAATACAAATGTTAAGACAGGGCCACCTGGCATTCTCTCCCTCCCTCGTTACTTAGTATTTCCCGTCCAGCGGAGCTCAGATGAGCATAGTAGCTTATTGTAGGGTCGCCCCAGTGGGAAGCTAGCCAGCTCCCATCTAAGATATCATGGGCTTAACATATGAGGTAGGACTTGGAGTTGGGAGCCCAGGGGTGACATTTACTGTCCTTCCCATTGTCTTGGGAAACTAATTGTGTCTGTCATCACAGAGTCTATAGAGCCCTTGATTTCCAGGCCCTGTCGGACCCCTGTGACCTTGCTACTCAAAGTGTGGTTCCGGAATTTGTAAGTCTGACATCACCTGGAGAACTGTAGGTTCTCATGCCCTCCTTAAGAAGCATCTGCGAGCCGGGCGGTCGTGGCGCACGCCTTTAATCCCAGCACTCGGGAGACAGAGGCAGGCGGATCTCCGGGAGTTCGAGGCCAGCCTGGTCTACAAGAGCTAGTTCCGTGACAGGCACCAAAGCTACAGAGAAACCCTGTCTCGAAAAACCAAAAAAAAAAAAAAAGCATCTGCGAGTGCTCAGGCTCCTTGGCTGAGTGGTTTATACACTAACATTTGAGGAAACATGGCTCCAGCCACTCCCAGCAACCACAGAAAATAAAGCAAAGAGGGGTTGGTTGCCTCCCATCAAGGGAACATAAGCCATGAGTACCTTGAGGAAGGATATCTGAAGATTCAAGTTCTGGGCCTCATGGACCCCCAACCCTACTTGCTCCGAAGGCTCAGTGCTTTCTTCAGGATGTCAGCTCAGCCCGAAGTGAGCATGCATTTGAGGAAAAAGAAATTTAAAAGCTGGTAGAGTATGCTGCTGAGTGTTCCCTGGGGATGGCATCAGGTGCCGGCCATCAGCTAATCGTTACTATCCAATCCGCAGGCCACAGAGGCCCAGACCTGTGGCTGCTTCTCATTTGAGCTCCTTTACCAGGGTCAAGCATTCTTTTAGTTTCAGGCACCCCACCAGGCTGTCTGCTAACCACAGGCCTAGACAAACCATTCTAGATCAGAGGCTGGATTTGAACCATCTGGTCGACCTCTTAGAATCCGTTACCTATACCTGAGATGGCCAATGCCACCAGTGTGAAGGGACACACGAGCAACAGCCTATGCCATATTCTCTTTTTCTCTTCCCACCCCTACCCCGGTGCTTTCTCCAGGCATGCAGGATAAAGGAATTGAGAGAGAGGAAGTTGGTGAATCATTAAATTGATGTTTGTCCTCAGCCCATGAAGTACTGTAAGCAGGGAGGCTCTGCAGAATCAGGAAGGAATGACTATGAACCCCCCCAGACTCCCCTGTGCTCCTCCCTGCCCCACCAACCCTGTCCGAGTAGGGTTAGCATAGAGTTGTACGCTCTGAATTCTTTCTAGTTTCCCAGGGATGTCCTGTCCTCTGTAAAGAGTTTCTTAGGCCAGTGTTGAACTATCACTAGCATTAAAGGCCTGAGATGAGAGAAGGTATAAAACTTGTCCGGCAGCATGCTTTGGAAATACAGCTTGAGCTTCCGCCTTTTCTAACTTGTCAACCCCAAGTGTAATACCATAACCTCGTCCTTACCCAGAGGGAGGGGGGGTTTGTGACCCTTTGTGCCTTAGAAGAAATGATTTCAAATAAGATACGCATTAAACAAAGTATGTCTCCTTAGTCCTTAATAAATACATATGGAGTCATTTCTTAAAACCCCAAATGGACTACATCTCCCTTACAGACTGTTTCTTCAAATGGAAGAATCTATTTTTTTTTTCACTTTATATTCATAGCAATTGGGAAAGGATGGCTTTTAATATATGCAGAAGAAGCCGACCAGGCTAGCTCATCATGGCTCACACAAGGTCCATGTGTAAGTCATCTCGTCAGCGGTATCTCAAGTGTTACCTTTTCTACTTGTATTATTTCTTGTTAATTATCAAGCCCTTTCCGGGCCCCATTCCCAGTTGTGACTAGGCCTAAGTGTCTGTGAACAAGTCCCAGAAAAGAGGCTGTCCACTCCACAAGGCTCGCAATGGGATCAAGTTCCTTGTAGCTCATCTATGAAAAACAGTAAGGCAGACAGACCAAAGCCAGGAATCAGAAGCCACTTGGTTAGAAACAAAAGCAAGAGCAAAGCAGCACCCACGCACCCCCTCTCCCCACTTCTCACCTTGCAGTCTCCCTGTTCTTTTCAGGTTAGAGTCTACGATCTCTCCAGATACGAGCACGGAGCAGACGACGTGCTGATCTTGGCTACGGACGGACTCTGGGATGTCTTATCCAATGAAGAAGTAGCGGAAGCAATCACTCAGTTTCTTCCTAACTGTGACCCGGATGACCCTCACAGGTGGGCACGTTGTAAGCACTGTGTGGTCTCACGGGGTCTCCTGCGGGAACGGCTCAGGAACCAAATGCAGGGGGGCTGCGCGTCTCATAGAGGTACTCCCATGACAGAAAACCCGCCTTAAGCTGACCCCCGAATACAGATGGCAGAGAACTCAATTTATTCAAGTTTTCCAGGGGACTGAGGACAGGCTGTTTGTAGAATGCTTGCTTACCATTGCTTACCCACGAGACATGGGTGCAGTCGATAGCACCTCATAAATGGCTTGGTGGCGCAGGCCTGTAGTCCTAGCACTTAGGGTGTGGAAGAAGTTCAGGGTCATGAGCTAAGAAAGGGGTTTGAAGCCAACCTAGGCTACATGAAACCCTATTTAAAAAAAAAAAGAGCAACATTTCTTTTTCGCTTTTTTTCTTTGTGAAGAGCAAGAGGGATTGAGACAGGTTCCAGTATGTAATGCTGGCATGCCTAGAACTCACCGTATAATGGACCAAGGTATCCTCACTCTTGGAAGGAGCCTCCTGCCCCTTCCTCTGTAGTACCTGCAGCGTGAGCCGCCACAGCTGCCTCCGTTCTCAGGTTCTTACTGCAGGTTGATTGGGTTTTGATCCTGCTGGCAAGAATGATGACAGGTCCTTTCATGTATTGATCATCCCTTAGGAAATTTTTTCTTTTGAGAAGTTCAGAGAAAGGAGAAGGTGGTTACAGTGGAGGTTTCCTTTGTGGTATTTATTACGCTAGGCTAAATACCCCAGCAGCCCTGAAGACTCAAAACCCTAGAAGAAAACACCTCTAGAAGAAGGGCAGCCTTGACTATAACACCAAGAAATGATTCATCGTGAGTAAAAGCCAGTAGCTCAACAGACAGCATAGCTGAAAATATTCCCTCACTGAACTGGTTAGCAAAAAATATAAATAAATATCTTAGCTTGCATCAGAGCATTTTAAGAGCTCTGAAAACATGCTCAAGGATGAGGTAGGGATGGTGGCATGTGCCTTTAATCCCAGCGCTCTCGAGGCAGAGACAGGTGAATATCTGAATTGGAGGTCTTCCTGGTCTACAGAATGAGTTCCAGTTCAGTCAGGATGACATAGAGAAACCCTATCTCCACAAACCAAAATCTAAAAGGAAAGAAAATATGATTAAGGAGAAGAGACTAGAAAAATTACTCTGCAGATTTTAAAAATAAGTAAATGGGGAGCTAGATGGGTGGCTCAGTGGTTAAGAGAACTTGCTGCTCTTGCAGAGGACCCAGGTTCAGGTCCCAGCACCCACATGGCAGCTCACAACTGGCTGTAACTCCAGCTCCAAGGAGTCCATCACCCTCTTCTGGCCTCCACAGGCACCAAGCACATGCAAGGTGTGCATACATATACCCAGGCAAAGCACTGATAACATGCAATTTAAAAAATACATATTTGAAATATATAAATGGAACTTCTAGATATTAAAGATATATAAAATAGAAAGTAAAAGTTCAGTGACCAGGCTAAAGACAGTTGAAGAGAACACAGGCAAGATAGAAACTGGACTGAATAGGTTACCTCTCATACAGCTCGACATACAAGGAGAAAAGAAACAACGAGACACTGAACAACGAGAAAGGTAACCTCAGATGCTCTGTATGTTTCCAGAAGGAGATAACATAGAAGATGGGGAAAGGGGAATTACAGAATTCTTGATCAACGCCTAACCTGAGAGCCAGAAAACCCAACAAATCTCATATAAAACAAATTTTTAAAAAGGAAATTGTAAGTAGCTACTTACGTTCCTTACTTATTGAAAAAAAATGCATTTACTTTCATGTTTTGCTTCCTGTGTCTGTGTACCACAAGTGTGCAGTGCTCTCATAGGCCAGGAGAGGGCATCTGGTCCCCTGGAACTAAAGATACAAGTGGTCGTGAGCCAACACGTGGGTGCTAGGAATTGAACTCGGGTCCCCTGAAGGGCAGCAAATGCTCTTGGCCCCTGGGCCATCTCTCCAGCCCTAAATAAGTACTTCTTAAGAAGCTGACGACCCTTAGGTGCAGGCACCTCAGAGATGCTAGAAAATAGATGTACACAGACTTACCACTTACAACAGTCTCTTAGAACAATAGAAGAGTCGAGGAATCCTGAATGGCTTCAGTTGACTGAGCGAAAGGCTGTGAATCCAGAAAACTATCAATAAAGGAAACGAATTAAAGAAATTTCCATAACAAAAACTAAGAAATTTTATTGCCAACTCTGAGGAAAATTTTGAAGGGAAAGGTCCCAGCCGAAAGACCAAAGAAACCAAGTGGATTGTTAAACCAAAGTATGAGCAAGTACGTGGATGGGCACAGACACACATTCTCTGTATGAAGTACCGAGACAGCTAAAGTTGTTAGAACTAATTTGCTGGATTAAAATTGTACGTAGCTGAGGTGTCACCAACCTCACTTAAATCCTAACACTGGACATTGGAGACAGAAGAGTCACAAGTTCAAGGACAGCCTGAGGTAGGTAGCGATCCCATCTCATAAACACACTCACCACCAGCAAAACAGCATGCTAATTGGAAGGACAGTCATCAGCTTAAATAGGCTATGTTTTTTTTTCTGTTTGTGAACATGTTGAACATATTTAAGTTGTAAACTTTAAATAAATGTAAATAGTTAGGGAAACTAAAATAACAGTGTCATGGCCCGGTTGATAGTGGGAAGAATCCCACGTGGAATTGAGCCATATTTCTGAACATCTTATCAATCAAGGAGAAAAATTATTATGTAAAACTATAAATAACCTGGGTCTTGGAAATAGTGCTACATATGGAAAGTATAAAGGCTGAATCTTGGCATTTTTCCCCCTGCTTTTCAAGCTAAGCATAGATGAAGGCTCCACTCACCTCTGACATACCAGAAGTGACTGCCTTCCCTCCATGTCATAGATACCTCCATCTGGAGCTTCCCCTGTGTTCCAAGAATCCTCAGCCACAACTGCTGACATTTTGACCACGGGGGGGGGGGGGGAGACAAACAACAAAGACTGAAAGAAACCTGTAACCTCAGAGAAAGACATGTCTTAATGTTTTCAGCCTATTCGCTCCATATAAACTTTCACAAAAGAATCCATGTAGCCCCCAGGCTCTGCGAAGCTGTCTGTCTGTCCATGTTCCCCCTGTGTGTATGCCACACACTTCCAATTCCAAGTCCATGGTGCTTACATCGGTGACAGCATCCAGTGCCGGAAGTGAAAGCAGCAGAATAAATCTCCAAGGGAGTCATAGAAGGAAAAATAAAGACCAGAAGGACAACATGTATACCAAAAGGATAATTTATTAAGCCAAAATTTGATTCCTTGAAACATCTAACCCATTTAGAGGAACACAAAACTACAATGGAATTTCTCTTGCCACTCACAGAATGGATGGAAGGCAGTCACAGACGTAGAATGCTGTGTGCTTCCACTCAGGGGTGGAATTCCTTCTCTAAGAGGTCCTGGAAGAGGCAGAGAGTGAACTTACTGGGTGTCGAGGGTTGGAAGGAGGGAGGAACGGGAGTTGTTGAGTAATGAGTTACAGTTGGGAAAGAGGACAAAGCACGAGAGATCAATCGATGCTGGTGATAACCTCACCATGATACAAGTGCCCTTAATACCACAGAAAAGCACTTTAGATATAAACTTTAATAAGGTAGATGCAGTAAAGCTGATGTTATATATTTATCATAATCAAATTAAAAACTAATAATAAAATCAATTCTAAAAGGCAATGAAAATGAACAAAGTTCATAAATTCTGGGACATTGATAAAAATGGAATTCAAATAATAGTAGCTCCAAATAGTTATAACGCAGATGCAGCAATAATTAAAACATAAGAGGCAATCCAAAATTAGATCAATATAAAGATATCATTTCAGCCAATATTGAATCTATATAGCACCTTATAATAAAAATATCATGGGGTTTTGAGGACTGAAGTTACAATGAAGAAGAGCAATGGCTGCTCTTCCAGTTCCCAGCACCCACATGATAGCTTCAGACTGTAACTCCAGTTTCAGGGATCCTGACACCCTCACACAGACACATATGCAAGCTAAACACCAATGCACATAAAATATTTTTTTAATTTTTTAAAGTCATGTCAGAAATATCCATAATTTGTTTTAATTTTATTTATTTTTATTTTATTGTAAGAGTGTTTATCTGCATGTATGCATGTGCGTGCAGTACCTACGGGGGGATGGAATAGGTCATCAGATCCCCTGGAACTCGGGTTACAGCAGGTAGTGAGCTGCCCCATGAGTGCTGGAAATACAACTCCAGTCTCTGCAAGAGCAGCAGCTGCTCGTAACCACTGAGCCATCTCTTCAGCCCAGTGGATTTGCACAGACTCTGACAAGCTGATTCAAGGCAAGTGTAAAGAAACAAAACTGGAGTTCTATTCTAACATTTATTTAGGCTGATCAAAGTCCTGCCCTGCTTGATAGTAAGATAAAACTAAGTCTAACTAACACAATAAGAAAACTTAAAATTTCCCCTTATATAAAAAAAAATCAATCAATCAATGAGCTAATAGTAAGCCTAGGTAGAGTGGGACATCTAAAAAGCAAAAATAAAAAAAAAACTTTTAGTAAACAGCATAGGCGATCATCCTATGGCCTTGGAGTTGGGAAGAGTTTCTTACAAAACACAAGTAGGTTTTTGTTTGGTTTTGTTCAGACCAATAAGGGTCTGGGGAGATGGTTCAGCACTTAGGAGCACCTGCTGCTTCCAGAGGACTCGGGTTCAGCTCCAAACATCTACATCGGTGATTCATAACCTGTAACTCCAGCTCCAGGGAAATACAGTGCCCTCTCTTGCCCTCAGGCTCTTCTGTCCTCCGAGGGTGTATGTACACACATGATGTAGACACACTTGTGCAATACCTAAACGTAAAATAAATGAGTCCTTTTTTAATGTAGTCAATGTCCCTACATTAGCAATCACAAACTTTGTTTCTTCAAAAGACAGAAATAGCCAAATGGTAAGCTGTGAGCCAAGGGAAGATGTATGTACCTTGTTCAACCTAAGAGGGATTTTTATCCATTCTGTATGCAGGACTCTAATAGAGCAATAAAACACGCAGGCTGGGGGTATAGTTCCATTGGTAGAATGCTTGCCTGGCACAAATGCAGCCTGAGTTCAGTCCAAAGAACAGCATGGTGTGTTGGTGTACGCCTGCCATCCCTGCCCTGTGGGAATAGATGCAGGAGGATGCTTGTTGTGGAATATTATTTTAACTAGGCAAAGATGTGCTACGCTTGTTCATGCTGTGGAATATTACTTTAACTATGTAAAGGTGCATTGCTTTTGTTTGTGCTGCAATTGTTTAATGATATAAGGATGTGTTGCATCTGTTTTGCCTTGCCTGCCTATGGCACCTGATTGGCTAGTATAGAGCTGAACAGCCAATAGCTAGGCAGATAAAGGATAGGCGGGGCTGGCAGGTAGGAGAACTCTATGCTGGGGGAGAAAGCAAGAGAAGAGAATGAGGAGAGCCATGGGGGTGGGGGGAAACATGCCCAAGGCAAGAAGCCAGGCAGCACCAGACATGAGAAGCAGTGAAAGTTAGACCAAAAGTAAAAAGCCCCAAGGAGAAAAGGTAGATAAAGAGAAACAGTTAAGTCAAAAGAGCTAGCCTAAACTAAGCTAAACTAAGCTAGGCCAAGCGTTCGAAACTAATAACAAGTCTCTGTTCCTGATTTGGGAGCTGGTTGGTGGGACACTTTTCCTCCTAGAATTGGTTGGTACAGTTGTGCTCGGGTGCAGAGGTGCTGCTGGGCTTAGCTAACAGTTCTTCCCTTGGCTCCCCCTTTGTTCTTCCTCATCTGCGGTTCTCGTTTTCATTCACGGTCTGTCCCCTACTTGTTAGCATGGCAGTCTTCCCTGCTCTGTAAAGCTGGCTACAAGTTAGGAGTGACAGGCCCTTGGTGCTTTCTGCATCCCCCCCCCCACCCCCGGGCTCTGGTTTTGTTTACTAGCCCATCTGTCCCCATGGCAACAAATCTGCCCACCATGGAGTTAAAACCTACAGCCGGTACGTGTGTGCCCAGTCAGAGTGGGTGCCTAGGTACAGAAGAGCTTGCAGAGACAGCAATTAAAAAAAAAAAAAAAAAGGTTTGGTTTGGTTCTTGATTTTATTTTTGGTTTTTTAGTTTGACTCTCAAGAATGGCAAGTCAAAGCCTGGCAGGGGGACGGGGGGGGGGGGGGGCGGGGGGGGTGGATGAATGGCTGAAACTGAATTTTCAAGAAGAGCTGGGGTAGCTAGTTAGAATGTGGCCTCAGCACCCCATAACCCAGGCATGGGGGTTCCACCTGCTGTCCTAACACTCTAGGGTAGCAATCAGGAAGATTGGTAGCTCAGGGTTATCCATGCAAGTGTGAGGCCAGCCTGAGCTACCAAGTAAGAAAAAATAAGAGACTCTTGATAAGAAAGATTCTGGTTCATTTTTAACAGAATACAGGCGGCAAATGTCTAAAACTTTTCTACGTTATAGGATGTCTCCCATTGAGTTTCATTCACTTGGCCAGTACTCCAAAGGGCTTGTTCTGAGGGCCAAGGTTGGTTATAATACTGGGAAAGAATCTGAGGTAAAACAGACTCCTCTCCTGCCCTCTCACAGTCTGAAGTGAGAGATTACAGAAGCTTCCAGAACTTGCCACTTGAGTAACTAAAAAGAGAAGTTAGCCTGGAACAACGGATGTTTAAAATCTGAAGAATTAATTATTGGCCTGAGGCAGGCAGCAGAGTGGTGAGGTTGGAGATCGGGCATGGGACCCCAGCACTCCGGTGTGGCTGGTTGTGCTAGCCTGGGAGTTGTCATCAGACAAGGTGTGAGAACAACTGGATCATCTCCGGGCTTTCTGAATTACACACATGCTTTGTAAGAAAGGGGAGCCTGTGGTAATGAAACAGAACTTGTGTGATTTGTTCATTATGAAGACAATCAGGAAACATCGCTGAGTAACAGCGTTTGGATTTCTTCGTGCACCCTGTGTGTGCCCTAGTAATGGAAGCCGTTCTGGGAAATCAAGTAGACTTCATTTGTTTCAAGCTCTGGAATTAGGTGAAGCGGCATTCTCCTCTCTTTGATGTGTGTGGCGTTGTTCTACGTGAGCTGTATAATGTGGCAGGAGGGCCCCAGCCTTAGCCTGTCTCCCTGAGAGGCTCGTGAACTCTGAATGCTCGGGCACTCTCTCTGCTGGGAGCTGGAGAAGCTGTAAAATGGAAACTCAAGTGGAAGATGCCCTAAAAAGTCTTAGCCCGGCCATAACTCGGAGATGAGAAGCCCGCAATTCCAGAGGCCCTATTCACCTTTCCATTCCTTTCTCTGTGAAAGTGGCCCAGGAGCCCAGGTTTGCTAATGGAATCCTGATACGGGGGAAAGGAGATGGTGACTGTGCCTGAGCCTTAGGGGGGCTGACCCTCGGGTCGAAAATGACAAAGGAATAATGCACCCCTAGTGTGGGAAACCTGGGGGACCAGAGAAGAAGCAACCCAAGGAAAAAGGACATGTTTCTGAGTCTGATAGTCTCTGTAGACCTGTCTCGCCCTGAGACATGAACCAGGTTTCCCTAGTGTTATCTAGAAAAGAAGCCAAGAGAAAGAAGCAGAGCCCAGGTTGACGAGACAGGAGTTTGGGGGTTCTTGTTTTTGTTGTTTGTGGTTTTTCTCTCTTTCATTTTTCTTTTGCTTCCTGATGACGGCAGCTCTCAACAAACGCCCAGCGTTATCTTCCCTTGATGAAGTCCTCCCCCAAAAGAGGAATATAAAACCGCACCGTCTCCCTCACTTTGTGAGGGATGAGTTGATTAACGTAAAGACCAGTTAACATACTCCTGACCTTCACACCTGGGCCTGGCGGGGAGGTTACACACCGCCCAGTGATCTGATAAACCCCAGCTTTTCTTCTCTTTGAACTGTCTCCACAAAAGAACCAGAAAATTCAAAGGCAGCTTTATAGAGGACCCAGAATGTGAGTGCACTATGCTTTGGTCTTGCTTTCATTTTATTGGTGTTTGTCCTGAAGTCCTGTGGAGCCAGGCAGCTCTTTGACTCTTCTGTAGGGTCACCTAGGAAGCACCTCAGGTGAATATTCTAGAGAGAGGTTGTTGAAGTTCACAGGGGTTGGGCTACACCAAACCCTTGTTCCCCTAACTCTAGCCAGACTCAAGTCATGTGACTCAGAGACACCTCTGAGGTAAAACAGGAGGACTGACCGTCATCCCCTCTGCGAAGCTAGAGGTTCACTGGTGAGTCTCCCAGGGGAAATTATTCAAAGTGGGAGCAACTGTCTGAACTATCTGTGATTAATGTTTTGTCAGAGGGGAATAAATTGTTACTATTACTGAAAGGGAGCTGGGTGGGCAAAGGCAAGAAAAATGAGAACCGACGTGAAAACAGGTCCTGGACTCACGCTTCGAGTGCTGAAGCAGATCTTCACAGGGCTTTGCCAGCCCGTTATTTCCCAGAACCCCTCTATAGAAGCCTTAGATTTTCTCTCTTACCTCCTAATAGCTCCCTGTTGCCCCTGCCATGCCACAAGGAGATATGTGTGCTCTCTGCAGATATAAGCCCCAGCACACGCTAAGTACATAGAGCTGCCTGCCCGGCCCTGTCAAGAGTCTGAAGGAGTCGTAAAATACCAACGTACCAAAATCTCTCTCCCTCAAGCGTGAGACTTGTTACTGGTAAGGGTGTTCTTCCCTTCTGCCCTCTCATTAGCCCTGGGCTTTGAGAAGGAATGGGGAGGAGAAAGGTCAAACACCCCACTGACAGCCCACAGCCTTAATGGCCGTATTAAATGCCAGTTTGTATTACCCCAGTAATAATCTAATTTATTTTGGCAAAAGACAAAACCTCTCTCTCTCTCTCTCTCTCTCTCTCTCTCTCTCTCTCTCTCTCTCTGAATTCTTTCTGTAACTTAGTTGAACTAAGTTCCTCAGCAACACCATATGCTTTCCAGAAACTATGCCTCAAATGCAAAAAGGAAGGACACCCCCTTCCCAGTTCTCCCCCGCCCCCCTCCAACTTATCGCTTGCAGGTTTTAGGGACAAATTCCTGAGTGTTTGATCTGGTTTTGGAGACTAGATCAAAATCTGCACTTCTGTCCCTTGTGCGCTGTTTAGCATATTCAGATCCGTGGGAACCTGGAAGTCAGCCTGAGCCCCGGGCTGCAGCAGTCACTGCTTCTCTGCTGTTGCCGGGGCTAGCAGAGGGAGCTGTGTGAGCTCTCAGCTATGCATGGGGACTTCCAAAGAGCTGGCCTGGGAGGACGGCGAAGGAGCTGGGTTATTATTCCTCCTCGTATTGAAATGCTGCTGTTTGGGAACTGGACTAAAATAAACATTCACCACTGAAGAAACCAAGGAGCCCAGCCACTGCCAGGGCACTGAGAAGCAGACAAAACCTGGCAGTGGGTAGCAGGGGGCAGGGGATCCTCGCTCTTCCCACGGGGTGGGGCGCTCTCTCCAGCCTGATGCCTTGTTCTAGTGTCTCAGGTTCTTGGCCTAAACTAGTGTCAGAAAACCATGAGTAGCTAGCTTCATGGGCTTCATCTTGGTTTTGAGGGGTGACCCAGCTCCCATGGGTTCACCTAATATATGTGTCTCCTCTCAAAACAAATTACTACTTTCTGAGCACAACAAAGGCCCCCTCCACTCATCACCACAGACCCCTTCCAGTGTCCCAAAGCTGGGGAGTTTTCTCCCTCTTAAATCTCAGAGACCTGCTCAGAATGCCAAGAGGGCTCCTCCTCCCTTCCCATTACATTGTATTGTTGAGGGGGTGTGGGCCAGCAGATGGAGGTTGCCTTTTATATGCAAATATTTGGATCCCTCTTACCCACCTACCCTCCCTCTTAGAGGACCCTTTCTGCACCATCCAAATGACTAGCTAGCGGGAGTTCCCACCCAGTGATAGCTGCTAAGGGCTGTAAGGACAGCTTGAGGACCTGAAGTTGACTTATTTTGACAGTCCCACACTGATGCCTCGTGGGAAACAGCCTCTGTAAGAGGTAAATGACTTAAGGCAAAAGCTCATGGGAAGGAGACAGCATTTGAAGTCTCATGAGGGAAGGGACAGTTCACACTACATGATCTCTGGCCATGTGCCGGCCGCCATATTGGATGCTTAAACGGCAGAAAATCTTTTCTCTGCAGAAGCCTGGAGATTTACAGTTTGACTACTCCAGACTTACAGGCGAGGAAAAGAGGGGCCCTAGAAGCTAAGAAACTTTTCCAGAGCCATCCATTTGGGTGGTGTGAAAGCAAAGATGAAATCTTAGTGGTCTATAACCACTGAACCTCTTGTCTGGATCACTGAATATGTGACTGAATTGCAAAACAGCAGAGTTTATTGCACCCCCCTTGGTGGTTACAGAAGAGCTTCAGCCTTCCCATAGTTGTAGCCTTGTGTTTTCTCTACTGTCCCTACTGTCCCCCCCTTCCCCAGCTTCCTCCACCCCTCCATTCCCACCCCCCATCCCCGCTTCCCATTTCTGCCCTGTGAATTTTCCAAACTCCAGTTCTTCCCTGATGGTCTTTTTTTTTTTTCTGCAGAACTTTGTTGATCAATATTGAAAGCTTAGGACAGGGAAGAAAAAAACAATCTTAAAATTCAAAACTCATCTCCTAGGGAGATCCTTGGCCTTGGAGAGAGTGAGCATTTCCAATGACCCTAGTTCCCTGGTGCTGCCGGGGCAAGCATTTGTGAGGAAGGCACTGGTAACTATAGCCGTTCCCCATCCAGCTTCCAGAATTGCCAGCCGCCTCAACCAGCCAGGTCCCCGGCACCCACAATTCACCTCCTGTCCTGTCTTCAGCTGCTCCCTATCCTTCGCTTCCGGGCTGTGTGTTTTATGTTTGTTTCATGTCCAGGACATGTCCCTCCGTCTGTGGCACGTATATGTCCTTGTGTTCAATGTGAATTCTTGGTGTCCTCCTGCTTCGTGGCCACAAGAAGCGTCTTCTTTCATTGTCACCAGCCCGGGCATCTCTGGGAAGGTAGAGCTTGGAAAACAAACCAGGAGCGAAGGTAGCTGGGGGGGAGGATTTCTTTGTATGCTAGTCTCGATGAAAAGCAGCCTCGGACTGGTTCCATGCTCAGAACAAATTGACTTTTGAATGCGGGGGATAATGCGGTGTCCACCAGCTTGGCCCGCTCTAGCAACTGCAACCAAAACGCCTTCTCCGAGGGCTGAGCTCAGTCTGTGAGGACAGCTTCCATACAAGGGCCTCACAGTTGGCTTTCCTTCTAGCTCGGGTTTCCCATCCCATAAAAGGCCTGCTAGGAAGCTGTCCAGAGAGCTCAGGTTCATGGCTCACTTGTAGGATGCAGTGTCCTACCGAGAGCTGTCTGGTGGGGAGGTTGTCACACACACACACACACACACACACACACTGCTGCAGCTGAGAAGCCATGCTCGGAATGAATCTCAACTCCTCGGAATGGGGTGGGGCCCAGATGTTCCCTACTTTTCTCCCTCAGGTTAGAGCCTGCTCCTCCCAGAAGAACATGGTTACTAAGGGCAGATACCTGATAAAATTAAGGTTCTAAGTTAAGGAAGAAATGGCTAGGTAGGCCTAAGACACAGGACAGATATGAGATCAGCCTTCATACTACTACTCTGACATAGGGATCCTAAGCCCCCAAATTAGCATAAATGTGTGAATCACTGGGGAAAATCCATAGCATCCCCTCACAAACACACCCACACCAAAGATAGTTTTACATCTCTAGCTAACCCTGGGCATGGCAGTCAACAACTGATTTCAGAAGAAAAGCTTGTGCCTTGCCTTAAAGCACACACATGGAGCCAGGCAGTGGTGGCACACACCTTTAATCCCAGCACTTGGGAGGCAGAAGCAGGCGGATCTCTGTGAGTTCGAGTCCAGCCTGGTCTACAAGAGCTAGTTCCGGGACAGGCTTCAAAGCTACAGAGAAACCCTGTCTTAAAAAATCAAAAAAAAAAAAAAAACCCACACATGGAGAAAATCATAAAGATGTGATTGAAACCCTGCTACTCAGCCACCCCCAGAGAAAACCTGGATGCAATAGGATGGTTTGAAAGGAATTAAACCTGTGAATGTAGAGTCATCCAGCGGATTTGGGAAAGAACTGGAGAAGCCATCGCTATGATGAAGTTGCTCCCTGAATGGACTGAGTGTCGAACTTCTGAAGAAACAATCAAAGGAGAGAAGACCGTCACGTAAGAACAAGTGCAGGCTACCTCTAGAAGGTGCAGTAGCCAGGAAATTACCTAAAAACCTCAGGGCCAGAGATGGCTTATCCTGTGAGGGTGCTTGCCACCAAGCCTGATGAACCTAGGTGACCCCTGGAGCCCACCCACGGGCTGGAAGGAGAGAACAGACTCTACAGAGTGTTCCACGTGCATGCTGCGGCATGCTCATACACACATAAACAAACAAGATATTCATAAACTAAAGTACTTTTGCAGAGGACCAGAGTTTGGTTCTTAGAACCGTATCAGGTGACTTATAAACATGAAACTCCAGCTCCAGGGGATTCGACACCCTTTTCTGATACACACGCACACGTGTATGTGCACACATACACACACGCACACATAACACTTGAGTCGCAATAACAGTCTCTAATACTGCACCTTGAAGAGTTATTACTCTTAAGTTGAATCAAGATTTTCATTTGTCCCAAGCTGATGTACGTTCATCCCTGGAGCATTGCTAAAGGACTTTATCTTAATGTCCGTCTATAGCAGGAAACAAAAAACCACTCAGGGTGAAAATGGCCCGAGACAAGCGAAAACATTTGTATGAGCGTTGGTTCCCTTCCATGCCCAAATACTAAATGATAATGGTGACCACTAGAGGCTTAAAGCCAAGGCAAACTACAATAGTACACCGCTACATGGATGGTGAAGGGAAGGGTTCTCATGCCATTTTAGTTTTTTTTAGGAATAAGGCAGAAATAGTGAACTGTGTATTAAAAATTGAGTAGGCTTGCCAAATGGACAGAAGTAAATAATATCTCAAGTATCACCTGTCTGTGGGGTGTCCATGTTCAAAAGCGTTAATATGGGAGAACATAAGCGGAAAGGGAAACGAATGGAAAGCCCAGAACAAGTCTTCGTACCTGTGTGCGTGTCTATGTTCTAGAGAAAGTAAAGGCCAGATACACCAGTGTCATCATAAGTGCGACTCTTCATGACGATACACTTGGGCGTATTTTATTAGCCAGGCCCCATTGGAGAAATGATACTCTTAAAACAATGAGATTTAGAAGCCCTTATTCTGCTCTGTAAGCTTTAGAATTGAATGCTATCAAGGGGAGAAGGTGGCAATTGTGATTTCTTGCTTCGGGGACTAGAATGTCATTATTTAGGGATGATTGATGAGGGAGCGACTCCTTGGAAGTGAAACCAGATGAACGTTTATCGAGTTCTTCCTAAGTCCTGATTGGGGCCTACGAAGAAAATTAAGAACGTCAGGGAGAACAGGTGCTGTGTGTTAGGGAAGTATCACGCCTGGGTGCCAGGAGAAGGAGGCCGTTCAAAAGGCGATTACACGGTTAAAGAACACAGTTGCAGGATGTCGGAGGGGATGAGCCCTGGGATTGGGCTGTCAGAGGACAAGTAGGGAGGGTACAGTGCCTCCTGCTGAGATGCTGGGGGAACAAAAGGAAAGGAAAGAAATTGGAGGAACAAGAGTGGATTTCTGTACCAGGAAGTTCAGGACCTGGGGCTTTAGATTGGTTGGTAGAGTACTTACCTAGCATAGACAAAGCCCTAACTTCAATCTCCAAGACCCCATAAAACTGGACACGGTGGTACAGAGGACCCTAGGACTCTGGAGGTAGAGGCAGGAGAATCAGAAGTTCCGGTCATCTTCCAGTTCAGCCTGGGTTAGACGGTTTCTCTGAAATAAAGCTTAAAACCTGAGGGAAGGGCTGGAGAGATGGTTCATTAAAAACTAGGCTCACAATCAAAACTTCAGGAGAAACGGATAGATAGTGAAATCCCAAAGAATTTATCTTTCAGTAAGTGACAGCTGTATTTTAAAACTAAAACCTCATTGGATGAGGCCATTGTCTCCAGGTGACCCAGGACTCAACTTTAATAAGTTCTACTGTATACATGTGTGAAGTTCTCGTGTGTGTGTGTGTGTGTGTGTGTGTGTGTGTGTGTAATCAAGAAAATAGTGGCGAAGCTAACTCTGGTTTGAAAATACTGGGGAGGCCAGGCAAGATGGTTCATGCCTGTGAGCTCAGTACGTCAGAGGCCGAGGCAATACAATTGCGAGTTCAAAGACAACCTGGCCTGTAGGGCAAAATCCTATCCCCACAAACTAACACAGTGAAAAACCAGAGGCAGAGTGTGGGGCTGCTCTCTTGCCTGAATTCCCTGACTCATCTCTTCCTGGTCCCCTAGCCGTTTCTCATGACGGCCAGCCCTGCTCAGGCCTGTTTGCCTCGTGAGCAGACAGCCATCAAGAACTCTGTCTGGGCTTGTTAGAGCTTCTTTTTCTGACTTTTTAAAACATGTCTTCTTGTCAGCCACATTTTCCCACAGTTCACCATGATTTTTTTTTTTTTTTTGAGTTTTTGGCTGTCCTGGAACTTCTCTGTAGATTAGGCTAAATTAAAAGTCAGAGATCCACCTGCCTCTGCCTCCTGAGTACTGGGATTAAAGGTGTGTGCCATCACTGCTGGTGTCAGTGATGTTTCTGAGTCTCCAAAGTTAAGGTCCAGACATGATCAATCACCAGGATGATAAACATCACCCTAATGTTGGCAACATTGTTGCTAACCTCATGGCTATGTTTTACATGTACAATATTACATACAACTAAGAATAAGCTCGGGCAACCCGAGGCTGTCGTGAATGTGTAGAAGGTGGGACTTGGGTATTCATGTAGTTCTTTAGTCTAAGGTGACTATTTTTAAAGTATATTTATTTTATTTGTGTGTGCATAGGTGCTTTGGCTGTATAAATGTTTGTGCACCATATGCCTGCCTGGTGCCCATAAAAGTCAAAAGAGGGCATCAGACCCACTGGAACTGGAGTTTGAGATGGTTTGAACCACCATGTGGGTCCTGGGAACTGAACCACAGCCCTCCTCAAGAGCAGCCAGTGCTCTTAACTGCTCTCTGGGCCATCTCTGCAGCCCCTCTCTATTTCTTTTTTTTCTTTTTTTTTTTTTTTTTTTTGGTTTTTCGAGACAGGGTTTCTCTGTAGCTTTGGTTCCTGTCCTGGAACTAGCTCTTGTAGGCCAGGTTGGCCTCAAACTCCCAGAGATCCGCCTGCCTCTGCCTCCCGAGTGCTGGGATTAAAGGCGTGCGCCACCACCGCCCGGCTTTTTTTTTTTTTAAAGATTTATTTATTTATTATGTACACAGTGTTCAGCCTCCATGTATGCCAGAAGAGGGCACCAGATCTTATTACAGATGGTTGTGAGCCACCATGTGGTTGCTGGGAATTGAACTCAGGACCTCCAGAAGGGCAGTCAGTGCTCTTAACCTCTGAGCCATCTCTCCAGCTCCCCCCCTCTCTATTTCTTGACCACAAGAGGAGACTCCTTAGTTAGGACTAACTGCTTGCATGTTTCCTCATGTCTAACAGACTTCCATGTCAAGCCAGTAATTCTCTCAGTATAGTTAGAAAAAGGTGTCTCTCCTACCTACCCACTATCTGCCCGCTCGGAGGCGGCATTCATTTTGCATTCATTACAATGTGTGTAACACTCTGCTGGCCACCTGGGCTGCATGAATAGACTTAATTCTTCAAGGCTGTACAGCTTGGAATGCTCCCAGCCCTGATCATTTGCTGAAATCCTTGTTCTTAAAAATCAAGTCTGTTTTAACCAGAGTGCGTACATTCTTCAGAGGTTTAGAGAACACAAGGGCATCTATCCCGAGATCCCGAAGGTAACGCTGAGGTGCTCCAAGCAGCGAAAGGTCACGAGCACCTTGTAAAAAGCCCCATTGTCAGGCTTCCAAGAGGCCATACGTGCGGTGACATTTATTTTCCTGGTGATTTATCAGAATCTGCCTCTTAGCTGTTTAGATTCCAAGCATGATTTAATCATGATACAAATAACAGACTCATTATCAGAGTTGGGCTCACCTTCCCCAAGCTTGACAAAATTGATCTTTAAACCAAAATGCCAGTTGCCATTTATACAGAGAAATACAGCTGACTGATTCTTTCAAAGCACAAGAAGTAGCGTATTCTTTCCTGGTAGGCAGGCCTACACAGGGAGCAGATCGTAATCGGCCGGTTATTTGGTGAACGTGAAATCAAAAGGAAGAAAAGATGACTCACCTGTGTTTCCTGGCACAGGCTTATACTTAATCCATTGCACACTAAATCCAGCCCTGCCAGGCGTCTTTGAAGTCTCTCAACTGAGACTCGGCCCTGATCAATACTGAGTAGGAACCGGCCAGTGTTTCAGGCCTCGCAGTTGACAGAAGCCCGTGCCCACAAACTCCCGTCCATGTCACACTTTCGTCTCTGGGTGTTAGCCCATGTGCTAGGTTAGCATCGTCTTCCTTCCGTTTACAGTTGAGATCTCAGTAAGCAATTATCTTTTCAAATTCTTGAGTGGTCCTTCACTGCCCTTCCAGAAACTATAGGAAAACATTGTGCTGATAAACACATAGACAGTCACCACCCTGAGGCTCTACCAACCACTTGCACCCACCACCCACCCTTCACCTTCTTGTTATACCACACGTAGTCTCTTTAAATTCTTTAAATTTTTGAACTTTATTTTCCAAAAGGTTTACCACAGCCATGAATGGAAACTAAGCTACTCTCCTTTGATACAAAAGGAAGATGGCCTTAAAAATAAACACCTCGAAGAAAGGAGTTCCTGTGTTTTGTTTTTGTTTCTTGTGTGTTTATTTAGCCAAAGACTGTTCGTCATGGAAAACTGGGCCTGGGTGGATCTTTGTTAAGATATAAGAACACTAAAGTAGGATTCTCTTGGATCCATCTCAATAAATAACATCTGGAGTGGCTGAGCCATGGGATGATGTAGGAGACATTTAATGTTGTTCGCTAAATTGTTCGCTAAAAATACATCAGGCCTCCCTCTCATATTTGGGGAGAAGATGCTTTTGTTGTTGTTGTTTTAGTTTTAGTTTTAAAGATAGTTGGGAAATGTATGGCCGTAGTGATGCTTCCTTCCCAGCCTTCCCAGGCCTTGTGTCTGTCCATGCTGTTCTGACTGTCTTATTCCTGCTTCTGCCCCATCTCCACCCCACAGGTACACACTGGCGGCTCAGGACCTGGTGATGCGCGCCCGAGGCGTCCTGAAGGATAGAGGATGGCGGATATCAAATGACCGGCTGGGCTCGGGAGACGACATTTCTGTATACGTCATTCCTTTAATACATGGAAACAAACTGTCATGAAAGGGACCCAGGGGACTGGGAGGGCAGACAGAAAGAAAACTGGGATGCCTCTAAGCAGGGCGGAACTGGGGAGTGCCTGGGCTGGATTCCAGGTGATGCGATTTCTTTCCAGCCCAGATGGGGAATTTGCTGCCAGGAGGCCTGTGGCTTTGCTTTCAAAGTGACCCTTAGGTTTCCATTCTTCTTTAATACCAGGTCTGGACACTGAACAAGAGCAAAACACACAGTCTGCTAATGGGTGTTATGTTTCTCTTAGTTTCTACCATAGGGCCCCTGGGTGGCTATTGCCTGTTTGGGGCACAGGCATAAATTTATTTATTTTATCTAGAATAGCAGGGACAGCCTTTTCAGGTGTAACTGGCAGACGACTCCTCAGTCTGTCAAGCTGCCAGCCTCCCTCCAGGTGAAGAGCCACATTGAAACGTTGGGGACCATGCCTCAGAAAGCGTGAGCACCCATCTCCAGCGACTTCAGGGATTCTGCCTTGTTCTGTCTCATCCCTTCTTCTCCTCCTCTCCCGTCTCCCCCCGTTTCTCTAGATTCTCTGTGGTAATCATGAGGTGAGGCAAAGATTTTTGTTTTTGTTTCTTTTTGACATTCCATGAATCTTCCTCGTTTCTCTCCGCTGGGACTTTCCAAATCATTGCTGGGCAGGTTCCATATCAGCCCAGTCTGATCTGACTTGTCCTATGTTCAGTGTCCCATACACACGTTCAGTTGTCCAGAGCAATGATCCATGTGACAGACTGTCTTTGTGTTATGACATTTACCCCTGAGTTCTGTTTTCTCACCAAATCAATCTTTGCTTTAACGTGTGGGCGATTGACTGGCCCCACAGACCCTGTTCTTTTGAAGGTCCCTCTGTGCATCTTGAGATTCTGCTCTGAGAGAGAGGTTGGTTTTTCACTTCTGGACTGGGCGGGTACTCTCCACCCCCCGCCCTTCTGTGTCCTGGAGACACAGGAAGCAGCATCCAGTACAGCAGCGTGGGAGGAAAGAGTGTGGGATTCAGGCTTCCTAGGTCTCTGACTGCTCTCCAGCCCCCTCCACAGGAAGTGTGAGCATCACAGTTCCGCCAAGCAGTCACGCCTGTCACCTTCGCTCAAGGGTACATGGGATGACACTTGAATAAAAGCGAATTTGAATTGGGGCTAGTCATGTTCTTGCTTCCCTCCCTGTCCCTCAAGGGATTCATGCCGTAGAATCCTACGAGCCGAGACCCCTCCTCCCACCATGCATCCACCTTCACCTCTGTGTGTGCTTCACAAGGATAGCAGCAGCGCACATGTGGGCTAAACTCTGCCTCCGCTCCTTGCTGGAAGGACAGCAAAGTTCAGCTTAAGAATCGCCCGTCTTCTTGAGCAGATTGCTGCTCTGCTCAGGGACCCTCACATCAACATCTGATTGCTTAGCCCTGTTCTTACAGTCTTCCAGAATATCATCAACTTGGTGTGATTCAGACACTCTTCCAACCCAAGAAAGAAAGAAAACAAACAGTGGTATAATTTCTCTAAAATGCTTGCGAGGCAGTTCCAGGTCTTGTGTTTAAGAGAATTCCTTCCCAAAGGAGACAGAGGAGCAAATCATCCAGGCTGGTAAGTCATCCGCATTCCTAGAATTGTAGATATCTTCTTAGGAAAGGCCTGGTGCCTTCCTCCTCAGGAACAAAGTCACCACACTGTGTAGAACCAGTACCCCACTCCAGCAGGTAACATACTGTGTGTGTGTGTGTGTGTGCGCGCGCGCGCGTGCGCACGCGCCAACTCGTTGCCTGAGAACTGTGGGCTGCTGCCATGGCAAGAACATCGTCATCTGGTTGTGCACCCCTCCTCCTTCAAGAAGTCTTTACCACCCCAGACATCTCTATGGGGAGTGGTTTGTGGCAACCACTTGCTTCTCTGTCAGAATATGATGCTGTGGAAAACTGTCCGGGCATGTTTCGGCACCGTGGTCCTCTTCCCACATTCCCAGTTCTCAAAGCCATGAGCCCATGGGAAAACAAGAAAGTCTTGAAGTCTGGAGGAGCCAAGCCGCCATCTTTGAAATCATTCCCGCCTTCCCAATGCCTTTCATATTTTTGCTTTTCTGGACTTCTCCCTGGGTCTCACCTTGACCTTCTCCAGTCCTATTCGGGCGACCAGAGTCAGAATTTGAGTATAAAAACACCTCATAGGTGTTGTGACAACATTCTCCTAGTTCATTGGCTGCCAAGGCACATCTCAGGAAAACAAAACAAAACCTGGAAAACCCAAACTCACATTATCCTAAAGCCTAGGGTCATGCTGATTTTAGTTAGAAATTCTCTTCATGATACCCTGTGGGTGGGAGGATTTTAGTCTCAAGCTAAAGCCCTGTTTGTGTTGCAGGGAGGGAAGAAGACTAGAAACAAGGAGAATAAATCAGAAGTAGGGAACATGATCTGTCTGCCCGTGGCAGACCTATCCAGCACTGATATTGCTCTGTGCATTGAGCTAGCTCTGTTTGGGCCTCATTGTTTGCCCGGGCTCCAAGTCACCCTGTCCCCGAATAGTAACAGTCTATGTAACAGGTTGGCCCTTGGAGCATTCCTGGAAAGGTCAAAAGACAACACACTCAGCAGAATTCTGCAAAATGTATTTCTGTGTTTAGAAACCATGTATGACTGACTTATAGCCAGACCTGCTTGCCCTAACGGCCTCAGAGGAGGCCTTGTGTAATGAAAAGCATTTGATTTCCTAGTCAAGTCTTTATGGGTGTCTTGGGGGTTGTGTGGCTACTTTCTTTAATGAAAGGCTCTTTCAACCCTAAATCTCTTTGCTCAGCGGCCTCTGCTCTTCGTCTTGTGGTGCCTCCCTGAAGAGTGTGAACTCCGAAGCATTTTTACTAGGTGGCAACTAAAGCTTTGTTCTTTGAACACCAAATGTCAGCAGCCAGAGATGTGCAAGGGGCCTGCTGGGGTATACCCAGTGGTTGTCCTTGTGGCAGAAAGGAAGTGGGGGACAATCGGGCTGGGCCAAATATGCAGCTGTCTAACCGGAACAAGCCAGAGAAGCCAGTATCTCAGTTATTTTCCACAGTATTCAATTCTGGAGGATTTGGAGATTGGATTTTTTAAATTCCTAGCAGCTTACCTCGATGGGGCTGTGTGGAGCCAGCTGTGTCTTCCCACCACACTTCCCTGAAAGTCCCTTTCTTGAGGGGAATTCTACCCACAGATGGATACTGATGGGCAAAAATGAGTCTTCAGAACCGAATTTCACTCCAAACCTTGGCGGTTTGGCCGGGGACTTCAGTTTCCCAAGGCCACTAGTTTAGAGTCCCTTTGGGAAAGTTTCCGTTTTTTAAAATGCTATCTCTGCTTCTGCGCTCCCCTCCCTTGCCCCCTTCGTCCGCCCATCTGCTGTATTTGCAAGGGAGCAAATGGCGGATGCTGTTGTGTGCACTGATTTGAGGGTGTCGCCCTTCCTTAAGTGAGCCAGGATCTCTGATGTTTTCAGAGTGTGTATATTGTATGGTGATAAGATTCTAATTTCAGTGAGTTGGTGCTTCTGGGCCAGCTGCAGAAGAAAGCAATGAAATTGTCTATGCAAGGAACAAACAGACTGACCCTAAAGTCTACGGATCTAGTAGTAGAGCAGCCTTTAGCCACAGGACAGAATTCTGTGTTTGGAGCTCATAATTGTGAGGGCCTGGCGACCGCAGCCCCCCTCGCTGAGCAAACTTTGGGTGCTATGTGGCAATGCGGGCAGCGTGTACGCTGGAGCTTTCAGAAGACACTGCATAAGCAGCCCGGCTTGCTCGCCTCTTCCCGGAGCCCCATGGCCCTTGTCAGATGTGAACGCCATTGGGGGAACACTGCTCTTTCTAATTCACGATGTTATCTGTGTAAATAGCGTTAAGTTTTCCTTCCTGTGTCTTAGGTGAAGTTGTGTTCATGTAGCAATCAAGTAGGCAGTGACCAAATGAGGCTGTAAATGTCTTGTTTTCGACTGCGATCTGCTGGGGATGGAGTCCTCCACTGCCCGTCTCTCATTAAAGGAGTATTTTGTGTGTGTTTATGGGGTTGCAAAGTTACTCCTTCATTCCCATTTTGCTTCTTAATATTCTTTGTTTCTTTGGAAACCCAGGAAGGCCCCTAGTAGGGATCATTTGTAAGAATATGTATGTCATGGTCTGGGTTTCCAAAACTACTCCACGTCCAGTGAGTTGAGAGGAATCTGCCTGAAAACAGTTTCAGAACCATGTACCCTTCTCCTTTGTGATCGTGAAGCATTGCCTTTTGTAAACCCCAAGTGAGGACTGTTTAAGGGGGATCTATTTTGTGCGTTTTGAAACCTAGGTGCAATGTCCCCTGGAAAAAGCCCAAGAACTGTATATGCTCAATGACATTTTAAATAAAATACTATATATGTATATATAAATATGTATATAGGATATCTTTAGCAAAGTGTCTCTGTCTCTTGTCTTTGAAGTCACTGTGCAGGTAATGGAGCAATATGAGACTATCATAGGTTAATGTGAGTTTGTCACATGTGAGCACAGACTCAAAATCTAAAGGGAAGAGTCACCATGTATAATATGTATAATATATATGTAAAGTCACACAAAGGATTTCAGAGGGAAAAATTAGTCCCAAGAGTAATTATTCCAATTTAATATTCCATACAATATATTTTAATCATACTCACCCCAACTCTCAGATCTACCAATAGCCTCTACACACACACACACACACACACATATATCTTAGTCTTTTTTCCGAATTTACATTTCCTTTTTTAAAAAATATTTATTTATTATGTATATACTGTTCTCCCTACACGTATGCCTACACACCAGAAGAGGGCACCAGATCTCATTACACATGGTTGTGAGCCACCATGTGGTTGCTGGGAATTGAACTCGGGGCCTCTGGAAGAGCAGTCAGTGCTCTTAACCTCTGAGCTACTCTGAGCTATCGCTCCAGCCCTTCTTTTCTGTTTTTAGAAGTTCACTTTGTGTTGCCCATATAGTCCTGGGTGTGGGGCCATCCACTGGAGCATGGGTGATATATTGGCAGCCGCTTACTGGTTCTTCCCTCCCTCAGAAGCCATCAGCTACCCACGTGACCCCTTTCTCCTCATGCTAGAATGTTGACGACTTGCTCTTGTTCAAGCAGCCACAGCGCTGTGAACTTTTGATTACAGGCTTTTCTGGTCATGGCCAGAAGAAACTGTTTTGGTACAGTCCTCCCTTTACCAATGGTTCTCCCGATCTTTCTGCTCCCTCTTCTACATTGGTTCCTTGGGAAGGGGTTAGGATATAGATGAAGACAGTAAGAATTCACACACACACGCACACACACACACACACACACACCAGTATCAAAGCATCCTTGAGTGCTCACAAGACTTAAATCCAGGCACGGTGGTCCATGCCTGTAATGCTGGCCCTCAGGAGGGAGACAATCAAGAGTTAAAGGCCATCCTCAGCTACATGGCAAGTTCAAGACTAGCCTGGGTTACATAAAACTCTGTGTCTCAAAAAAAAAAAAAGCTATAAGCTGTGCCAACTTCAAAGTTCCTTTGTCAAGTAGAGTAAAACATCAAAGAATATTCTGTTTCATTTTTGAATCCAAGAAGTTAAAAGCAATCTAACCAATATTAATAAGATGTTGATCTGTTGAGGATGCTTAACCAAGATCCCATCAGATGTCTGAAAAAAATCGTAGTAGTGAACTTTATGGACAATACATTCTTCCTTATGCATATATATATATACATATATGTGTGTGTGTGTGTGTGTGTGTGTTTGTGAAAGAGTTTGGTTTACAAATTACAGAGTTGGATGTGGTGGTTCCTTGCCCAATCCTGGTACTTAAAAGGCTAAGACAAGACACAAGTTCTAGGCCAGTCTGAACTATAAAGCAAGACTCTGTCTCGAAAAGGGGGAAGG
Source organism: Neodon shergylaensis (assembly GCA_025134845.1). Taxonomy (NCBI): domain Eukaryota; kingdom Metazoa; phylum Chordata; class Mammalia; order Rodentia; family Cricetidae; genus Neodon; species Neodon shergylaensis. The sequence continues at coordinate 366,547 of JABTXL010002720.1, forward strand.
GGAGGGGCAGCTAGAGAGATGAGTCTGTGGTAAAACTGCTTGCCACGTGATCATGAGGACCTGGATTCAGATTCTCAGAATTCGGATGAAAACATGCCCGTTAGCATGAGCCCGTTAGCATGAGCCCGTTAGCATGAGCCCG
>JABTXL010002720.1:366698-380382 GCA_025134845.1 Neodon shergylaensis
GCCCGTTAGCATGAGCCCGTTAGCATGAGCCCGTTAGCATGAGCCCGTTAGCATGAGCATCCGCAATTGCAGCACTCGTAGAGAGGCTCAGGTGAGAGAATCCCCAGAGCTTGTGGGTCAGACCCAGTAGAAAAACAACGAAGAGACGGTGTCCCAAAGCAGAAAGGGATGGTTGACTTTCTGGTCCTACATTGTCACACATGTATGCCTATATTCACACGCCCATATCACAAGGACACATGTACACAAAAAAGACAACAGAGTGAAATACAACAATTATCTTTTTAAAATTTAGTAAAAGTTGTGAATTGCCTAATCCTATAATTTTACGTTTAATGTTTTCAGGCCACAGTTCACTTGCAACTATGGAAGGCATAACTGTGGATAAAGAGAGACTATTGTATTGATTCACAAAAGAACATTGGTTTTGGCTTTTTGAAACAGGGACTAGTGGAGCCTTGAACTTGCGATGTAACAGAATGAGAATTGTGGTCCTCCTCGCATGCTGAGGTCACAGGCTTATACCAGTACGCCTGGCACGTGAGAGAAAACGGGTTATATAGGTTTCACTCAGGAAGAGCAGACCTGAAAACAGCCGCATAGATTCTTTTTTTTTTTTTTTTTTTTTTGGTTTTTTGAGACAGGGTTTCTCTGTGGCTTTGGAGCCTGTCCTGGCTGTCCTGGAACTAGCTCTTGTAGACCAGGCTGGTCTCGAACTCACAGAGATCCGCCTGCCTCTGCCTCCTGAGTGCTGGGATTAAAGGCGTGCGCCACCATCGCCCGGCATCATAGATTCTTTTTTTAAGACAAGATGTTACTGTAATCTGTGGCTGACCTGGAACTTGCTACGTAGAGCAGGCTGGCCTTGAACTCACAGATATCTGGCCCCCTCTGCAGACTAAAGGGACTAAAGGTGTGTGCCACGCCCTTGGATTTGACCTTCGGAGGTGCTCCAGGGGCAGGGAAGAGGAAAGAGAAAATGGCTTTGGGGAAATACCCTTGAGAGTTAGGAAACAATCGTCCACCTGGAGGAACGGAGGAGCCAGTTTATCAAGGTCTTCTATGTCCCCGAGACCCCAGCTGGAAGATAGCAAGAATCTACCTCAAGTGTGAGTTTATGTCCCACTTCCTGCTGCTGGACTGACCATTGGCAAGCCTGGGAAATGGCGACCACTGTAGAGCACTGAGCCCAGGAAGAGAAAACAGGGTACTTCCTGGTTATGACCAGGAATCTTATAACATCTTCTTTACACCGCTGGATTTTGCAAGTGACTCCCTGGTTCCCTGGGTGCCTGATTTGTGATATTCAAACCCACAGAGATCCCTCAGCCTCTGCCTCCGGAGTACTGGGATTAAAGGCGTGCGCCACCACTGCCTACTTCATGTAATTTTAAAAGATAATCGTTATTCAAAATTCTCATTGTTTAAAAATCTACAGAATACTTGAAATGTATTGTCATGTTCCTCCAATTAAATGACAAGCAAGAGTGAGCTACAGATCCAAGGCACTAGTTTGGCGTTTTGGTTGTTTTTTTTCTTCTGTTGTTAGTCTTGACAAGACAGCTGCTTTTCAGCCTCCGAGCATTTTCAGTGTCTTGTCTTTGCTTCTCACAGGGTTTCCCAGCAGGTTGACCTCCTTTGCTTTATTGATTCCAATCACACTGCCCACAAGAGATGCAGAGTGTCACTGAGCAAAATAAGGGGACAAGGTATCCTTGACTGTCTTCCAGGGACTGGGTCTGATCAGTTGCCTGGACCAAGGAGTCCAGAGACAAGGTTTTGGGAGGTTGAGGGCAGACCCGGACAACAGCACTTTCCTGAAAATGGACATGAAAACAAACTTTTGCTTTGATCTTCAAGTTTCCTGCTGGCAAATCTAGTCACTATGTACTAAAAGAGGATAGACCCCTCTGGAAGGTGGGGTTGAGCAGGGGTGGGTTGGGAGAGCCATTGGCCCGAGTGTGGGAGAAAAAGCCACAGTCGTGAAACATCCCAAACCAAGTCACTACGTGCCTTTGCACACCCAGGAGAGCAGCGTGCTTAGTGACCAGGAATCTCTGGTTTAAAGCACAGAATAGAAGAAGCTGCATTAATGATCTTAGCAATTTCCTATCACTCATTACTTCCCAGTGTTCGGCCAGCAAGAAAAAAAGAAAAAGTGGAAGAAATTTTGGGAGAATTGTGAAATCTCCCTTCATATTCCTGATTGGAAAAAATAAAAAAACAAGCTTCCCATTCTTATAAACCTTATAAAGAAGACAGAAAACATTTGAATAACCTCTCGAGCAAAAAATAAGGAAAATTTCTGGGTGGTGGTGGCGCTCACCTTTAACCACAAGCACTCGGGAAGCAGACACAGGTGGATCAGTTTGAGTTCTCGGGCCTACAGAGTGAGTTCCAGGACAGCCAGGGCTACATAGAGAAACGCTGTCTTGAAAAACAAAACAAACAAACAAACAAAAAGTTAACAGTAAGGTTGGATCTATACTTACAAAAGAAATAAGTATTTTCATTGGTATTGCGTATTAAAATACAACGTAGATAGACTTAAATATTTATGGAAGGAGCAATTCCACGGTTTCTCTGGGAACTATTCCGGGGCTTCTGAGAGGGTTGGATGGGTTTATAGGTAAAGCAACATTGGCCGTGCTGAAGAAAGTTACACAGACTGGAAAGGAAATGCTGACCGCATGTTTTTCACGTCTTCTCTGGAATACCATCTGCCAGGCCCACCCAAGGGTTATTTAGTTATTAGGCTACGGGCTAGCAAACTTCTTCTGTAATGGGCCTATTAATTAATATTTTAGGATTTGGGGAGGCCATTTGGACTCTGTCACAAATACTCAGGTCAGCTGTCATTACTCAGAGGCTGTCATGAAGTTCTGAACCAGGATGTGTTGGGGGATGGGTTATAAAGGCAAGCCTCAGACTTTGGAAGAAAGAATTGATTTGTGAATCTCATCTGTGAAGTAAATGAAGAAAGTCGCTAAAGGACATTCATGGCCTAATGCTGAGGAAAAGCCAGGTATATCCATAATCTTGTTTTATTGAGTTATAAAGAGGGTAACTTATAAATGTGCTGGTTTGCATTCCCAAGATGGTTCCAGAGTTATAATTTTACAATATTTCTTCAATACGAACACAACCTCAGTCATGTACTCTATCCACCACTTCTAAAAAAAATGTTTCCAACTTGGAGTAAGTGAGGTAACTCTTGGTTTGCCACAGTTCAGCTATAAAGCAAAAAAAAAAAGCCTGGACGTCCTTACTATTCATTATGTCCTGTGCCATAAGCTTGACTTATGGATTTTTAAAACTTTTCCTCTTAGGTAAAAGTTCCTGCTTTCTACAAACGAATAATAACTATGTTCTCTTGTAGCCAAAGAACAGACTGCACATGATTTCAACCCTCTAATTGGGGGCGATTAATGGCCTGCTGTGTGGTCTGTCCTGAAGGAGGCTCCCTGTGTATTATGGGATGGATACGTATTCTCCTATTGTTGTGTAAAGTCTTCTAGAAATTTGTTAGATTTGGCTCAGCATATTGTTCGAGGTTTCTGTGTCTTTGTGAACCTTCTACCTGCTTGTATTATCCATGACTGGAAGTGGGATGTTAAATTACTCTTCAATTATCCATTTACCTTGTCTTTCCCATAAGATTTTGCTTAATGTATTTTGGGGCTTAGGCTCTGTTAAGTACACTTATGTTTATAATTCTTATGCTTTCCTCATGGACTGATCTCTGTATCCCCATAAAATGTCCTCTCTTTCCAGAAGCGTGTTTTTGTCTGAAGGCTGTTTCATCCCATCTCTGCACAAGCCACTCTGACTTGTGTGTCCTTGTTCTTCACGGTACCTCTGTCCCCATTCCTTCACTTCCAGCTTGTTTGTATTTCTTATTCTAGGTATGCCGTGCAAGGGAACTCTAATTATATAGTTTTTTAATTCATTATGCCAATTTCTGCCTTGAAAAAAATGTTATGCATATGTTTATGTGTTTTAGGTTTTGCCTGCATGTATGTATGTGCACCACATGTGTGTCTGTGCCCTCAGAGGTCAGAGGAGGGCATCACGTGCCCTGGAACTGAAGTTATAGATGAGTGTGAGCTTCCACATGGGTGGTGGGAGCCAAAGAGCAACAAGTGTGCTTGACTGCTGAACCAGCTCTCCATCCTAGTCTCTGACATTTGGTTGGACAATTTAGCCCAAGTAAGTTTAATGTACTTACTAGTGAGATAGGATTTCCTGGAAGCTTTGGATGTGAGTTTGTTCTAGAGTGTCTACTTAGTGTACGGATCCTGGAGTCACCTCTCATATAAGTGGACTCCATTTCAATATTTGTTTTCTAGGTCTTTCTTTCTCCTTTATGTTTCTATTACTGCCTTCTTGTTTATAAAATAAATTTTAATACTCGTTTAAATTCCTTGTATTTTTTTCTAGCTTGAATTATCCTCACAGTTGTTGCCTGGAGTGGGTACCATTAACATCTTAACTTAAGCACTATAATTTTAATTACTAGAAACTTCATTTCAATAGTGTGAAAATTTTTGCTCCAACATGTACTCCCATTCTCCTCCCTCCTTGTATTATTGTCATACAAATTGTATATCTCTATAATTATATCAACAGTCTAATATTTATGCAGTTACTACTTAAATTATGTGGAAGAATCCTTACTATTTTCTTCACTGGTATTTATTTTTTCATGGTGCTTTGGGTTGATATCAAGTATTCTTTCAGCCTGAATCCTTTAGTGATTCTTATAAAACAAATCTTACAAGAAAGGAATGCATCAGTTACTTGAGAATGTCTTAATTTTTCTTCCTTGAGGGTAATCCAGGTTTGTCTTGAACTTGTGATCTCCCTGCCTCAGCCTCTTCCATGCCCAGCTTCTCTATCATTTTTGAAAGTGTTTTGCTAGATGTACAATTATTGGTGAACAGACCTTTTTCTCTTTCTGCATTTTTAATATGCTATCTCTTTACGTTGTCTCCATGATGGGTGATGTTTGCCGTTAGCCTTCCTGAGAGTGTCTTCTGTGTGGTAAGTCACTCTTCTCTAGGGGAGTTGATGACCTTGAGAAGGTATGGGTCCCTCTCATGTACCCTGCATAGAATTCACTGAATTTCTTGGATGTGTGAAGTTTTCCATCACATTTGGGACACACATTCGATGCTGTGGTGAGCAGCATACGGTTGGAGCTTAGCCTTCTTTCCATGGTCACGTGGAGCCTGGAGAGCAGCCAGAGATGCAGTACTGTTGAGCCTTCTCAGGTCTTAGCTGGGAGCACACATTGCCTGGTACATTCTTGAGAGTATTTAAACCTCCAGAAACATGTTGATGCTTTTTCAAAGCCCTGGATAAATATCTCATTTACAGATTCTTCTTTCTTTCTCAGGGTTTTTGTTTTATTTTTATCAGACTCTTTTTACTCTCAGCTCTGACTTTCTCTGATAGCTATGATGTTAAGCAGCCATTGCTGGTTATTTTTGAGTAATGCCCTACCATCAGAGCTGTGTGCACACAAAGATCAAGTAAAACACAAAGCCCAAGAAACAGGACTGTCCCGGAGTCTGCCAGACAGTCCAATTGGTTTGGCTTCTCTGCACATAGAACTTTGTGGCGAGCTCCCGAGCTATTCCGCCTCTACGGTGGCTTAGTCGTCTGCTTATCTTCAGAGCAACCATGGCTATGAGACTGCTGGTGTTTGAGGCTGACACCAGTCTGGAGAATAAAGAAACTGTCAAGGTCAAAATGCCATCAAGAACCCCGTTCCTGCTGAGATTCAGTCATTCTTCCTAGACACACATCCCCAGCATGGCTGTAAGCCTTTGATTTTATTTCCAGATGCTGAGGAAGTTGGTCTTTGCCTACTTTGGCCACTATTCTCTTTGCTTGCATGAAAGAATGAATTTCAGAGGTCTGTGCTACCATTCTGCAAGCACCACTCCAAGTGAGAAAACCGAAAGATCCTGCCAGAATAGCTTAGTTGGTAGTGCATTTGCCTAACAGGCGTGAGGCCCTGGGTTAAATCCCCAGAACCACATGGACAGGGTTGCACTAGGAAAGCAGCAGAAAATAATGGGCCATCCTAGCAGGAGCCTGGAAGGCAGTGGAGCTGAGAGTAGAGGTTGCTGACTATGGAGGCTCAGCTCCAAAGGTTATTAGCAACTCGGCCAAGAGGCCATTCTTGTGATCATTTGGCAAAGAGTGTGGCTGCTTTCTGCCCTTGTCCTATGAATTTGCCTGAGGCTAAACTTAAAAAGTCAATGGACTGATTTCTTCGGCAGAGGAGATCTCAAGACAGCCTAATAATGTCTGTCTTGTGACTGTTAGTAGTCAGCCACAGATAATGTAGGTCTGCAATGAGATAAGAGCACACGGGGGAGGAAGAAATGTGAACTGTATCGTTTGAAGGGGAAAGAGCACCAGGGAGTTCAATGTTGGAGCCGAGGCTTGTGATGAAAGAGACAGGCAATTGATTAGGTAGAGGGCTGGTCCTCTCTAGAATAAGTTCACAACCTGTGCTTCTCAAAAGCAACAGCAAAGCAAAGATGCTACAAACATAATTCAAGGATGCCAGGGTTCACCCCAGCTGGTAGCCCAGCTTGGCAGTGCAGTCCACATGGCATACGGGATACGGGAGTAAATGGGTTGTAGACTCTTCCTCTCTGGCTTTGAGAGCCACCGAGGCTGGGGAGTAAGGAAGCCATGACCCCAAGATGTTAAAGGTGCCAGAGTCATGGAATATCTGCCAAGGAGAGCTGCCCACAGAGAGTGGAGCCAGCCTTAAAGAGAAGTATGCTAAGGGCATAAAAGCCAGAAACTCAAGCCGTCTAAGCCCTAGGATGTTGGGCATGATGCTACGGGATCTGGAGTTTGCCCTGCTGGGTTTCTGTGTGGTTTTGGTTCAGTTTTTCCTCACTTTGCCCTCATTCCTCCATTCCGGAATGACAATGAATATTCTGTGTGCCACTGTACGTTAGAAGGATGTACTTTGCTTTTTGAATTTATAGGAAGTTATGTTTCTGAGATTGCCTGAGTCTCAGAAGAGACTTTGAACCTTTAAACAGTTGATTGAGACCCTGGAAGACTCCAGGGACTTTTGAAGTTTGACTGAAAGCATTTTGATTTAGCTGCAAGCCTGTGGGATCCAGGGAGTGGAAAGTGGGGGCTTGAATAAGAATGGCCCCCATAGGCTCATATTATTCGGAAGCTGGTTCCCCGTTGATGTTTCTGTTATTGGAAATGAATTTCCTTCTCTCTATATATTGTTCAGGCTGGTCTCAAACTCCTGACCTCAAGTGATTCCCTTACCTCACAAGTAGCGGGAAGTACAGGCATGACCTGCACAGTGTACTGGATTTTCCTATAGAAGACTCTTGGGAATCGGTCAGACCCCTAAGCCAGCATCTCTGTTCCCCATGCCAGAGAGATGAGTGCCAGGTTCAGCTATGAGGCTTTGGCCTGAGCAGAATGAATGTGTGCAAACCTCGGAGGTATTACCTACAGTGCCTTTACCGTCTATGAATACTTCAGCAGAAACTGAGGAACAGGTATGGTTTAGCTGATCAACGGCTAAAAGGGGCAAACCTTTGAAGTCGAAAAGACTGAATGAAGTTACGTTTAACTCCTCTTGAAGTCGAAGTGTGCTTAAAACAACCCCCACAGTCTTGAGCACTGGACTGTAAGACAAGAAATTGTAGCAGGTAAGTCTTTCCCAGGGATGCCCAGCCACACTCATTAGCACCCAACCTGAAGTGTCAGAGCAGAGGGTCAGCTGGCACAGTGGTGTCAATATCACAGCTTTATGGGCTCAGTTGACCTGAATAAGATGACCATTTCACACACTAGCAGCTATCTTGATGATCTACTTGACCTCTGGCCTCTGGGCTCAGAAGAGAGATAAGTTGATACTTCTCAGAGCAGAACAAAACTTACAAGTGCTTCAACTTACAGGAACCCCAATCCAATGACCTGATAGCCAGCATTCAGTTATTAACAGTTAATCCCCATCCCTCCATTCGGTGGTTGGTCCTAGCACCCGTGAGCTTTTTAAAAAGATCATGTTGAGGCTGGGGCTGTAGTTCAGTTAGTAGAGTGTGCCAAGCATGCGCAAAGTGTGGGTTCAGTTCCCAGCACTTCCTAAACTGGGTGTTGTTGGGAGCTGCAGACCCCTGGCCCCTTGACTTTCTTTGCCTGCCTCAGACCATTTGCCTGCTGGAGTGAACTGAGCAAAACACCTGTGCCTGCAGCTGCTCTGAGCATGAGACCCTGATAGCATCTCGTGATGCAGCTGAAAGATCCCGAGAGCTGGGGCATGGCTATCAGTTAAGGATCCCTATATAAGCTTCCCTGGGGCACAATAAAGTTGGCATTCTTGTATCAAGGGTGACCCGTGTCCCCATGTCTCTGTCTGTCTGTGTGCATGTCTTTATAAGTTTCCAGCCTAGTTCCCAGCTCACGGACTGTCCTGTAGTGGCACAGACGCTACAGGTGCTGTGGTGCCTGCCTGTAATCCCAGATCTCCGAGTCAAGGGGATCAACAACTCAAGATTGCCCTGGGTACAATACAGTGTGAGGCCACCCTTGACTATATGAGGATGTTTAAAAAAAAAACAAACACATGAACGAACAAGTAAATAAGCAAACAGGTTCTTTGACTGGGTCATAGTATGGAAGGGCCCACCTATCACTACGTTGGGATTGTTCTCCCGCCTCTGTAACATAAGGCACACTGGATAAAGACAAGAAGGACAAGACTCCAAATTTATCAAACAAAATAAAAGGGGATGGATTCCTGTTGAATTTGAATGACAGATAAATTTTTTTTCAGTACATACTTTTGGGACAAACCTGTACTAAGAATCTATCTAAAATTGAAGTGTGAAGGATTTCATGTATTTTATTTGGAAACGTTAAAGGACAAAACTGAAAAAGAAATTGAGTTCTCTTAACAGATGTCTCTGTGTGGCAAGTTCTTTTCTCCTAAAACAAGACCATCTAGAACAAAACAAAAAGAGACCCTGCATCAAGTCGGTGCCACTCAAGGGTGCCATCTTAGCTATGGAAGAGGAAGGAGAGCAACACAGTGCTCAGAGGCCTATGTTAGCTCTCCAGGGCCACCAGAGGTACCACATTCTGAAGTCCCCAACAGCAGAAGTTAACTCTCCACACTTCTAAGAAGAGTCAAGGTCAACAGCAAGTTTGGCTCTGGCCTCTATTAGGCTGGCCTATCTATCTATCTACCTACCTACCTATCTGTCTTTCTATCTGTTGCTCCTGTGTGTGTGTGTTCACATGTATGTACAGGTATGCATGCTTGTGCTTATGAAAGCCAGACAACAGTCTTGGTGTGATGTTCTGCAGACCATTCTCTTTGCTGTTGAGACAGGGTCTCTCACTGGCCTGGAACTTGCAGAGTAGGCAAAGACGCCTGCAGCTCCCCAGAGCTGGAATTACAATATGTATGCACTGTGCCCAGCTTCTTTCTTTCTTTCTCTCTTTCTTTCTTTTCATTCTTTCTCCTTCCATCATCTTCTTCTTGTTTTTAATGTGGATTCTGGTATTAAACTCAGGTCCGCACATTTGGAAGGCAAGTACTTTTCAACTGAATTTTCTCTTTAATGTCTTTGGTGTTACTTTTCATATAAGGGCATCAGTCAGCTTAGGGTCCAGCCCTGTGGTATCATTTAATCACTTATTTGTTTGCTTATTTTTACTTGTTTTTTTGTTGCTCTTTGGGTTTTTTTGTTTGTTTGTTTGTTTTTATTATTGTTTTTGTTTTATACAGAATTCCTCTATGTGCCTGACTGGTAACCATTCTTTTATTGACCTAATCTCCAAACACACTTATATTCTCAGATGCCGGGAGTCAGAGCAATTTTGGTGGGTGCAAATCGGCCTTTAACCGTGCCCCTCTGAACTGGAGTTAGGAGGGTAAAAAAGGTGGTTCACTTTTCTGAAGAAAGAGAAGTGTCTCGTGGCTCAGTGGAGGACATAGAGATGTAAAATACATTAAGTCAAGAGGAATACTTTAAGAGAAAGTAACAGAAAGTGGCAGCCACTCTTTCAAGAGATTGGTGTGACCGGAAAGCAGAATAGGGAAGACAAGAGATGGTAACTGGCAGTGGGAACAAGGGAACCCTTCGATGCTTCTACCGCTGCAAGATTTCTGGTTTCCTTTGTCCCTTTTAGGAAAAACAAACACAGCTTAACCCAAGTGTGATGAGATTGAAGCACCAGTGAGAACAGCTCCATCTTCATTTTATCGAGGCGGAATGGGGCTGGGGGGCTGGCAGGCGTGGATGTGCACAGCAAGAGGCCCAGATACCCTGAGCTGCAGGAACCTACAAGCCCACGCTGGGAAAGGGAAGCTGGCTCCTGGCTCCGAACTCTCCATCCAATGATGGTGCGTGCCCACTGCTTTCTGGGTACCTAACCCTCAGGTGAAGGCTGGTGAGGAGGGCCTTTCTGGGTTTAGACTGTCCAGAATACAGCACTCTGCCCGCATCGTTCTTCTGAACATTTACAAAGAGTCTGGCCAGGCAAGGGGGCGGGGGATCGTGGAAACAAACCACCAGCTACCGCTGCAGAACTCAGCCACCGACTTTTCCCAAAGAGGTAGCAACTGGGCCCCTCCCACTGCAGAGCCGGAGTCCAGGCTTCCCTCGCCTTTGTCCAGGGCTCATCCCGCGCCTGTCACCTGAGTTCCCCCACCGACCGATGACCCTAGCTGCCATTCCACCATGAGCGAAAGGTTCCTTAATAAGAGTGTAAATAAAAGCCAGGCTGAAAAATGAGTTTTCCATCTCAGCAATCACCGGCCTAACCTCGACTGTAAATAGTCTGGCGAAGACACGCAGATGGAGTCTCCGCTCTTGAGGGATCTGGGCATCGCTGAGCAGCACGGCTAGGGGCAACAGCTGGGGGCAGCGAAGATGAAAGCTCTGAGCCCGGGGACACTGCACGAGTCCAGTCCAGCGTTCTGTAAGAGCAAATGCTAAGGGACCCTCCTCCCCCACCCTCTGTGACTCCCCCACCCCCACCCTAGAGCAGTTGCAGGAATCACCCTGGTGGGCAAGTCCTCGGGAAGAATGCATCCGCCAGGCCTCCCTAATTTATGGCCATTGGTATCATAGCTTTAACGTGATTTATCTGATGGCAGAGAAGATGGCAAAAACCTCGAGAAGACTGATTGGCCATCCAGGCATTGCGCATTTCTGATTGGCCTTATTAATTTAGGATTCATCCAGGAAGCAGCCTCTTGGCAGAGTCAAGGAAATCAACTTTGTAACACAGACCAAAGACATCGGTGCTTGCCAGAGAGGAAGGAGGATGGTTTTCTTTCTTATTTTATTTCATTTTTTTATTTTTGTAATGTTTGTATCTGGGTGGGAAACCCAACACCCAACTTAGAAAAGAACCAGGGAACAAGTTAAATGTGTTTTGTTCCGCAATTTTATGTGAGAAAAATATTTCTTGCTTTTTGAGCCCCATATTTATGGGATCTATAAATTATTGGTTAAGCACACCAGTACACCACAAGGTCGTTACTCTGTGCTGCTGTCGTAATTGTCATTTAAATGTCGCCGCTGAGTGGTGCAACTCAGCCTGGTGTATAAAGGACTATATAAAAATATTTGAAGGGGGGGAGGGATATTGTGTTTATTGGGAAATATTTTCAAGTGAATGAATTACAAAATTGGTAGAGGTGGCTATATAACTTAAATACACCCCTATTCATTTGCTATACTTACCCATATGTAGGATTCCAATGTAGACACGCAGTGCTTGGCAGCCTCCAGATATAAGCATTAACATTGCTCCTTGGGGAGCCAGAACAAAGTGGGGCGGGGGGGGGGGCTTGGTTGATTGGGGAAGGGGCGGGTTAGTGTCACATAGGCAGCGGCACAATCATTTCCTTTATTTATAGCTCTAACCAGAAAAAATGGACTGGGAGCAGCTGAGTTCCAATTTCTTTCCCTGCCTGAACCGATGAGCGGTTGCCTTAAATGTCATTGAGCCAGAAGGTTGGGCGTTTCATTCATCGCCAGGTTACAGAAGCTTTGACGCGGGGCTAGAAGGCCATGGGTAATTGTCCTGCCACTCATCAACGTGGGCAAGTGCAATCTCGCGGGTGGAATTGGCTCCGTAGGGGAGAGGACCGCCTGTCAGTGCTGACTGGCGTCATCAAATGCTGTCCAAGTGGAAATGAAGGTTGCCCAGTTCGTCTTCTGATGAAAGTGGGGCAGAATGCGCAGAGGTTACCTCCTGGAGCAACAAAACTGGATACGGACTCAGGGACGGTGGCCTGTTTGGATCACCAGACACAGTATATGCACAGGGCACAGATGTCCTATTCCAATGTCCTGAAAGTGTGCCACATGGGTAGATAGATACACGCAGCATTTAGAAACGTGTGTGATCCGGAGAAGGTTTCCCCATGTATTGGTCGCTGCGCTGGTTCATGAAGGATGGGGTTGACGAGTCAGAGAACAAGTCATGCTAGCAGGGGTGGAGAGGAGGAGAGGGGAAGAGACCAAGATGATGGTTTCCCAGGCTGCTCAGCTTTGTGGGCAACCTGTCAACCATTTCCTGTAAAGAGACATCCAGAGGTCTTCTCCATTTTTCTAACGAGAGTTACAGAAACCCATCCTGGTTTCCTTAAGCACATTTAACGCTCATGACTACTGGGCAAGCTCAAGTCATAAACGGGAGCTCAGCTTTGAAAACCCTAATGCCACATTCGGTCATAAATCACTCTCAGCCACCAGGACATATGGCACAAGAACAAATCACATTACAGGGAGCCGCGGTTTCCCCAGCACCGCATCTTGACCTCTCGCGGTGTTTGGTTCTAAAGACAGGCTGTCAGCGCTACAGCAGCTCCCCTTCCTCCCACGCGGCGGTCTAGCTCAGCCCCTCACCTTTCCCTGCTAGGCTGCTCTCTGGACCCGGCAGGAACCTCATCATTCAGTCCATCTGCGTTCATTTTGCTCCCTGGGTAGCCCCTTCCCAGGCTGCTCTACGGGTGGTTTTCTTTCTTCATCTCACCCTTAGCCTCCCCATCTCCTCCTCCTCCCTCTGAACCCCTGTACAACTGACTGCCAGCGAGCTTAAAGAGCAACCCCAACAGCTCTTCTCTTCCTGCAGTCTCGCAGGCCATGTCTCTGTGGCAGGTCTAATTTACTCTATGAACACGCAGGGCTGCTTATTCTTGTAGAGAACACACATCTCGGGGGTGGACTCTAGTCCATTACAGCCGGCATTTCCAAGACCCTGACCCTCACACCCCAACCCTTTCTTGTCATGTGCATTTACCCCCTTCCATTTGGGTTGTAGTAGTCAAAGTCCCTCTGCCAACTTCGCACCCGAGCCTTTGGAAAGCCTTTTTTTCTTTCTTTCTTTTTTGAGAAACTGCAGTGTCTATGTATTAAGGGCAGATAGCCTATGGGCTTGCCAGGGGGCCCAAACCGTGCCTGTCAATAGCAGTTCTGGGGGATTCTGACAGCTGCTGGGTTCTTATTTATTCATTTTGCAAACGCGACAGAAACCCTTTCATATATTCCAGTGAACACGGAGGTGAAGAAGTCTAAGGTTTGGGGAAAGCAGCAGTTAGATGTGCGACACTAACGGGAAAAGCGCAGCGAGGGGAGGGTTCATAGGTGATGGGGAGGGTTCA
>JABTXL010002720.1:380392-420731 GCA_025134845.1 Neodon shergylaensis
ATGCGGAGGGTTCAGAGGTGATGCGGAGGGTTCAGAGGTGATGCGGAACACAGCAGATCCGAGAAGAGAGTCTAGGAGTCTGCAAGGATCAGGAAATGTTCACTCCTGCTGACCGCTGCACTGGGGCCTGAAGGGTGAGAGGAACCGACGAAGAGGGAAGCAGGGTGGCTGGTCATGCTGGTCCCATGTGAAAAGCAAAGTTTAAAGAAGGTCAGGGATAGATGGAGGGAAAAGGCAGAGGGATGGAATCTCTGCAGACAATAAAAAGAGAATGAACAAAAGGGAAAGGGGGACATGAAAAGGCCAAAGAAGGAAAAGCAGTCATTGTCTCTATTGCTGTAAGCTTCGCCCAAGCCTCAGAACACCAGAGTCTTAGAGAGCAAGTGACAACTTTGTATCAACACCGGAGTCATCACGGCAAACAGTGGAGGGTCCAGGAAATGAGGCAGAGTCCAGGAAAACAAAAGTTTGTTTGTTATAAAGATTTGCTTATTTTTATTTTATGTATCTGAGTGTTTGCATGTATGTATGTGCACCGTGTGCATGCCCGGTGCCCTCAGAGGACAGAAGAAGCATGGGGTCCCTGGAATTGGGGTTACAGATGCTCGTGAGCCATCATGTGGTGCTGAGAACCAAACGGGGCCCTATGCCAGAACAGCCGGTGCTCGCAACCAACAAGTCATGGTTTCACCTACAGGTTTGTTTTCTTTGAGACAGGGTCTTACTTTGTACCCTGGAGAGGCCTCAACTTGCTTCCTAAGCTGCTGAGTATGACTCTTCCGCATAGGATACACCGTGGGCTGCGGAGTGACCATAAGGCAGACATGATCTTAAACAGGGAAGGCTCTGACAACTCAAGCTGATGGACACTAGCACGTGGCTGACCCATGGAAAGGTGAAATGGACAGTTCGAGCCGTCTCATTCAGTGCTGAGGTTTGTCTCATTTACATGTATGTAAATATTGCCAGCATTGCCAATCTCCTCCCAATTATTAGTGGAAACTTACCTATTGCTAACTTAGTACACCTGCTTTAGTGTTCTATCTTGTGCCAGTAGATCCATGTTTAATAATGAGAGAATAAACAGTTTGAGGGACCCGAACCCTAAGGCAGCTCTTGATGAGGCTCCCAAAGACTCTGCTTCCTTGAGTAAATTCCATTCAGTGCAGCCTCAATGCAGTGACTTCACTGGAGGACCAGAATCCAGGAGATAATGAGCAGAGATCAGGTTACTTGACACTTTTGGGGGGGGAGGGCAAATGACTCTTTCACAAGTGTCACCTAAAACCATGGGGAAACACTGATATCTACACTACAATTAATAATAACGCGAAATTACAGTTATGACATAGCAACGGAAATAATTTTGTGGTGGGGAATCACCACAACTTGAGGCACTGTCTTAAAGGGCCACAGCATTAGGAAGGCTGAGAACTACCAAGTTACTACAAGAGTTCTACTTCCATTTTGCCAGCATTTTCTCTCTGGGAGGTGCTTCTCTTGTTTTCTTGCTTGCTTGACCTGGTAAACCAAGCCTGCCTCTTATAGACCCATAGAGAGGCCCATAGGTGATGAAGTGACCAACAACAGCTCAGGAGAAACTGGATTGCGACTCGTGACTGAGATAACAGCGACATAGCATTGGTATAGACCCACAGTGGCCCAGCTTGAATCCCCTCTTTTCTTAGAGACAGCAAAAAGATTATGGAATGGGTTTTTTGATATACCATTCTTACTGGTTTCAATTCCCTTGAGTGACTGTGGTGGTTTGAATATGTATGACCTCTATAGACTCAAGTGTTTGAGTGCTTGCCCATAGGGAGTGGCACTATTAGGTGGTACAGTCTTGTTGGAGTAGCTGTTGTCTTGTTGAAGGAAGTGTGTCACCGTAGTGGCAGGCTTTGAGGTCTTATATGTTCAAGCTACACCCAGTGTGGTACACAGTCTCCTTGTACTGTCTAAGAATCAAGATGTAGAACTCTCATCTCCTTCTCCAGTACCATGTCTGCCTGCACCCCACCATGTTCTACTATGATAATAATAAACTTCTGAAAATGTAAGCCACCCCAATTAAGTGTTTTTCCTTAGAAGAGTTTGCCGTGGGAACCCTGAGACAGCTGTGTTCCTTCATTTTCTAGTGTTCACTCTATCGTCCACTACTCAAAATGTATCAAGTCACTGTGAGATGACAGACAACCTTAGGCCTGTGATGTTGGATGTGCTATAGCAATGTCCATCTCCAGTGGCCTCTCCAGGGACACTCTGTTCAGAAGGAAAACCACATAGAAGCCCTACTGCCTCCTGTTGGAACAGACAGCATCTTCCTTCTTTTTTTTTTTTTAACAGAACTTGCCTCAAGTTTATTTGTAAAGACAGCATAAGGTCCTGAACATCTGCAGATACTGTGTAGGTGTTCACACCAGTCCATCCGTCTTCACATTGGCAGACTGCGACCTTTTTTATGGGGCCTTCACAGGGGCCTGGGCACCTTTGGGAGCCTGAGCTGCAGCTGAGGCCTCTGCCTTGGCTTGAATCTTGGGCTTTGTTTTTTGGAGCCTACGACCCCTGGCCATGTAGCTTCTAATCCGCTTCCCAAGCTTGGGGTGAGCAATTAAAGCCAGACGGGTGAGTTTGCGGGTGGGGCCCTTTGGCACCTTAGGCTTCACCACCTGGGGCTTCACCAGGGCCTTGATGGCCTCCGCACGTGCACTCATGGCCTTTGCATTATTTGCCTGCATCTTCTTCAGGCCTTTCTTGTTGTGCTTCTTGGCAAAGCGCATGTTCCTCAGGAACTTGGGGTCAACTCCCTTGAGAGATTCGTATCTTTGTGACCGGGGTTTCTTGATGCCTTTTCTGTGCCGTTTCCGGGACTGGTTGTGTGTGGTGTGGTTCTTGGACTTGGCCATGGCTGGACGGTAATCGGCGGCTCCCGAAGCGCCTGCCAGCATCTTCCTTCTTTAAACTATCACCCCCCTTTTTTCTACCACCAAACTTGACGAGTTGTCTTGGGGCTTGTTAAACTATCACTCAGAAACATTCTCTTGAATCGCCAGAAAAGGCATTGTAACTCATAGACAACCTCTGCCCAGTAACATAAAGGGGCCCAAGATTTAATAATGCCCTGATTGCTCTGTCCACTTTATTCATATGTATATAATTTGCTTCCTTTAGCTCCCCTTTCTTTAGCTGGGTATAGGTATACCTTCTAATTAAGGTACCTCTTCGCACATATGACAGATTCATGGTGGAGTCTAGGCCCAATCTAGATAATAGTAAGAAACACTGTAAGTTCTTAAGTAGTACAGTGGTGTACTGCCTGGCTTTATGTCAACTCGACAGAAGCTAGAGTCAGCAGAGAGGAGGGAGCCTCAACTGAGAAAATGCTTACATAAAATCAGGCTGTAGGCAAGTCGGGAGGGCATTTTCGTAATTAGTGATTGGTGTGGAAGGGCCCAGCCTATTGTGGGTGGGGCCATCCCTGGACTAGTGGTACTGGGTTCTCTAAGAAAGTAGGCTGAGCAAGCCATGGGGAGCAAGCCAGTAAGCAGCACCCTTCTGTGGCCTCTGCATCAGCTCCTGCCTCCAGGACTCTGCCCTGACTGAGTTCCTGTGCTGCTTTCCTTCGATGAAGAACTGTGATGTGGAAGCATAAGCTGAATAAACCCTTTCCTCCCCAACTTACTTTGGTCATGGTGTTTCAGCACAGTAATAGGAATCTTAACTGTGACAAGTGGCTTCCACTCATTGAGCATTCCCAGAATCCAGGCTACCAACTTTACAGCCAAATAAACATAAGACAACTACACAGGAGAGTACTAGAAGGGAAACTCCAACCCAAGGAAGTTAGTTACATCCACAAAAACACAGACAATAGATGATCTCATAGCAGCAAATCCCAAAGAAGGGGAAAACATACACAATAACATCACCAACAACAAAAACTAAACTAACAGGAGCTAGCAATCACAGGTCATTAATATCCCTTAATATAAATGGACTCAACTCACCTATAAAAAGAAATAGGCTAACAGATTGGATATGAAAAGTGAATCCATCCTTCTGCTGCATACAAGAAACACACCTAAACCTCAAAGACAGACATTACCTCGGAGTAAAGGATTGGGAAAAATTTTCCAATCAAATGAACTTAAGAAACAAGTGGGTGCAGCTATCCTAATATCTAACAAAATAGGCTTCAAATTAAAATTAATCAAAAGAGACAAAGAAGGACATTTCATATTAGTCATAGGAAAAATCCATCAAGAGGAAATCTCAATACTAAACATCTATGCTCAAAATACAAGGGCATTCTCATATGTAAAAGAAACAGTTCTCAAGCTTAAATCACACATTAAACCCTACACAGTAATAGTGGGAGATTTCAACACCCTACTCTCACCACTGGACAGGTCAGTTAGACAGAAAATTAACAAAGAAATAAGGGAACTAACAGATGTTATGTCTGAAATGGACTTAACAGACATCTATAAAACATTCCATCTAAACATAAAAGAATACACCTTCTTCTCAGCACCTCATGGAGCCTTCTCAAAAACTGACCACATACTAGGTAACAAAGCAAACCTCAACATACGCAAAAAAACTGGAATAAATCATGTATCTTATCGGATCACCATGGCTTAAAATTAGAGTTCCACTAAAACACTAATTCCAGAAAGCCCATAAACATATGGAAATTAAACAATGCTCACCTGAATCATCAATGGGTCTAGGAAAAAATAAAGGAAGAAATTAAAGACTTGCTAAAATTCAATAAAAATGACCGCATGACATACCCAAATTTATGGGACACAATGAAAGCAGTGTTAAGAGAAAAGTTCATAGCACCAAATGTCTCCATAAAGAAGCTGGAAAAAAAATCCCACACTAGTGAGTTAACAGAACATTTGAAAACTCTAGAACAAAAAGAAACAAACTCACCCAGGAGGACTAGACGGCAGGAAATAATTAAATCGAGAGCTGAAATCAACAAAATCGAAACAAAGAAAACAATCCAAAAAAATCAGTGAGACAAAGAGATGGTTCTTCAAGAAAATCAACAAAACAGACAAACCTTTATCCAAACTAACCAGAGGCAGAGAGAGTATATCCAAACTAACAAACTCAGAAGTGAAAAGGGGGACATAACAACAGACATGGAGAAAATCCAGAGAATCATTATGTCATATTTCAAAAACCTATACTGCACAAAACTAGAAAACTTAAAGGAAATGGACAAGTTTCTGGATAAATATCGCTTACCAAAATTAAATCAAGACCAAATAAACAAATTAAATAGACCTACAACTGCAAAAGAAATAGAAACAGTCATCAAAAGTCTCCCAACTAAAAAAAGTCCAGGACTAGATGGTTTCAGCTCAGAATTCTACAAGATTTTCAAAGAAGAACTAATACCAATACTCCTCAATTTTTTCCACACAATAGAAACAGAAGGAATATTGCCAAACTCTTTTTATGAGGCTACAATTACCCTGATACCCAAACCACAGAAAGATATTGCTGAGAAAGAGAATTACAGACCAATATCACTCATGAACATTAATGCACAAATATTCAATAAAATACTGGCAAACTGAATCCAAGAGCACATAAGAAAAATTATCCACCATGATCAAGTCAGCTTCATCCCAGAAATGCAGGGATGGTTCAACATACAAAAATCTGTCAATGTAATCCACCATATAAACAAACTGAAAAAAACCCACATGATCATCTCATTAAATGCTGAAAAAGCCTTCGACAAAATGCAACATCCCTTCATGATAAAAGTCTTCAAGAGAACAGGGATACAAGGAACATATTTACACATAATAAAGGCAATATACACAAAGCCAACAATCAACATCAAACGAAATGGAGAGAAACTCAAAGCAATCCCATGGAAATCAGGAACAAGACAAGGTTGGCCACTCTTTCCATATTCAATATAGTTCTTAAGGTTCTAGTTAGAGTAATAAGACAACAGAAGGAGATCAAGGAGATACAAATCAGATAAGTCAAACTCTCACTATTTGCTGATGATACGGCAGTTTACATAAGGGATCCCAAAAATTCTACCAAGGAACTTCTACAACTCATAAACGCTTTCAGTAATGTAGCAGGATACAAGATTAACTCAAAAAATCAGTAGCACTCCTGTACACAGATGATAAATGGGCTGAGAAAGAAATCAGAGAAACATCACCCTTCACAATAGCCACAAATAGCATAAAATATCTCAGAGTAATTCTAACCAAACAAGTGGAAGACCTATATGACAAGAACTTTAAATCTTTGAAGAAAGAAATTGAAGATAACACCAGAAAATTGAAAGATTTCCCATGCTCTTGGATAGAATTAGCATAGTTTTACTATGGCAATCTTATCCAAACGCAATCTACAGATTCAATGCAATGCCCATTAAAATCCCAGAAAAATTCTTCACATACCTTGAAGGAATAATACTCAACTTCATATGGAAAAGCAAAAAACCCAGGATAGCCAAAACAATCCTGTACAATAAAGGAACTTCCAGAGGCATCACAATCCCTGACTTCAAACTCTACTACAGAGCTACAGTACTGAAAACAGCCTGGTTTTGGCATAAAAACAGACAGGAGAACCAATGGAACTGAATCTATACCTGGATATTAATCCACACACCTATGAACACCTGATTTTTGACAAAGAAACAAAAAAATATCAAATGGAAAAAGAAAGCATTTTCAACAAATGGTGCTGGTATAACTGGATATCAACATGTAGAAGAATGAAAATAGATCCACATCTATTGCCATGCACAAAACTCAAGTCCAAAAGGATCAAAGACCTCAACATAAAGCCAGCGACACTGAACCTCATAAAAGAGAAAGTGAGAAGTAGACTTGAACACATTGGCACAGAAGACCACTTCCTAAATATAACCCCAGCAGCACAGATACTGAGAGAAACAATTAATAAATGGGACCTCCTGGATCTGAGAAGCTTCTATAAAGCAAAGAACACAGTCAACAAGACAAAACGAAAGCCTACAGAATGGGAAAAGATCTTCACCAAACCCACATGATGCAGAGGACTGATCTCCAAAATATACAAAGAACTCAAGAAATTGGTCATCAAAAGAACACATAATCCAATAAAAATGGCATACAGACCTAAAAGAGAACTCTCAACAGAGGGATCTAAAATGGCTGAAAGACACTTAAGGAAATGTTCATCATCCTTAGTCATCAGAGAAATGCAGATCAAAACATCTGAGATTCCATCTTA
Organism: Neodon shergylaensis; assembly: GCA_025134845.1. Taxonomy (NCBI): domain Eukaryota; kingdom Metazoa; phylum Chordata; class Mammalia; order Rodentia; family Cricetidae; genus Neodon; species Neodon shergylaensis. The sequence continues at coordinate 387,662 of JABTXL010002720.1, forward strand.
CACCTGTCAGAATGGCCAAGATCAAAAACACTGACGACAGCGTATGCTGGAGAGGATGTGGAGTAAAGGAAACTCTCCTCCGTTGCTGGTGGAAGTGCAAACTGGTACATCCCCTTTGGATGTCAGTATGGAGATTTCTCAGGAAATTAGGAAACAACCTTTCTCAAGACCCAGCAATACCCAAGAATGCTCAATCATACTATAAAAACATGTGCTCAACTGTGTTCATAGCAGCATTGTTTGTCATAGCCAGAACCTGGGAACAACGAAAGAATGGATAAAGAAATGTGGTACATTTACACATGGAGTACTACACAGCAGAAAAAAAACAATGACATTTTGAAATTTGTGGGCAAATGATTGGATGTAGAAAACACCATATTAAGTGAGGTAACCCAGACCCAGAAAGACAAATGCAATTACTTACTCATAAGTGGTTTTTAGACATAAAGCAAGGAAAAACCTGTTAGCCTACAATTCACAATCCTAGACAACAAAGAGGACCCTAAGAGAGACATAAATGGATCTAATCTACTTGGGAAGTAGAAAAAGACAAGATCTCCTGAGTAAATTGGGAGCATGGGGGCCATGAGAGTGGGTAGAAGGGAGAGGAGCAGAGAAAAATGTATAGCTCAATAAAAACAAAAATAAACAATAAAAAGACAGGCTAAGCTTGGCGCAGGGAATTGAGCCAGTATGCTGTGTTCCTCCATAGGGTCTGCTTCAGTCCTTAGTGAAAGCTCCTGCCTCATATTCCTGCCTGACCTCCCTCCACGATGGACTGTAAGCTGTAAACTGAAGAAAACCCTTCCATCCCCACGTTGCTTTTGGTCATGGTTTTCTCACAGCAACAGAAGACAAAGTAGGATGTTTAGTATTCTTGAAAAAACAAGATCTCTTTATGTCAGTTGTATTTCCTCTTACGGGTGTGCTGGAAACAGAAGTGACAATCTTAACCTGTGCTTGTGCTCACAGGAAAGTATTAGGAAATCCAGGAACGTAAAGTACGCAGGGTGGTGTCCTCAACAGAGGAGATGTCTACCTGTTTCACCCAGAGGCTGGGAATGGATGTAGTTCATAGCCCGATAAGCTGTGCTATCTGTAGGGCCACACTCAATCCCCCAGACTATTGTATTTATCCCAGACTCCTCCTCCTCTCTAGAACTCTAGCTTGAGCATTGTTTCTCAGGCAATAGAACCCATTCTTATGGAAGATATCACATGTACTTTGTAGTTTGGGAACTCCGTGATGACTTACGACACCAGATCCTCCCCTAGGCCCTTAAGCTATAGAACTCATTCTAATGGAAGAAGTCACAGGTATTTTGCACAAGCACTTCTATACAGTGAAGCCTTAAGCTTTATTATGATCATTGTCACCAGAAAACGTTTTCCAAAGTTGTACTGTGTTTAAACACACCTAAAATAAACTGCCTGAGGTCAGACTCCCGGCTATTGCTTCATGCGGAACCAGATTTCCTTCTTGCCTCACACGGATCATACTCTGCCAGCTGTGGTGCTTACAGAGACCTCCACCCTAACCAAGTAAGAGAGTCATTGTTTTCTGACTAAGAAGACTCTTGTGCAATAAATACCATACATCTCAGCAAAGATGGAGTCGCAGCCAAAGGGGCCACTGCTACCGTCAGCATGCCCCTGACCCCACCCTCTTCTCACCAGCCTACAGAATGGCTCTATACCCTGGTGCCACACTTACTGCAGCCACTGCTACCAAGCAAGCCCAGACTCAGGTCACATCCTGGCTAGACTTCAGTCAGCAAGAAATGACTTTCGACCGGCTGGCTTTGGTTTTGTCTTCCACAAAGTTGACATCAAGACTAAGCAAGAATGAGTTAAAATTATGAAAGAGTCGTTCTGAAAGAAAATAATAATTTCTGCTCATTGTCTTTCTGAGCTGTCTGTCTCCTGATTGCTGCTTTCATGGTAACAAGTGCCATTTCTCTGACTACAAAGACACCACTCTCAAAATAGCAGAGGAGAAATGTGATTTCAGGAGTCAGTATGGTAAACATCTTGTGCTCAAGAGACAGAGATAGAGAAGAAAACAAAGAGATTAAGAGAGAAATTTATGGGTATATGAAAAATGCCTTTTAGACCAATTCAACTAACAAGCATCTATGAAATACCTTCTCTATGTAAGAATTTGGGGAAGCATATTAGGTATATTTTCTGTGGTCCCCAGAGCCACCTTTCATTGTAGGTATTACAAACAGGACAACTAAGGATAAATTCACCTGATATTACATAACTTAAACATCAGGGGGTCATGATCCTTAGGTGGTGTGTGACAATTCTGTATTCTGTCAATTATGTTTTAAATAAATGCTGATTGGCCAATAGTCAGGCAGGAAGTATAGGTGGGACAACCAGACAGGAAGTAGAGTTGGGGCACTAAGAACAGAAGAATGGGAAGGAGGAAGCCCATTCCTCCCCAGTCCTGTCCAGACACCGAAGAAGGAAGATGTGACCTACCCCACTGAAAAAGGTAACGAGCCATGTGGCTAACATATACTAGAATAATGGGTTAATATAAGTTATAAGAGTTAATAAGAAGCCTGAGCTAATGGGCCAATCAGTTTATAACTTATGGAGACCTCTGTGTGATTTTCTTTGGGGCGTAATAGCTGCAGGAACTGGGTAGGACAGAAACCCCAACAAGCAGGCCCTCATGTTACACCTAGGTGACCTAAGGCTAAAAATGCTTGCCTGCTCTTGTACAAAGCTCCTCACCAATCATCCCAGCTGCTGTAAGGTAAGCAGTAGTGATGGACCATGTAGAACTTCCATTGTTGAGGACTTAAGATCACCTACGTAGTCACCAACTCCCTCAACAGCCTTGATGATCTCAGACTCACATTCGTGAATTGACTGGAGTTCCAGATTGATTCAGCAGGATGTAAATCTGAGCTTGCTTCTTGTTATGGGTATCACATTCTTCTAAACGGTAGCTGCAGGGCTGGCAACATGATTCAGTGGGTAAAGGTGCTTGTCACTAAGCCTGACCACCTCAGTTTGATCCCACAAGTTGTCCTCTGAGCTACACATACATGCACACACACACACACACATGCACACACACATACACGCGCGTGCACGTGTGCATGCACAGGAGCATGCATGCCTCCTCTGACCAAATGGGAATAAATGTATTTAAAAACAAAACAAAAGGTAGTCACAGATGATTTATTAAGAAATAAGGAAATTAAGCAGCAACAAGAACAACAACAAACAAAGGGAAGAACGAAACCAAGCAAAGAAAAGATACAAAATGGTGACAGGGAATCACTCAATCTTGTATAGAAAATATCAAGAACAAAAGGCACACACACACACACACTGCCCGCCAGGGAAGCTTGGCAGGCTCTGCAGCGAAGCTGGCATCTCTGATTCCCATTATTTACTTAGCCCCTTTAGATCACATCCTCGGGAGAAATGTGTCTTTGGACTCAAATTCAGCATTTGAGCAGACCAATTAAAAAGACTAATTAAAAACAAACAAGTCAAAACCAACAATAGCCTAAATATTAGGGGAAATTCCTTTGGTGAATTAAATTCACTTAGTAATAAATTCATTCCTAAAGTTAGACAGTCTCTTTTTCTATTACGGCTTCGCAAGCTTTTAGTTTACGGGAAGACATTTGTGATGGAATTCAGCTTCCCTGAGAACTTTGTGTAGTTCTTAAAGTCCAGGAACGTGTGTCCTGGCAGTAAGACAATAGTCTAACCTCACACAGGATCTTCCCTTCTATGGCAGGTCAGCATTTTCCCAGGCCTTCACAGGGCACAGCCAAGCTGCTGCTGGAACTAGTCCCTCCGAATAACGGGTCTTTCAAATTTATCTCACCTCTGTATCTAGTATATTTAGGGGTCACATAGCAATACTGAGCAATAATGGGGGGTGTTTTCACTTGCTCACAGAATTATATGTGCACATTCATTTTTCCAAGACAAAACAATTCTTCCTTCTGGATTTCTCTTTCAACATCGCTGTGGGCATTCATTTTATTATAGTCAGATTAGGAACAGGTACACAGATTATGGAGGAGACAAAAGGCAAAATAGGTTCAAGTTTCTAGGAGGTTCTCTGTCATGGAAATGAGCCAGAGGCTAGAAGAGTCTCCCATTTTGCAATATAATCCCTAGACAAGGCAGCTGTCAGTAGAAAAGAACAGGATGCCATGGCTTGGGTACTAGCTTCGGGGGCCTTACTCATAGCAGAGCCAGGTTCTCCATATACACCCAGGAAAGTTTCTGTTAGCAGTCCTGTGTTAGTTACCTAGTTCTTCTGGGAGTGTTTTTTTAAGAAACCAAGGTAACTAAATTCAGAGTCTGCATGATAATAAGATACCAGGAAGTATCTAGAGCATTTGGTTTGGCCAAGAAGTGGTGGAGCTCATAGGGGCTGGGAGGGATGCTTGAGACCACAAATAAAGATAAGTGCACAGAGAGGGAAAGGAAACTAATGCTTCCCGCGCCCCCACCAGCAAAGGTCGGGTGGTCATGTATAATCGCGAGATTTAGAGGAAGTGATTTGTCTTTATGTACAGTGTGTGTGTGTGCGTATATGTCACTGTGTGTGTGTGTGGCGTGTCAGTGTGCATATGCGTGTGTGTGTGTAGTATATGTATGTGTGTATCAGTGTGGGGGGGGGGAGTAGTAAGCAGGGTAAGGGAGAGGAGATTGAGAACCCACCAGAAAACCTGAGGTCTAAAGTAGTTGTTACCAAAATGTCCCGCATAAAGTAGTTGTTACCAAAATGTCCTGCATACCGACTATGGGAGACAGTCTGCTTTTGAATGGCCTAAAAGCTAAGAATGTTTTTGTTTCAAAGAGAGAAAGAAATGTAGACCCAAAGGAGGAATGTGGAGGCAAAGACACAAAGGGAAAGTAACAGAAAGCTTCTGTTTACAAAGGCCCATGTCTTGGCCATCTGGCTAGCTGAAGTTATTGACCCCTCTCTAAATCTTTTAGATGTGGTAGAATAGCAACCACCGAGGTGCTTTCTTTGTTAGTGAGACAGGGTTGCGACAGTAGCTTTGGCTGGCCTTGAACCCAACCAAGATCTGCCTGCCTCTGCCTCCCAAGTGCTGGATTAAAGTTGTGAGCCACCACACCTAGCTCTAAATGCTTTGAATGTGATAATTTTCTCAATAGCATGAACTGATGTCCTAATGAGAGGCTTTGTTGTGTCAATTACATACATCCCTGTGTTTAGTCTCCATCTTCACATCTTCTCATTCTAACCTGCCCTCACATTCCTTCAATATCGTCATAGTGAGACAAACGGATTCCTCGTTCCCTGTGATCACCTACTTAGAACTGATGAGTGTTCTACATTCCCGGTCTACACCACCCTTGCTTTATTGTCTAGTTATTAATGTACATATGTTTCCTTAGACACAAAGATCCTTAAGGCAGAAGCTACACCCAGCTATTATTTGGTGAGGGACACCATCGGAGGTTTAAAGATGAGTTCAGAGACAGGACTTTGCTGTGGGGCCCAGGGTGGCCCTAATTCCGCTTTCTGTATATAGGCCTGCACCATTGTGCTTGGTTTTGGATTTTTTTTGTTGTTGTTGTTGTTTTAGTTTTTTTTTTGAGACAGGATTTTTCAGTGTAGCCATGCTGTTCTGGAATTTGCTCTGTAGCCCAGTCTGCTCTCAGAGATCACCTGCCTCTGCCTCCTGAGTACAGGGATTAAATGTCTGCACCACTACCTGGCTAGCTGTCTACTATTTCAGACACGGTTCACAGAGCTCACCCAAAGGGGAGCACTGCTGTTCGTCTCTTCCTGTCCGCACCCTTCCAGCTTTTCTAGTCCCTCTTCCCCTAAGTTTCAGAAGAAATCGGTTTACATTCTTTCTAGCAATTTTATGGCGTCCATTTCACGAAGTCATTCTCTTGGCACTTCAAAACTCCTTCTGTCGCCTGAAGTAGCTTTCTCCTTAGCCTACCTCAGCTGCGTTTCAACTTCAGATCATCTCCAGTGTCACTGTGCACAAACCACGCACCCGAAGACCAGTTTCCCGCACACCGAGAAAAAAAAAAGACCTAACTGGCATAACCATCTTACCTACCTTTCTACATCCAAGAGACCATTACATTGTGGGAGAGGGAATATGACTTCTATCATGGCCAGCAAGCTAAACAAACTCATAGGAAAACATGGATGTTAAGGCAAAAGTGATGGACCATGAGTCAAAAAAAAAAAAAGAGTCCAGGTGATTTAGGAACCTGCATACTAACTTTAATAATAACATGTTGATATAGGTTTCCCTGATTTCCTGGGAGCTTTTTGGAACCCTATTTATGGCCTGAATTAACTAGGAGAATGACTACATGTGAACAGACCAATTCAGATCCCCTGTGAAGTAGCGTCCACAAGGGAAGAGGCCATATTTAGTTTAGGAAATGAGTCAATTACTCCACAATGGACTGCACAGGCTCATAGACACCCAATAGAGGATATTGGGGAGTATCGGGGCTTGAATCAGAAATATCTCCCACAGGCTCCTCTTTGGGGCACTGGGTCCACAGTCGATGGTGGTGTTTGGGAATTTTGTGTTGTGGTGCTTCAGGGACATGGAATGTAGCTGGCAGATACTAGCCTTTGAAAGTTACCCCACCTCTTGCTCCGAGGTACCCGTTTCCTGCCTGCTGCAGTGTGAACAAGCAGCCGCTTCAGGCTCAGGCCGCTATGACTACAGCAGCCGCGGTGGCCATGTCTGCCTGCTGCAAGGGAACAAGAACAGGTCCTCAGAAGCCCAAAGCAAGCCTCTTGTCCATTGTTCCTATAGGCATTTTGTCAGAGCAAAAAGCAAGATTGATGTTAGCAGTACAAAGCCCTATGCAAATATTAATTCTTGCTAATATCCCTCTAAGACAAATCAAGTCTCAGGATTAGAACAGAAAATGCCCATGTATTCAGAAGACAAGATCATAGTTAGGGTCTAAATCTAAGTCCAGACTGAAGTTTGCTAAAGTAACCAGAGCAAGAGGCACAAAGTTACAGTCAGTGGGATGTGTGTGATGAAGTAAAAGCTATTTAGCCTGACAATGTATCTGCGTTGAAAAGAACTGCATCTATGTTGCTTCAGTAAAATGTACTACCCATCTACATGTGTGTGCGTGCAGGGCATGTGTGTGCAGGGCATGTGTGTGTGTGTATGTGTGTGCAGGGCATGTGTGTGCAGGGCAGCCTATGCATTCAGTAGCATGGTTTCTGTCAGCAGTAAAAGTAAAACCATGGTTTCCTGACACCCAAAGTTAATTGTTGGTTTTATATATTATGAAATTATTTATGCTTCTACATCCAAAGGACAGCAAATATTTAATTATTAGATTAATACTCATGGCATATATAAAAACACAGGTAATAAATAAAAATTGACCTAAGTTAGTGGGGACATCATATATCATACTGATAAAACATGTGGAAGGTAATGAAGATAAAAGCACCACACAAAAACATCGAATGGCTATGGTGGATTATTTATGAAGAAAAACATTCTGCCATCTGCAACAATGGGGTAAATGAAGACATCGCGTGAAGTGTCAGGCACTGGAAGACGAATCTCATTTACTGACAGAATGGTGGCGACCAGGGGCTTGTGTGTATCCAGAGAGGGCATGGCGAGATGTGAGACGAAATGTACAAGGTGTCAGGAAGAATAAACAAGAAAAACAAGTCATGGGAGGCGGCTTGGGTGGGAGGGACGACAAAACTAAATCTTTCCTGTAAGCCACTTTAGAACAAACTTTAAAGTATGCAAATGCAGCTAGGGCCAGCACGAAGGACCTGAAGGTGGGGATCGCTGTACGCTATGCACGCGGCCAGCACAAGTTCCAACCAATTCTTTCTTGGTTTTGAGAATTATATATGTAAACAATGGTACCTTCTGTGCATGTACAGATCTCTACTGTAAAACCAATAAATCCAATCTGGATTATGAGAAAAATAGTGATCCTGTGGCATCCCGAGCTCAAGGTAGCATCTCATGGTCTGGGAAGGCAACCTGAGCACACTTGCCTGTTGCTTACTGTGGGTGTGTGTGCACTTAAAAAATGTATTGGCGGTTTGCCTGCATGTATGCCTGTGTACCACGTACATGCCTGGTGCTTGCGGAAGCCAGAAGAGGGTGTCAGATCACCAGGAACTGGAATTACAGATGGTTGTAAGCCACCACATGGGTGCTAGGAACGGAACCTGGGTCCTCTGAGCCATCTCTGTAGCCATAGCTTTATGTAGCTTTACATATTTTCATTTCTCGTTTTTCCCTCAACCACAGGACTCTCCGTACTGTTTCTTGAAAGTTAGTATGAAAAATTCCAAATTATACAAAAATAGCTGCAAGACCCTTTCTTTACCCATTGCCCCCAACATTAGTAAACACATGATCAGGCTTTTTGTCATTAAGAGCATCTATGATGCTGACCTTCATTAAATCACTCATAGCCAGTACTTTACTATGACTCCCTAAAAGATAAAGATTTAAACATAGCATCATTATCAAAAATTAACATTAAGGGCTGGAGAGATGGCTCAGAGGTTAAGAGCATTGCCTGCTCTTCCAAAGGTCCTGAGTTCAATTCCCAGCAACCACATGGTGGCTCACAACCATCTGTAATGAGGTCTGGTGCCCTCTTCTGGCCTGTAGGCATACATGTAGACAGAATATTGTATACAAAATAAAATAAATATTTAAAAAATTAACATTAAAAATATGCATGGTAGCACACCCCTTTCACCCCAGCACTGGGAGGCAGAGCCAGGTGATTTCTGAGTTCAAGGCCAGCCTGGTCCACAAAATTAGGACAAGGATAACCAGGGCTGCAAGAGAAACTCTGTCTCTAAGAAGTAAAACAAAAATTAATTCATTTTAGACATATGGACATTTTGCCTGCATGTTTGTGCACCATGTACATGTAGTACCAGCAGAGACCAGGAGGGGGCATCAGGTTCCTTAGGATTAGATTTAGAACTGGCTATGAGCTTCCACGTGGGTGCTGGGAACTGAACCCAAGTCCTCTGCAAAAGCAGCCAGTCTCATAACCACAGTCCCATCTCTCTCTCTCTCTCTAGGCCCCCAACTGAACAAATTCCAAACATCCAGACAGTATGCGTTAGTCTTTGATCAAATGAGGATCTGAAAAAGGCTCACACATAGCAACTGATAACTCCTACTTCAATGTTGTCTAAAGGACATATTACACTTTTTAATAGATTCGTTCATTTTATACTCTGCTTGCATAAATGTATGTGTAGCATATGTGTGCTCTGCACCCAGAGATCCCCTGGAACTGGAGTTATGGATGGCGGTGACCACGGAATCCAGGTCCTATGCAAGAATAACAGTGCTCTTAACTGCGTATTATCAATTTTTTTTTTAGATCACATTACTCGTCCTGTAGGATCGTCCAGTGTGGCTTTTGCTTCATGTACCTCCTATGGTGCTTAACATAAAAATTTCTGACAGAATAGAGACATTTAAGCTCAGTTCTTAGACTTCACAGGCAGGCCGTCTTCCATTGCATATAACCTGGCAGAACGTCTCAGATACGAACTGTAAAGACTGGCCAGTGGGTCCAAATGCCGTCAGTGCCCTCTGTGACTTAAATCCTACCCATCAGCATTGTATCTAATGGTTTCTCTATGAGGAGGCCTGGCTTTAGTACTTCAGTAGCTGCAGTAAATGTTAGCGTTCTGTTACAACTTCTGCACCGTTAAACTGGAGTTACTCAATTCTCCTGCAAGTATTCAGTTACGCTGAGGTGTAGTTTGTGTAAAAGGCAGAGCAAATACAGCAGTTGGACCTTTTGCTCCTGTTCTCCATCCCAGAAGGGCCCGCCATCAGCTCCCCACGGCTGGTACCATTATATACTCCAACACTTCTGAGCCGCAGAGAGACGCTTTCTTGAACCCCCAACACTAAGCAGTGCGCTGAATTCTCGTTGAATGCTTAGCACTAGGAAGAGACACAGCAGAATGGCATCTGGCTGTGTGGCCTCCAGATGCTCTGTACGGGCAGAGTCTCCAAAAGACAGTCTAACACCTACACACCTACAACTCAGCGCAGCTCCTACAGGTCTCCCGTGAGTTTAGACATCCCTGCCTGTGCCAGTTACTTTGGTGGGAATAAACTTTCTGTTGTGTTGGAATAGATTATGTAATCCAAACTGGACTACATAGCAGAGAACTTGAACTTTGACCTGCCAGCCTCCAGGTGCACACGACTATGTCCAACAAACTTTTAAAATAAGGGTCCACTTGTTAATAAATAAATGGGTTCCATCTCAAATACAATGACAATAGCAACATATTCTGGATTGAGGGCTCTTCAGAAGGCACCTGAGTAGAGTTTAGATTTGCAAAAACATAAGTAGGCCAGAGATATAACCTAATTATAGAAAAATGTGTTCTCATTCACATACAAATATTATAACAAAGACTTAAAAAAATTCACCGTACATCTCTACTGCCCAGAATAGGTACTGTGGGTACAATGAGTCTATTGGGACTGTATTTACTCACTTGCTAAAAGTGAAATGGGTAGTCCTTTTAATCCTAGCACTCAGGAGGGCAGAGGCAGGTGGTTCTGAGTTCAAGGCCAGTAAGGACTACCTGTTGAAACCCTGTCTCCAAACCAAAACAGAGAAATGCAGTTAGGATTTTTATTCTGATAAATCACCCAGTCTTATTTAACAGTAAGTAGGTTAAGAATCAAAGAGAAATAATTGGCTAGCTGGTGATACCTTCAATCCCAGGACGCAGGAGGCAAAGGCAGGCAGATCTACGAGTTTGAGGGTAGCCTGGTCTACAAAGTGAATTCTAGGTCAGAGCTACACAGAGAAACCCTGTCTCGGGGGAAAAAAAAGTGAAAAATATGACTATTTTCATTCACTAGTGTATTATACTCAGCCTTCTGCCATCTATCCGGTACTATTACAGTGTTATGTATTACTACTGTGCCCATGACCTGTCCCAACAGCCTCTGAGTCTTAAAATACACTATGAAGATTAAAACAGCACCTTCTGAATACCTAAGTAACGCATTGGTAGTTTATGTCCAAAGCGAACAAAATACTCAGACCTTTTCAGTATTCGGCCAGAGAGCAGTGAAGAGTTTTCATCTATCACAGAAAACACCAGAGCAACTTTATCCAGGTGGTCCAAGCTACCTGGTGAACACTGGGCACGCTGGCATCCTAAGACACCCCGAGTTCCATAGTAATATCTCCTCAATTATAATAAGGCTAAGGACTTGAAACCCAACTCAAAGTGGGTGGTCCATTTCCAGAAAATGTTTGAATAGAGAAGGAACTTTTAAAACATCTATATTTATGTACATTTTAAAACATGTATGTGTGTATATATGTATATATATATTCATATCATAAATAAAATGTACAATACAGGCTTAAAACGGTCACAAGAACAATTAGCCACAGCTGCCCCAGGATTCCAGAGAGCACTCTCTCAACGACTACTCCAATGTTACAGACCCCTCCATAGTTCTTTTACCAAGCTAGTGTCAGTCAAGGTCACTAGTGTTTTTACCTATCCATAGTCTGATTCTCTAATCACTTGTCAAGTTTTCTGTTTTCCCTTGGGAACAGCGATCCTGCTACACTTCCCCACGGTGCTTTAGTGAGAATCTGGCAAAAACATTAAATGGATTTTTGTTAATCATACAAATAACATTTTTTCTTAATTATTTAGTGGTTGGTGGAATCAATGTCTTCTTAGATTGTATGGTATTCATTTGTCTTGATGTAATTCATTTTTGAAATGGTCACCCCATTTGCTCACAGGATGCAGAAGCTGTAACAGGGACGGATTGTTTGGTGAGGAACTCTAATACCTCCCCTGTCAGGTTCTTTACGGAGGCAGTGTGTACAATAAACAGGAGAAAAGCGCAGTGATGAAATCCCACAGCCTCGGCACCTGGGCTACACTGAAGACTACTTTTCTGCTCTTAGGTTCCTCTGGCATAATGCTCTGGAGACTTTTCTCCAACACAAAGATGTTTTTCCTACCAGCCGAAAGGTAATTATATTTTAAAACACCTTAGAAATGAAATTTTCATGTATACAATTAATAGGAACACTGGGGCACGAAGGAAAAGGTCTCCTAATCTTTCCTCCATGGCGCGTCCAGGCATCCCAACATTCCTCTACTTCCAATTGGAGATGGCATTTACTAAAACCTCATTACTATCCATTCTTTGGTTCAGTACTTGAGAAGGACACTCAAAACACTGTCTCATCCTTCCTATCAATGCCTCTGTGCAACTACAAATTACTTAAGTGCTTGACAGCAGACCTTTAACAGAAAAGTTAATTGCATTAGTAAATGTCATCAATACTGACTGTACGGGGTATTTTTGTTAGGTAAATCCACCCCGCTGGAAACCCGTCAAAAGTGGACACAGTCGGTTGGCAGCTATCACTGCCACACAGGGAACTCCAAAGCAAAAAGCTGACAGGCAAACCAGAACAGAGATCTAACTCCGGAGTCGCTTCCCTCACAGCAGCGAACAGGAACATATGGAAGCAGTTACATGTATTGTTATACAAGCATGTTCTCGCCAGGCAGGGGAGTTTTAGATGAAATTTGCTTTAAAAGCACAAGATGAGCTACAAAGAGGGGAATGAGTTAAAGTTTAGTGTTACCAACAGAACTTACTATCTAATAGAGCTCAACATTCCATGGGCTCACCATGAAAATGTTAAAATACAGTGGGGCTGGATGAGTTGCTCGTTTGCTTGAATGAGGAGTTTTGGAAAACAAAATTGTAGTACAATTAGAATTTTACTACTAAATTCTCCCACAAATCAGGATTTGCCATAGAATACTTCAGGCTTTCATCATTGGGGGGGTGGGGGGGATAAGAGTCCTGAACTTACTTTGCTCTATTAAGAAAAGCAAACTTAAAGTCAGTATTATAGCCTTGCCTGAATGTTGAGATCCACGGTTCTTTCCTGTCCTTCCTATGAGGCGGCTTCATCCTGATGAAATTACGCATATCTTCAAGGCTTAGGACTAAGCTTCATCAAAGCATTACATCACTTTCGAGTTACAAAAGCACCCAACTCCTATTGAAAGGGACGAGAGACAGAGCTGCTTCCACGAATCTTTTTCTTAGCAAAGACTCGCCTTTAAAAAGCCTCAAAGCGCCACAGAAAAAGTACTACATTGTAGCAAAACCATTCTGCACAAATCCAACTGGCCAGCTTGAAAAGCAGAACTAAAACTTACCGTCATACTCCTCCCCTCGGAGAAAATAAAAATTTGAATATAAGTATCTTCTACATAGACTGCAAGGTAGTTTTCATTAATTACCCAAACCACATTTTCCCCACAAACTCGTATTTTCCTAACAGAGGTCACGAATCGAACTCTATGTCATTAGACACTGACTCTCGGAAGCCATACTTCCAATCTGATCTATGCCCCTTTAATAAATGCAGATATAAAGAGAACATTAACATAAAAGTCCAAGGCCAACCCTCCCCCACACCTCCTAACCGGTATGGCTGTTTGAACTTCCAAAGTTACACTAAAAGAAAAAAACAAAAACACAGCACACGGTAAAATGAATTTATTTTACTTTATACATTTTTTAAAAATTCTGAAGAGTGCATTTAAACTAAAGTCAACCCTCTTTTAAGGAGTTAGAAACAATGTAAACGGAAACTCTACGTTGCTTTAAGCTTACATTTTAAATTAAACTCTTAAACTCAGCGGTCATAGAATAAGCCAGATCCAAAAATACGTCAAGACATAAAAGTTCGGGATTCCAGCGTTTGCTGCTCTGACCGCGGGAGCAGCTGTGCACCGCAGAACAGCACGCCTGCACCGACCCACACCTCCAGAATCAAACAGAACGGTCACCAACTGCCGTGTGGCACGAGTTCAGATCCTTCGGGCGGAAAGTTGCGCTGCAGCTCCCACGCTCGCACTCCACGAGGAGCCGTGCCCGCGGCCCGTGGAACCCGCGCCCCGGCACACAAAGGGGATCCCCAGCCATTGTCCTCCGCGGCGGCGCTGAGCATCACCAGCACTAGCAAGGCAGTAGCTTGCGCAGTTATCTCCACAGCGGGCAATGTCACAACCCGACCAACAGCACAAACTACTACCTCAGCCAGGGCCATGGTGTGGCGGCCGGCGGGCCTCGCCGAGCCGAGCCGAGCAGAGCCGAGCGGCGCCTCGTCCCGTCCTTCGCCGCAGCCGGCTGCTCGCACCCGCAGGCTCGGCGGCCGAGGGCGGCGGCTCCCGGGCCGGCCGCGCCCTCGCCGGAGCGGAGCAGCCCCGCGCCTCCGCCCGCCCGGGTTCTGGGGGCCCCGCCGCGCCCGCCCCGCCGCGCTGCACCCCCGGCGGAGCCCGAGTGCGCGGCGAGCCGGCACCGGCATGCGCCCCGTCTCGCGCTCCCGCTCCACTGCGCCCGGGCGAACCATAGAAATCCCTTAAAGAGGCTGGCGCGCGACTCCCGCCACGTGACCGCCGCCGCCCCCCGCCGCCATCTTACATCCGGGGCCCCGCGCCCGCTCTCCGCCCCGCTGGGCCTCGCGGCTCCCGGAGGAGCCGGCCGCGGGCGGGCACCCGATCCCGCCTCGCACCGGGGAGACCCAGGGTCTCGGGCCGGGCTCCGTCCGCTCGGCCAGCCCGGCGGGGCCCCGGCGCTCCCGGACCCGCCGTAAAGATGGCGGCGGCCAGCGCGGGCTGGACACGTTGTGCCCCGCCGGCGGGGAAAGTTTCCGGCACCTCCTCTCCTCCCCGCCGCCCGGTCGCCGTGCGGCGCCCAAACTGGCGGGAAAGCTGCGCGCAGCTCGCTCAGTGCGCAGGCGCCGGGAACTTGGGGCGTTTGCCTTCTCATTCTTAGCCAAAAACTGGAAGCGAGCCGACTGCGATGCGAGTCACCTCCTCGTGGCCCAGATAACTTTTTGTTTCTCATTTACAGCTTTGGTTTATTTTTACATTTTCTTCCCGAGAAGTCACTAAGATTTGTCAGATAAAATACAGATGTCTAGTTAAACTGGAATTCCACATAAACGAATGCCCCCATTTTTGCATATGTAGATTCTATGTACTAAAAGGATGATATCTGAAATTCAAATGTATCTGGCTAACCTCTTTATTTTTACTATTTGGAAATCCCATTAAGCCATAAAGTTGCTGAAAATCTACAAGTACACATTGCAGAAATAATGTTCAGTTGCAACCTGGGAACTTTTCTCTAGACTCTGATTCTTTCACAGCAAGGAGAGCGCTAACATCTGGAGCAGAATTCGCAATAATGCATACTAACACCTACATTTAATTCCTTTATTAAGACCCGCCCCCACCCAACCCGGTACAATTTAGCACAACAGATGTCGAAGCCCATAATATCACACATTAACTTTCATTCCATAAAGGACCCAAATAATTTCTTGAGGTACACATTTTCAAACCCACCTATATGTTTCGTAATATCAGTACATATCCAAGTTACATGCCTGGTATCCTACCGGCAGATTTCAGAACTATGCTAATCTTAGTATTTTAGAGCCACTACAAATGGTAATTTGAATTATTTCCAATTAACATTTTCATATTTGCATGTGTAACACACCTGTAATTAGATGTTAATTGCTGCCTGAAATACTGATACCTACAGAAAATGCACACCGTCTTCATAAACAATGACGGTCTCTGTGGCACTAGTCACTCCACAGCTGATCATGCTATCCTGCATCGGAAGAAGTTTGTTGGCCACCGCGGTATGTGTATATATATTTAAAAGTGGGCATCAAGGGTGCATTTGGTATAAAAGGTACACAGATTTGCCAAGGTCAAGTTTCCACCTAAGCTCGTTCAGCTGCTGCACGACTTTTATCACTTGTTTCGGACAATCTGACATCAATATAATCATCCACACATTGTGCGTACACCAATATTCCCCATCGTTAATATCCAGATGTGTAGAACCTACCTAGTTCACCCTAACTCCCTTTTTGTTCTGTTTGAGACGCTTTCTCGCTATCTAGTCCCGGCTCGCTAGGAACCTGCAACTATCTTCGTGGGCTTGTGAGGTGCTAGGACTCCAGCGGCACCACCATCCTTTCAGACACGAGCGCTCTCGACCGACCCTTTATCACCGCAGCAGGAAAACTATATTCTAAATGGAACCAGACATTTATCTGCTTAGTTTTTGGTTAAAAGGTAAATCTATGTCATTCCAAATTATTTTTGGCTTTTAAGAAGTTTAATGATTAGGTTTCAATTCCTTGTAGCCAATGGACACCCCCCCCCCCCCAGACAATACCAAACACACATCTTTGCATAGTGCTGGGAAGATGGCTTAGCATTTGACAGCTAGCACAGACGCTGCAGAGGACCCCAATTTGGTTCTGGGCACTTACACTGCGTGGCTCACAGTCACCTGTAACTCCAGCTCCAGGGGATCTGAAGCCTTCTAGACTCCTCAGGCACCTGCACTTGTGCACGTCCCTCATACACACATAATAAGAGTCTTCAAAAAGAGTACTTTACCACATCTGCTCCTGTATCTCCCCACTGCGTCCTTCAGTTTAGAAACGGTAAAACTCACCTTAAATTCCATATTCACCACTGAGCCTTGTTTCTTTTTCGCCTTCTTTTTGAAGACTAATAGCAACATTAATCTGAACCACAGGCGACTTAGTAATCTCTTGCTTTTACTGTATTTCTGCACACTTGGCAAAGGGCTATATTCCCTGAAGGGTAGAGATAGGCACACGGTGTAACTGACACACCAGAACTTGATTACACAGTCTTCTATTCGGCGCTGAGATATAAGGTTTTCTCATCTAGATATAAAAATCCCCTAGTGACTTCTGTCATATGACAAGGACACACTTACAAGCTCATACCTGATGGCTGTATAGTCAAGGACAAGAAAGAAGCTGCTCTGGTCCCCGCTCGTTTTTTGAACTGTGTATCGTGTGTTTTCTTTCTATCACAGCCTCAAACTTGCCAGTGCTTTCTAACATCCCGTATAAAATTATATCAAATAATTCTATGCATGAATCATCACTATTGATTCCACTTCATGGAAAGAACGTCAAAAGAGGCTGACTAGTTTGCTCAGGTCCTACACCAGGCAGAGAGCAGGGACTGAATGTATGAAGACCCTGTCCACTGTGCACTATTGTTGACAGGATGCAGCCTCTTAAAGCCGGCAACAAACCAGATGCTTTAAACAGACACAATGTTTTAAACCTGGGCCCATCCTAAAAATCCCAGCCAGCTCATACAGGAGTTCTTTTTTTTTTTTTGTTTTGTTTTGTTTTGTTTTGTTTTTCGAGACAGGGTTTCTCTGTGGTTTTGGAGCCTGTCCTGGAACTAGCTCTTGTAGACCAGGCTGGTCTCAAACTCACAGAGATCCGCCTGCCTCTGCCTCCCGAGTGCTGGGATTAAAGGCGTGCGCCACCACCGCCCGGCCAGGAGTTCTTAAACAATTTCTCAATACTTGAAGTTTTTTGTAATATTCATATATATATTTATCCCAAATGCATTGTCACAAGACAGCAATTGCCTCGAAATAATTTCAGTTTATTTCAGTCAGATATTAATGCGGTGAAACATTTTTACTAGCGACCTTATGGTAGCTGAAAGAACGGATCTTGAAGTGAGCCATGCTGATTCAGGTTTGTCACTCTACAAAGTGACCTCTACCTTCCTGCTCCAAGGACTGAAGCAAGAGGAACCCGAGGCTCAAGTCTCCACAGTAGCAGTTTTCGAACCAGGAGATACAGGAGTTACTGGATCTGAAAGCAGTATACACTAATATGAGAATTTTCTCATTACTTCTCAGAGCAGGAGTTTTAACTCAGTTTTTTGCTCCCTGCCGTGGATCAAAATTTCAAGTGAGGTTCCTGGATTCAAGTGATATTCCTGTTTCAGTCTCTGGAAGATCAGAGGTGACATTTGTATGTCTTGTTAAAAAAGAAAATTTGAAACCCAAGTTTTTCGAGCTGTGGAGGGATGGTTTAGCACTGATAAATACACGTAGTCGCAAACAGCTGCCCCAAATTAACAATAACAACAAAACTCTTAAAGTTTAAAAGGGCCTAAGCCAGCCGGGGAGACTAGTTTACTAAACCAGACCAGGAGACGACTAGTTTACTAAGCCAGACCGGGAGACGACTAGTTTACTAAGCCAGACCGGGAGACGACTAGTTTACTAAACCAGACAGGGAGACAACTAGCTTACTAAACCAGACAGGGAGACGACTAATTTACTTAGCAGGCACAAGGCCTTAAGTTCACTGCTCCCTGAATGTCCCCCCAAATCTAATCTACATGAGGACAGTGCTTTTAACTTGACGTACAATTCTTACTCAAAGTTTTCTATTTCCTTTCAGAACTATGACTCTACATTCACTTTCTTTCCATTTTATTTATCAAAAGCTTTAACAAGTTTCTCAAAAACATTTCTCCTTTATTTCATCCTATAATTGTTTTCCAAATTGACTATTTACATAATGCATTGTAAGCATAGGAAATTACCAGCCATAAATGATGAGGGAATCAATGATATTCTGAACCTAATAGGGACAGGAAAGCAAGCATGAAGTATACTAGAGAAAAACTGGATCACCAATCAGATTTAAAACTAATTTATCAAAGAAAATACGACTGAGGTTAGTAACTAGTAGGGCTGGGATGAAACATGTAAGATCTATGCACTCAGAGTTTTAACTATACAGCTCTGAACAAACACCTACTCTAGATTACAAAGATTTGGCTTTGAAGCCAAGAAACGTTCCTGACTATATTACATAACCAGTATAGCTCAACAACGCAGAGATTGTAAGAAAAATATAGAGAATCGTATTGGGAGCTAAGACAGGAATCTTGCAAAATTAGATAAAATATCCAGTCTGACATAAACACCATATGGTAACCGCCCTGAGACAGGAGCTGGATGTTATGTGTTAAAATTATAAGACAGAGAAGAAGTGCTGGGGAAAAAATGAAATTTGCAGTTCGGTCTAAATCTTACTACTTTATTTTCCTAGCTAAGTAGGGTAAGACTGCAACAGCAGCTCTCTCAAGTCTTTCCTCCGTCTACTCAAACTTCACCTAAGTAGTATTGCTATCATACTACAGTGCTTTTGCAATGATGGGTGCTTTAAGATATTCCACGGCTACACTATTTGCTGAGTTTTAGTTCAAAATGAAGCTTAAGGTAATATTTGTAGTAACTGAAAACGATCTCAAAATTTAGAAATTTCCCTTTTCTTACTTGAGGGTCTAATCATTCTCAACAGTGTAATAAGGGATGGTTCAAGGCATCATTGTGTTTCCATGAGCAACAGTGGATGCCAAAATACACTAGGAGTACTCAGAAATAAGATAAAACATTTTCATCTTCCATCAAAATTGCTTTAGATATGGATTTAATTTTTATGTGTTTGGGTATTTTGCCTGAGTGCATGGTGGTCATGAAACCTCAGGAGAGCATCATAACTCCTGGAACTGGAATTACAGACAGTTGTAAGCTGCCATGTGGGTGCTGAGAATTGAACCTGGGTCCTCTGGCAGAGCAGTCAGTGCTTTTAACTGCTGATCCATCTTCCCAGTGCCCAAATTACTGCTTTGTAATAGAAAAATAGAAACAGATGAAACAGAAGTAATATGCTGCCTGCAAAACTTCCAGAAAGCAAGCAGTGCAAATATCAGTAAATAGTATTGATGACATAAACCTATCAGCAAAGTGTTTACCTCCCAAAACAAAGGCTCTTTCCCCAAAAGGCAAAACAACCCCTCTCCCGAAAACACAACAAAAAGACCTACAAATTTTGCATGCCCTCTCTAAGAAAAGGGACACCATCCTGCTATTCACAACACAGCACAGACATGACTGTTCCAAGTTTAGCTACTGAATCCATTTATTTATAGCAATCCCATTCTGTGTCTTGGCAGCAGAGTCACAGGCTCAGAAATACAGTAGGCGATGGTTGTAAACACTTCACACTGTCCACCGTTAAGACGGCTGCGAACTTCAGCGAAAAGGCAACGGGGGTCAAAGTGGAAGGCACTTCTGTAATCACACATAAGAGGCTGTCAGCGAGTTTCTATCGCTCTGAGTGTGATGGAAGAACAGGTGCATGGGAGTGGGTAGAGAAGGAAAAGAGGATCACTCTTCATTCTAAATTAGAAAGAGAGGTAAACATATAATTTAAATTGGAGGGAATGAAAGTGATGCCCAAGAAAAGGGGAAGAAAGAGATGAATACTCTTTGGATATAACAGTGGATATATCCTGTGATCAAACAACCTGAATAAGTGCCTAAGAAGGTCCTTATGAAGTCCATACTCCTATTGAACATTTTTTCTGGAGAATCAGTAACTTATGATCATCACTGTATTACAGTCAGAACAGCAGCTTTGGAAAATTGCTTAAAGAAACGAGGAGGCGGACTCTCAGCCAGTCCCTGGAAGACCGCAGAGATTATTCAGACGCAGAGGACTTACCTCAGCTCCTCTTGCCTGCTTTCTGAGCAAGGTGTCACTGTGTAGTCCTGGCTGCCCTGGAAGCCTTGTAAAGCTTCCTGCCTCTGCCTCGTGAGTTCCAGGCTTAGAGGCATGAGCCACTACCCCCAGCTTATCCGCCTGGCTCTTTAAAGCCAACACTGCTAATATAGTAAAATGACTGATTTAATCCAAGTCTTCTGAAAGAGTCTGCGTGTAAACTGAGATACAATGACAACTTTCTTTCCCATTTACAAAACAACATTAAAATAAAAGCACCACTCTACTCTCTAGATAGAAAATTTTAATTCAAATGGCCATAAAGTATTAAAACTATTTACCCACTATATTTAGTGGTACATGGTACAACATGCCATGTAATGCTTGCTCTTCTCACAAATGATTAAAATAAAAATAAAAAAAAAAAACCATAGTTCAGTATAATAAAGATAGCCACAGGGTGGTAGTGGTGCAAGCCTTTGATAACAGCCCTTGAGAGGCAGAGGAAGGTGGATCTCTGAGTTTGAACCCAACCTGGTTCAGGACAGTCAAGGCTACACAGAGAAACCCTGTCTGGAAAAACAAAACAAAACAAACAAACAAAAAAAACCCCAGTGCCGGGCAGTGGTGGCGCACGCCTTTAATCCCAGCACTCGGGAGGCAGAGGCGGGAGGATCTCTGTGAGTTCGAGACCAGCCTGGTCTACAAGAGCTAGTTCCAGGACAGGCTCCAAAACCACAGAGAAACCCTGTCTCAAAAAACAAACAAAAAAAAAAAAAAAAACAAAACAAAAAAAAAAACAACCCAGTATTGTAGCCCTAAGCATTGCAAACTGTAATACTTTTGACAATTCCAAGTATTTCCAAAATGCCAAATCTAGTAAGTGGGAACATTAGAGACATGTAGTAATGCTTTTGAAGAGACCACTATTTCTAGAAACTACCTCTGTGGTAGTTTTCTAGAAAAATCTATAACCACAGTAATCTGAACGCAGACATTAATCTGCTTTGGGTCTCGAGGATTTGGCTATCCGCAGGAATTATTTTATATGACAGTGCCCTTTACTGACATGACCGTCACAGCATTTCGTCGTGGGTGCATTTCTGATGTTTTCTCCCTCGCGCTGTTCACAGTGTGTGCTAGTTCACTCTCAGTCTCTCAGGTGGCCACTGACCAAATGCTGACCTTCCCAACTCACAACAGCACAACATTCTTCACACTGTAGAAGAAAGGACAGATGATTGCTTCGGCTGCTACTAAAAGTGAATGTTATCCACTAGGATAACATAAGTAAACTAAATTGTACACTGTTTTCTTCTGATGCTATTTAGAATTTAAAGAATGAAGCAGGTGTTCACTCAAAAGCCATATGGGGAATCAGGTAAAAACACAAATGTTAACGTGTGCTTTTATATTTTGGTCAGACTTAATAATTTTTTTCTTTTGGGCACATAATAGACTTTTAATAAATGCTATGCAAAATGCACATAGTAAAAGTAGAAAACTTTAAAATGAATCATAAAAAGATAAGACACTACCAAAATTGCCCTTTCTTCCTTGGTAGTTGTCACACTATCTATACAAGTACACAATTAAACCCTGTGTTCAACAGTCTCTAAAAGAGATGGTCACTGGTAAAAACTCAGTATGAGATGTAAAACTCATTGCCCTGGGATGGGGCGCGATGATGGGGATTGAACCTCGGTTGAATCTAGTAACTCCGTGAAGCCCAGGTCTCATAGTGACTGAAGAATCCAGTTCATAATTAAAGAGCAAGGACAATGTATTGATCTGTCTGGGACCAGCACATAGTTGAAAATATGGTTGAGAAGAATGTGTGACCCAGAGGCAATAATTACAGTACTGACTCCTTCGGAGTTGAGAGGAATTTGAGGAGAAGCCTGGCAATTAGTCCACCAAGGCCCACTTGCTTGACATTGAGACTGTCAGTGATTACTGTACATTAACACATTCATCTCATTTTTATGTTCTGAACTATACAGCACGACACTGCTATTGAAAGCTAATACTGCAGTAGCTCAAGTTGCTTAGTTCAAGTAAGACTCTTACTTACAGCTAGCCTTCACTGGAGAATAGTCATTTAGATTGCAACTGATCTGCTATGAGCAGACACTTACTTTATATAAACTCAGGGCAGTATTGTGAAAATGTTGCCACCCTTATTATTTAGATACTTTATCAGTGATTTCCCTACATTTTAAATCCACAAGCGAATATATCAAAATATAAAAAGTACACGGCTTGAGTCATTCTTTTTACACCTTTAAGAAAACATCAATAGCATAGTCTATGAAATGCCATGTTTTACCTTAACCTTACATGAAATAATAAAATAGAAATTCATTGATTCATGTGAATAAAAATAATATTCCTTCAAAATAGGCCTTACCACACGTATACAGAATACAGTGCAAATTAAATCATTACATAATTAAAATAGCCTCAAAATTGTATCTCATTGATTACTCAACTTTAATGTCTTCTTATAGTTTTATGATTATTCTGAAGAGTCCAAAATTTATAAATCTTGTTAAAGTCAAAAGCTTTCTTCTAGTGCATTAAAATAATATCAGCCCCATTATCATTTCTTATTAACAGCAATGTTTTCAACATCTGCGAAAGGAAATTTTAACTTGGAAGAAAAAAATATCACAACAGCATAATTAAACAAATACAGCAAGCTAGGTCAAAGTCAGTTTTGTGAGAGACTGGTCATGTGCTCCACCACAGTGAGCTCACTGCTGGGACATGCCACTGTCTCCGCTCACTCACTTGCTGGTGACTTGCGTTTTATACTGTAGGTTAACCCAGTGCCGAGTCCTCTTGAAAAGAACTCAGAAAAGGAAGCGCAGAAATGAACAAAACCTCACAGCAAAGTTTCATGAAATCTCAAGTCATCTTGCCTTGATTATTCAAAGACAGTGACAAATGTCATAGGAAAATCAGCAGAAATATAAAATATGACAAGTCTTTAAAATTCAGACAGCAAATATAAAAACAGACACGTAAAAGCTTAGAGAGAGGCTAAAGAATGAGGTATGATTGGGTCATCGTGCTACAACGTATCTTAGTGTATTAAGTTACAACCTGTGTTTCCAAGGTGCAAAGTCAGCAGATCATAACTTCTGCTGTTCACATGATCCTCTGGCCAGAGGCGAACAGGTCACCAACAATGCATGTAAAAAGCATGACGCTGTGTGATTACATGATAAGCTTATCTGCCCCACAAGAAGGCAAATCAGAAGTAAAAATGTAAGCAAACAATTTTGTATTAATAATAAATACGCCTTCAAGCATTTTAACATCAATATTTAACATCAATTTTAAATTTTAAATAAATGCAACTATTTTATACAGAACTGTACCATTTATTATACACACAGTACATGAGTTCCCTTTGTTCACAAAGGCTGGTTGTAGATAATTATGGAATGTTATAGTATCACCTTGCATAAAACTTCAGTACAGTTTCTGTACTTGAAAAAGGGTGCAAAACACCAGCCTCAGAAATCTGAATGGAAATATCTTTTCTTCCTTTTTAAAAAGCACACCAATGGCACACGCACCACACACTGTACATAAGCTCACTTTTAAATCACCAACTGAAGATATGATAGCAGGTACAAGGGAGAACTCTCTATCCCGATCCCATCAGTTCTCTCATTAAAAGGCTGGTTCCTTCAGGAGCCTCTGTTGACATGTACACTTTCACAAGAATTACCGAGCCCAGATAATTACACTTTAAAGAAGGCAAACAAAGCTGCCAAGAATTACTGCAGTAAGAAACGTCCTTCTCATAGAAGACTCAGGAGCAAACCTTCCTTAGGTTGTCTGTCTTCCTTCCCATGACTGCAGTGGGTCAAGATTCTCCATTTTGAACTTTGGATGCTGGTGGTTGCATGAAATCCTTAAAGGGAACTAGTGCCTCTTTCAGAGCAGAACAAACTTCTGAGGATGAACACGTGATACATTCTACCAAAGTTGGGTATAAGGCAATTACTTGTGCCCATGTATTTCCATCAACTGTAAAGAGAAAAAGTACAAAAATCTCAAAACAGAGTTGATATAAACAGCAGCCACCCAATTTACAAAAACACAATGTAAAAACTCTAACAGAATGGTTCTGAGAGCATCTTTTAATTTTTAAATTTTGTAAGATTTCCTGATATAGTAATAAAGTACGAGAAACTGAGATAATACAGCATTGTGTACTTAGAAATTAGGTAAGAAAGTAGTTAAGGGGCTGGAGACGGCTCAGTGGTTAAGAGCACTTGCTGCCCTTGCAAAGGACTAGGGTTTGGTTCTCAGCACCCAAATGGCTGCTAAATGTCATTTCTAACTTCAGTTCCAGAGAAATCCAGTGCCTTATTTTGGCCTCCTCAGTTATCAGGCACAAAAATACACATACATATATACAGACAAAACTCATACACATAAGACAAAAATAAGTAAAATCTTAAAAAAGGAAGATAAATGAGTACAGACTCATTAATGTCAACAACTTGAAAATAAGGCATATTTTAAATGATGCTTCCATTTGTGAAAACTTTGGACATTAATAAAGTAACAAAATAATCCAAATCACTATTTTCTATATAGTTGCTAGAAAATCTAGTGTGCATGTGCATATCAAGAACAATTGGAAAACATTTTTTATTCAGTTGCCTACTAAACTATCTTCCCGTAAGTGTCTCAGTAATGCTTTTGACACTGATTGCAATTTCAAACCAGGGAGCAGACATCATCTTCTCACAGGGCTTGCTAACCTCTAAGGTGTATCACCAGACTCGGGAGAGTCACGTCTGCCTTTCACCATGTCTACCAAGTGGATGCTTTTCATCAGGAGCACAAAAGTGACCCATCTCATCCAAACAATCTGCTTACACTGAAATCACATGTGACATTTATGTTTTCTGTCATTTGCTAAGTTTTCCCAGTACTAGGGACTTGTACATGTGAGTAAGGGTTGTACCACTAATCTTGTGTCTCACCAAATTACCCGGCTGGACCCTACATCTTATTCTCTGGCAATTTCCCCACATAACCCTGGCTGGCAGATGTCATGTTATTACATGGAGCAAGTCTCCAGTCTGGGGCAGGGTAGCGTGCCATAAAGAATTCTATGAAAATGTATAAAACACTCTAGCTGATTCTTGAGACATGTTTTCTCTGTGCCCTGATTTCCTGGAACTTGCTCTGTAGACCAGGCTGGCCTCAAACTCACGGAGATCCACCTGCCTCTGCCTCCTGAGTGCTGGGATATGAATTCACTACAGGCTTAGTGTATAGAGCATATTCATATATAATCCAGGGTTTCCAAAACGAATGCTTATGGGACTTTCCATCTAATACATTCTCACCTACTCACTGCTTGCCTTCCATGCTGGCTGTGATACCAGGGCCACAGGGTAGAAGAAGGGAACCAACCCCTACAGTTTTCATAAGGGGTGTGCCAGTGTACACCTCTCCTCCATACACAATAAATACAATGTAATAATAATAAAAGAAGAATCCACACCATATTTCTTTTTGCTTTTGCTTGGAGTGGGGGCTGGCTTAAAAGAAGCCAGAAAAGGAACTGAAAGACAAACGAAAGTCAAGCGCCTCTGCCCAGCTGTCACGCTTGACACTTCCTACCAGTCCAGAGCACACAAATGGAGGCTAGCTACACTGGCCAATCCACAGTCAAATTACGACATCAATTCTCGACTTATTAGAGATACATGATGTGAAATGTCTTCCAGTAGGCTGTGAATGTGTTGCTCTCATTGGTTGATAAATAAAGCTGCTTTGGCTTATGGCAAGGCAGGGTAGAGCCAGGTGGAAAATCCTAGCAGAGATACAGGAGAAGAAGGGCAGAGTCAGGGAGACACCAGCAGCCACCCAAGGAGCAACATGCCAGAGCACCACTAGTAAGCCACGGGCCACATAGCGATACTTAGATGAATAGAAATGGGTTAATTTAAATGTAAGAGCCAGCTAATAAGGCCGAGCCATTGGTCATACATTTATAATTAATATTAAGTCTCTGAATGGTTATTTAGGAATTGGTGGGCAGGAGAGAAATGTTCAGTTACAGATATATCAAGATGACATCTAACATATCACTTGGGGGAATCTACTCAGGTTCTTATAGTATGTTCTAAAGCCTGCCGTAACCTGAGAGATTTTTTGTAACAGGATGTCAGGTGTATAACACAAATATGTAACCCAGGACTTGGGAGGGAAAGGAGAAAAGATCAGTAATTTAAGATTATCTTTGGCTGCATATAGTGGGGTTCAAGGCCAGCCTGAGTTACAGGAGCTTCTGTTTCAAAAACCCCAAATTATAAAAAGAATATTAAAGAGACATATTCACCGATGTGGAAGAATATACATGTTTGTTAAGTGAAAAACTAAAGAAAAAGTGGTTATAAACAGGGAATACTGTTATTTACTTGCATAGAAAACTGGGGTTATCTGGAGTATGTATTTTGTATTTACATGAAAAACTTCAAGAGAAGAACAAATTAATAAAAATAAAGTAGTAATAAAAATACACACATAAGCCAGGAAGTGGTGGCGCACACCTTTAATCCCAGGACTTGGGAGGCAGTGACAGGCGAATCTCTTGTGAGTTTGAGGACAGCCTGGTCTATAGAGCTAGTTCCAGGACAGCCAAGGCTACACAGAGAAACACTGTCTCAAACCACCTCCCCCCCAAACCCCACACATGTATTTTAAAATATTCATTTAGTTGTGCATCACAACAGGCACCTGGGGTCAGAGGACAGTTTGTAGCAGTCAGTTTTCTACTATGTGGTTTCTGTTACTGACTTCAAGTTCTCAGGTTTTGTAAGTGCTCTTACCCAGTGAATACCACATTACCTGCTATTTTTATTGTTTTAATTTACGTGTATTTATATTGTCTACTCAAAAATTTCCCATCAAGTAAAATAATAAAACAAATCCCTTCAAACAAAAATAAATCTCCAAATGCCTCATTTCTAGCAGCAAAACTACAGGAAGATGATAATAAAAAGTTTAAACACAGATGGAGCCTGTTGGCTCTAACCTGATAGTCAATCTCTTGCATCAGGCTTGGCTTGTATAAGAAGGCATTCTTACTTATTTTTCTCTCTCTTTCTTTCTTTCTTTCTTTCTTTCTTTCTTTCTTTCTTTCTTTCTTTCTTTCTTTCTTTTTTGTTTTTGTTTGGTTTGCTTTTCGTGACAGGGTTTCTCTGTGTTAATGGTCCTGGCACTGTCCTGGAACTCTCACTTGGTAGGCCAGGCTGACCTGGAACTCACTGAGATCCACCTGTCTCTGCCTCCCTAGTGCTGGAATTAAAGGTGTGTGCCACCCCCATCTGACCTGAAGTTTCTTACACTTTTCTAATATATCACTAAAACTTAAGGTTACATCAAATGAAAAAATTCACTTCGTAAGTTCAGAGGAGAATTGTCCTATGTGTGTGCAGATGCACAGGTGTGGGTGGAGCCAGACCGCAGCGCAGATGCTGTTCTCAGGCACCTGCAGTTGTCTGTCTGTTTTGTCACTGTGTGTCTGCTATCCTTGTTCAGGAATGTAGGAAGTCAGAGGACAACTTGTGCACTCAGTTGTCTTCTGTTTTTGCTAAACTCAGGGTGTCAGGCCAGGCCATCTTGCTGGCTTACCACATTTTTTAAAAAATAGGTCATTTAATATAAAGATTAAACATTCCAAATTAATATTCCTGAATTGACATTGTAATGGACTTGAGTTTTGTCACCACAATAACGGTAGAACAGAAAGCACAATGGTGGTCCCATTCTGAAGTTCAGCTGACTTAGCAATAGCACAAAGCCCACTAATGGAAGATGTGTAACATGAGGGGCCCATGAGGAGCCTGCTCACTGGTTATTTCATGCGGTTATTTCGGGTGTTAAGCTAGCCAGACCGGAATGCAGCCTGTTCCTTCTCATTACTACAGATATGTGTAATGTCTTGTATGATAACCAAGTTTTAAGCACTTACCATTCTCAGGCTGAGTTTTCTTAAGCGAGTCAATGAGAGTACTGACTGCTTTTAAAACAAATATGATTTCTGTTACCTGTTGCCTAAAATAGATAAGAGAGATAATTTTCATTAATATTTTAAAGATACACTGAGTATTTTTCCCCACAAAGTTTGTAGAAATAGCTGCATTTTGGAAAAATATTGAATATAATAAAATAAAAGATGTTAAATTCTTATAAAAGGAAACATTGTCAAGCACATATTGATAGCAAACACAAATACACCTGTAGTTCCAGATACAAACACATATATACACCTGTATAGCAAACAATATACACGCCTGTATTCCAGACACAAATCTGATTTTTAGTTACTCTACCAAAATTGTCAATGAAAGGGAGGAAGTCAACTCCTGAAAAATCTACATTTACAAGACACGTGCAACTATTTACAATTAAAATACTTTACAACACATGCTTTAACGCTTTAACAACTTCTCTACAACACAATTTTTGTTTTCTAATTAATATTAATGGAAATTTGCTAAAGATTACATGAAAGAGATACATATTTTATAATGTTGTCAAAAGTATACTCAAAATTGCAACAATACTCAGGTGTTTATTTATTGATATTTTGTAAGACATGAAACATGCCTGAAATTAATTCTGAGATGGCCTGTGTAGCAACATCCAACAATAAAAATAAGCACATAAGACTAGAAGGGTCCAAAAGAACACCCTGCTCTAACAGGAATAGCTGCATTGCCCTATGGTCTCTGCTAGCACTGGTCGGATCTGTAATCCCACAGACAGCCAGGCCTTCCCAGTACTGTACAGGGCACCACTTCAAGCCTCTTTTTCCCTCTTCTTTTCTTCTCTTTTTAAATTTGAGACAGGATCTCGGATTCCCCAGGCTGATGTCAAACCTGTAACTGAGGACGACCTTGAACTTCTGATCCTCCTGCCTCAGTTTCTCGAGCGTTGAGGTCAGAGGCCTCACTCACTATCAGGCCCTGTTTATGTAGTTTGGGGGACTACTGAACTGCATCTGTAGACATCAAACCTTCTTTGCAAGAAGCTTGATGGTGAAATGTTGCATACAGAAAACACGTAATTCTGCAACCCAGAATGAAACAACTTTACCAGTGACTATAGACAGAGCTCACATTAGAGAAAGTATGCAGAGTGGGAGAGATGGCCCAGTGGTCTGCAGTGTATACTGCTCTTGCAGAAGAGCATGTCAGACAGCTCACAACTGCTTATCGCTCTAGCTTCAGAAGATTAGACACTTCTGGGCTCCTCAGGCATGTGCACTGATGCTGCACATGGACACATAAATGATAATAACAAAAAAGAAATATTAGAGGAGCTAGTTAAATATTCAACACAGAAGATGAAGGAAAGGTATTTTCTGAAAGAATATTATGATCTAATTAATATATTCTTCACTCAAGAAGCTTTGTCTCTGCTCTTTCATGCATATATCACGTATCAACTTTAATTAACAAATTTTTAATCATCTCCATAATCAAATTACTAGCAAGCTTTCAACGGAAAGTTTTTGTGTATACATTTGAAGGTATAATTTATGATGTAGAAATTTAAATTTCAAGATTGCAGATGGTTATTAAGTATTGGTCATTTTTTAAAATGCGATTTTTGTGACTTTCATTCACCAAATTAGAAAACTGTAAAATAACTATTAAATGAGTAAAGAACTTTAAGATGCTGGAGACTAAGGAAAGGTATTCATATACTCCTGGGGAATCTAAACTGCCATAAATCTGTGGTCAGCAATCTGATAAATAACATTTCAACATTAAAAAGAAAATCGATATCCTTTGTCAGGTCCTACTTCAGAAACGGATGAAGAGACAAGAGTGTACACAGGACTTGGGAACCTGTGGAGGTGGCCTGCCTCTGCACCTGTACCTAATCATAGAGAGGTCTCCTGACTCTCCTAACTTGGGTATCTCCGTTTATATTTCCTGTCTGCTTTGACTTAAACTTATCTTTACATTAAAAAAAATTATGATTACATATTTGCTAAATTTTCTCTACCACCCCACTGTGATTTAGCCCTGGACAAGAAGGAATCAGCTTAGGGCGAAGGCTTCCTTAGGCAGATTAGAAGACATCGAGATTTGAGAGGGCCAGGGAACAGACACAGATTTCATCCTCTATGTAGCCAAGAAGTGACACTCAACAATAACCCTGGGAAGTGATTTAATCTCTTATTTTCTCTTTAGAGAAAAAGATTATGTTTTCATGCAAGTTCTTACACAGAAACCTCTGGTAGAGGATCTCTTTTCAGATTCAAATTTTTTTCCAGGTTAAAAATGTAATTTAATACATGTATCACAGATTTCTTAAACTCCAAGAGAGACCTGAAATAGCATAATAATAATAATGAAGCCTTACATACATGCAGCAAAGCCTGTGAATACTTACACTGTAAAGATTCAATTATCAGCCATCTCAGGCTCACCCAATCACTCAGGAAATCTCTTGGTTTTCGAGTCGTCTCTGTTACTAACTATGATATCACATCAGTGTGCTCCCTTCTTAATTAAGCACGTACCTTGGGAGAGGGCACTTTCCACTCAGCCTTTCGTCCTCTATGTAGCGATGTAGGACATCCTGAGACCGCTTTAACAGCACGGCGAGCGCCATTCGCGAGATGTAGCCTTCTTGGGGTGTGGTGACTTTGTTACTGAAGGAAAACTGGAGCAGTGTTTCAAAACACATCTTAGAAAACTCTTCTCTCAAACGAATGTCAATCTCTGCTTCTGTAAAATTAACAACATTTGATAATTAATAAAATGCTAAAATAATGCATGCTAATGAGTCCAGCAGCAAGCTAGGAACTAGGAATAAAAATATACCCTCAGTAAGATGAAAAGAATCATCAACCTAGTTAATAATATTTAGTAAAAATAAAGCAAAACAATTTTCCCTCTTGGAATGTGAAAAAGAAGGCTGTCCATAATGAGCATTTTCTTTCTTGATTTTACATTATTGTGTGTGTGTGTGTGTGTGTGTGTGTTCACACGCCACATCATGCATGCGCCAGTCAGGAGACAACTCGTATGAGTCACTTCTCTATCCCTGTACCACGTGGGTTCTGATGACTGAACTCAGGTCATCAGAGCGGGCAAACACATGTTGAGCCCAACAATTTTCTTGTCTTTTCACCTTTTGAAAATTCTGTACAATGAGTCCCAAGGACAAGGGATGTCACTGATTGGTAGAGTGCTTGGCTAGCGTGCATAAGGCCCTGAGTCTAACTTCCAGCTTCTACTCCCATTACCAGATAAATGGCCACAGTGGCATTTGTCTGTCACTCCAGCAGGAGGAAGAGAGGTTCATGGTCATTCTAGGCTAAATAGGAAGTTTGAAGTCAGCTATTTGAAGCTATTTATTTTTTGAGGCCAGCCTGGGGTACCTGGAACCCTACCTTAAACAAAACAAAACCTCAGGAACTTCTCAAGAACTTACTATAAATCAAGTCACAACTCGTTGCCTCTTCTGTCTTTATTATCTTTTCTCTTTTTCTAGGAACGGGAGTCTGCGCTGGTCTAGACTAGCTCTTCTCTAAGCCTGTTGTCTAGCCTTAACCTGAAAGCAGTCTCTGGCCGGCCAACACCATTCTCCCTTGGGCTGCACTTCCTACAACGCAAGCCTTCCATTTTCCTGGTTTACTATGTTCTCATCAAGATTTCTGCAGTGGCTTGCTAAAAAAGGATGAACAGAAGGCAAATTTCTGCTGATCTCTTGAAGATGTCATTATTTTACTGTGGTACTCAGATGTGGCTTCCAGCCCCTCCAGCTGCTCTAGAGAACTCTGAGGAAAACTCTTCTGTACTCCAATCTGCCCAGCTGAGCCTAGGCATGCACCTCCATGGTGAAAAGTCTTCATTTCTAGCCACCACGGCAAGTCTCTGGGAAGGAGAACTTCTAGGCCATTTTAAAAGATTGTGCCTCTGAATGTTTTCCGTATGTTCTTTCTATTTTAAGTACATTGATATTTTCTGATATGTCTTACTAAGGGCCTTTTTTACCTTTCACTGTTTTGGGTACCAAGTTATCATTTCTAATGTGAAGACACATGTCTTCAAAAATTCCCTTGTCGGCCGGGCGGTGGTGGCGCACGCCTTTAATCCCAGCACTCGGGAGGCAGAGGCAGGCGGATCTCTGGGAGTTCGAGGCCAGCCTGGTCTACAAAAGCTAGCTCCGGGACAGGCACCAAAGCTACAGAGAAACCCTATCTCGAAAAACCCCCCCAAAAAATTCCCTTGTCCATATTTCTCTGTCCCTCCTGGAGACGCAGTATCACATTAGACACCTCTGCTCCATTTATTTCTTTTTGATTATAGCACAGATTTTTCTATTGGCATCTGCTCCACTTTCTTTGTCACTTAGCAGATGCTGTGACATCGGCACACGTGGCTCCTAGTAGGAAGCACTGTTTGGGGAAGTTACTAGGGGTGGACTGCGAGGTTTCCCCAGTATATACTCATACTCCCTCCCTCCCTCCCTCCCTCCTCCCTCC
>JABTXL010002720.1:420741-430748 GCA_025134845.1 Neodon shergylaensis
CTCTCTCTCTCTCTCTCTCTCTCTCTCTCTCTCTCTCTCTCGAGGTGTGGTCTCAGTCTCTCCCAATCAGACCACGCCTCCCCTTCCTAGCTCCTCCTCTCTCTCTCTCATGAGGTGTGGTCTCAGTCTCTCCCAATCAGACCATGCCTCCCCTTCCTAGCTCCTCCTCTCTCTCTCATGAGGTGTGGTCTCAGTCTCTCCCAATCAGACCACGCCTCCCCTTCCTAGCTCCTCCTCTCACTCTGAGGCTCCTGCCAGGGGCTCAAGATGTGAGTTCTCAGTGTGCTGTTCCAGCTGCCACGCCAGCTTGCTGTCACACTTCTCTGCCGTGACGATGATAAACTGTTATCCCTCATGAATCTGAAACACAAATCAACTCAGTTTCTTTTCTTTACGCGTTGGTTTTGGCCTTTCCATTCACAGTCTACGAACTCTGGCTATCAGGTCCTGTTAAACAGCCAGGAACCCAGCCATCACAGGAACTTGCTGGGTATGGGATGTCCTGTGTGCTTATAGAAAATCTCGAAGGTAAAGGTGAGGGATGTGCGTTTCATGCAGAGCCCCCAGAAGGGTGTGCAGGTGCCTTTCAGTGTGGCACACTTCATACAAACATAGCAGTGAGATTATCAGAAGTCTAGGACAAGAGCACACCTGATACCTCGGTGCTGACTTAGTTGGAAATAGTTATACCTCATTCGATTGTACTTCATTAGAATATCTAGCATTTTAAATAGAAGTATGATACAAACATTAAGTCCACAAAATTCTTTTCCTCTTAAATTCCCATGCTGATTAATTTACAGGCCAATTTTTTAAAACTTTTGAATGAGTGGAAAAAAAATTTATTTTGTTTTGTAAGTAGTATGAGAGCCATCTAGAGGCCAAACTGTACAAATGTTCTTTAAAATATCACAGATTATTCATGAATGTAGTAAATGCTAGGATTAAGAGTCTATACTGCAAAAATTAATAATCTCTCAGAAAAAAATCACACTATGATATCGCAATTACATCTGAGATTTGAATACATATTTTCATAGAGAGAAATAATGAGAAAAGACAGATTAGGCAGCAGCAGGTTAAGACATGCTGACACAAGAAGGGAGCATGTTCCCACAGTCTCTGCCTGATGACTATGAGCTTTCCAGTCAGACAAACACAGCTCTGTCTTTAAAGCTGTGGTGCCTACTCTCAGAAATGTTAAGAAAGGCTATACTTTCCAGCATAAGACTGTGCACGGTAGGCATTCCCTAAGGGCTTTCTTTATTCCTTGGACAAATGTTAAGGCATTTTCCCTAGAGAACCGACATGCTAAGTGGCAGAGCATTCTCCTTTATACTACATTCTTGACAATAATCTACAACTTTACAGAACTATATGCTTTGTCCACCAAATGACTCCATGAGATCCCAGAAGCACCACGTAACTTATTTAATCAGACCTTACAAATACGAACACACCTATATTTTCCCCCATAAAGTTTAGCAGTCTACAACACCACATCACTAAAAATTACTTCTCCATTCTCTGGTTTACATTTAAACAGAGAATTAAGGACGCCTCTCAGCTTCTGAGCGCTGTAAAGCCTCTGAAGTAGCACACCTGTAAATGAGGGTGACTGCGAGTGGATGGAGCCCCGGTTGAGCATGGTCATCATCTGCCCCACAAAGGCTTTAGGAATAAGGTTGGCATACGGGAGGATCTCTGCGCTGATGAGCTGAACAACCTAGAACAGAGGGGTCAAAGACAGTTGTTTCCTTGAAGCAGACCAAGTGTAATTTCTAGAGTAAAAGTTAAAGTTTACTTTTTAAGAAATTAAAGAACCTTCCCTGATAGAAGTACACGAAGTTTTACTGTTACTACACATGACCACTGACATCAAGGTTTACTATACTATAATTTTTATAATAGATTGATCTTCATCACAAATGTAAATATACAGAAAAACTGAAACTCACCCATGCTAAAATAAAATATCCAAAAATAAGATTAAATTTCTTATAATCAGAAATTATAAACTATGAGAAACTAAAGTTACACTTTTTTTTTTTTGGTTTGCTGTCCCAGAACTAGCTCTTATAGACCAGGCTGGCCTCGAACTCACAAAGTTCTGCATGTCTCTGCCTCCTGAGTGCTGGGATTAAAGGCATGCACCACCACTGCCCAGCTAATTTTTGTCAAATACCTTAACCTGACATACAGTTTATTTTATCCTTGGGAGGAAAGGAAAAGCTCATCCAAGGTTTAAACAGTGATGGCACAGAGGTGACATCTTGACAAATCTATGGTGATGCATACGCTTTCAAGTCTCCACCTGAAAATAATTTACTTGACCAACTTAAATTAAGCTACCTCACTTAAAGACAACAGATCCCAACCCAAACTTCAAAGCTAAAAACTTCAGGGTGGCAAGATGGTTCAGCTGGTACAGAACCGACGTAAAAGTGGGAGACTCCACAAAGTTGCCCTCTGACCTACATACAGACACACACAGGGAGACAGAGAGAGACATGCACACATCACACATGCGCCCTTCCCCCTGCTAGAAATAAAAACTTTTAAAGTGTTCAAATCCCATTTATAATCATCCAATAGTCAAAAATACAGGAAATGTTTCTAAGTTTGCTTACTTCAACATCAATACTTTCATTTCTTTGAAATTCTTGAATAGAAAGATTATCTGGAGGTATGCTAAAAAAGAAAAAAAGAGATTTGATTTTTAAAGGTAAAACAAACAGGAGAAACAGTGTTCAAATGATAAACATTAGCTCTTCCTTCTCAGGTTGAGACATCATCATACACTTAAAAGAATGCCCTTTTAAATTCAAGTAGTTCAGATAAATGATTTGTTAAAACTTCTCTTGGTATAATATATAAAAAAGAAAGGTTTATAGATAATACCATCCACAACTAAAGTCACCATTGAAAGTACATCTGAATTTTTTTATAATGATCTTGACATAAAAGACCCTCAATCAAGCCCATAAATTTGTAATACAAAGCATTAAATTCTTTACAGTAAATATAAGTGAACATCCATAAAAAAGATTTAGATTTTCTAAAACCAAGTTATTACAACAAGAACAGAGAAATCAATAGCTCTGAAAGAATCAAATCTAGAATCCAAGGATTCTAGCCTTTCTAATTCATGGATAGTAATATGGTCATAAATTCACCAAACACTGAGATATTAACTGTCTACGAACAACTGAACTAGCGCAGCTGTTACAACAGCCAAATCAGCCAGTGTCTGTAGGAACTGTGTCTGCCTTACTCTTGTGGATCTTCACTACAACCCCAGGAAGCAAGCAGTGTGACCGCAGGCAACAGAGGGAACGCTGAGGCCATATGTGCCTAAGAACACATCAGCCACCATACCTCACATAAATAAATGGCAAGGCCACAATTTGAACTGCTTTCTTGACATTTAAGCCTATATTACTTCCTTTTATATTGCAGGCATAAAACAGCACCAAAGCATTTAGGTTTAGCGATATCAAGCACAGTTTTCCACTACAGCTGGATGGTTAGCAGGCCTTCAAGAGCACCAAGACCTCTACACCAGGCACTAGTCCTTCCCCCTCTGGCTGCCTCCAGTCAGTTATGAGTTACGAGCAGTGAGAAAGGAAGGAACACACAGATGCCCGTCCACTGTGTCCGGTCAGGGTCTGTCAACCCAGATCTGAACACTCGACAGACACTCTTCCATCTCTCTAAAGGCTCTTCCTTTCAGATCAATGAGCTGACCTTTTGGTAAAGAGGAAGTCTTCAAGTGTGCTGGCTAATTCTGGCCACATGCTGTCAAACTTCCCAGAAGAAGCATGCTGTCGGGCGACAGGCAGCCCAATGGAAAGGACTTTGAGGAGAGAAGCTACTGCCAGTTTCCATGTGCTTTCCGAAGGGCAGGAATACTTCAGACTGAGAGGAACCCTGAGAGTCTGCGGAGGAGGACAGTTGAGATCAGTCAAAACACACACAGCTGCATTTAAAACAAACACCAACAAAGCTGTAAAAAGACAGCGTGGTAGTGATCTCCCCTGAAAAGCAGGTTAAGAAAGACTGATTCTCAGGCAGAGACCCCAAAGCCTACTTCCTAGACTTTTCATTTTCTTTGGAACAGGGAACTAGACCCAGGGCCTTTTGTATGCTAAGAATCCAGCACCACTGAGCTAATCTGACCTCTGAAAGCTCCATGTGTTTGTAAACTGGACACAGTCTCACTGCTGGAGCTCAGGTTGGCCACAACCTCTGTCTGTCTCCCTGCCTCAGCTTCCTGGGTGCTGGATCACATATCCGCTGCTACCATGTTGTGCTCACACTGCCTCCATCTATCTGACCTGCTTCCCCCAGCAGAAAGGAATTTGTTCAGATGCATCTCTCCTTCAAAAGAAGTTAGAGGAGAGTAATAATGTGAAAATACCATCACTTCCAAGTTTCACACCGAAAATTCCTTGAGTTCTATATTCTGCTCAAATATTTTAATGAACTTTTTCTAATACTGAAATTAACCATGCCAGAATATAAAACTTTGACATTTATATTTAGATTTGTACTTCAAATAGAAGAAGAAACACAATGAACAAGAGTTTAAGCTAAAAAAAAAAGATAAAATCAACATGATAATCTATATACTATATACAAATAAGGAACTGTTCTTTTAAAAATGAGTCTGCATTGCCAGTTAGATTGATCCCGAGTGCATCCCTGAGAACTAAGCATCCTTAAGAGTAGAGGATTCTTTAAGAACTATAGCAAATCCACTGTGAGGAAAGCCCTTACTAGACTAGAGATACAGTTTGGCAGAAAAGCGCCTGCCTGGCAGTTGAGAGGCTATGGGATCAATCTCTAGTACTCTGACACTCCCCACCCCAAAGTCACTCACAGACTAAAAAAGGGCTTGCTAAATACAATGCATGCATTTGAGGTCAATATACTTAACAATATTTTTTGTTCATTCCAAAATATCGCCTAAAGAGAAATTTCACTAAATTTATAATATTAAATAAAATTATAGAGATAAAAAAGATACATTACCTTAATAACATTCTGGAGGACTTTTTCATTCACCACTGCTTTATGACAGGCTGTTTTTTGGTACAAATCCACAACTACTTCCAAAGATCTCTCAGCAAATGGCACATAATTCAAGGCTACCCATTCCGCCTACAAAGTAATATTTTCACATGGAATTAAAGGTAATGGGACTGAAGGAAACGAGATTGTTTGTGAAAATAAAGCTCCTTTCCTTACAAGTTCAGGCCTTGGTTCTAGATCAGATCATATTACATGCAAAGTTTTCAAAAACATATGTACTTCATTAAAAATCATTTCAGCCAGGCAGAAGTTACAACTACTAGGGAGGCAGAGAGAGCATTCTGTCAAGACTGGGAAGGCGGGCTTTACGTGTTGCCAGTAGGTTAGGACAGTTTTAGGAAATTTAACTCACCGGTGCAAATAGTTGGATCTATTGTGATTCCATTGTGATGCAAGACAAATAGAATGAGAAAAATTAATACATATTAAAACTACTTCCGGACTATATATAATTATAATTTTTATGTTGAATGAAGAAAATCAGCATGTACATGCAGTCAAAAATTTACTTTTGTCTAAGTAAAAATGAAGATATAATTTGCCAACTAAGGCTATGAAAATTTATGTAAAAATCCAACTAAATTTCACACCAGCAATGGATAACTCATTTAGTACACGCAGATTTCTTCACCTTGCACTATTTTAAGGTAAGATTAGGCTCAGAGATTTACAGGCCATTTTCTAGAAAAAGGTATAATGGAACGCTCTGTTTTGAAGAAACAGAGAAGTGAAAGGCGGGCTTTCAGGAGGGCCGTCTGGGAAAGGAGAGTCACAAGCAGGAAGAAAAGGTTCACAGACGCGGTGTCTCAGATAACTTCTACTCTCTAACACACGAGTACAAATGAACGCCTTTTCTTAGGTTGCCAAAGTTTACCTTAATTGGAACTCACTGATAAGCCGTAACTCATTAAAGAATAAACACAATTTGTAAACTACCTGATTATATTTTGCATTTGCAATGTGCTTTGTTTCCAGCTGTCCATACTGTGGAGGTTTACAGGAAAACTCTACAAATGCCAGCAACTGATCAAATATAGCTGGGTACATTATCTGCATGTTTTCTGGTCCAACGCAGATGGCCTATAAACAAAATGTGAACATTAGGAAGCACAGCACGAACTCTAGAAAGTTATTCCCTGTGAACTCAGTTGTTCAGTCATAGAATCTAAAGAACTGCACCACCTCATGCAATAGGCCATCTTTTCACACTTGGGATTCAAGCTATTCAAACAATTATTTAAAAAGTAAAAGCCAACCTGAAAGTGGTTAGTCAGGTTAAAAATGATTCCAATGAGGTGTGATTTATTCTGTAACACAGGAGGGAAAGGGCAAGCAAGCATGTTAAGACAGGTGCCAGGTAACCTGAGATTTGCCACAGGGCAGTCAGGAGACCAGCACTAGGTCAAGATGAAGCTGACTTCACCGTAAGTGCTATAGGCTCATGGGCACAACAACTTGTTGCTACCCCATGCCTGGTTATATATTCACAGCATTATATTTGAAAAGTAAATCTTTAAAAAACTCATGCAAAATTATTTTAGTTATGTAAAAAGTTATCAGGTTTTGAAATGATGTTACATTCTGTTTTCAGAGCCAAAGCTCAGAACAAATTCCTAAAGCCACAAATGGATAATTCTATTTGTGGATATTCCGCTAAAGTGGAATTATTAAAAAGTCAAAGTTCAAGTTTTATCTTGAAATAAAGGGGATGTGTGCTGTTCTTCATTACCTTCTGTGCATGGGTAACAAACCTGGATATGCAGTCATAAGAGTTCAAGAACCTGGGAATTCTCCAGATGGACACTTTTCTGGCCAGAAGGCCTTTTTTACTTACATTAGTGAAATGCATATACAATGGATTTGGGTAATTTAACCAGAGGAAGAAAGTTTGATGAAATATAGTTTTTCTTCAATGAAAAATTTTAAAACTTATTTTGATTTCAGTTATAGAAATTCATGCCCCTCAAACTATTTTTGAATGTAAGATTATCTTAAACTCTGCATTTGTTCACAATTTGTTTCTTGTACAATGCAACTACGGTTACAGAGAAAAAGAACTACCCTTAGCCTGACCGCCTCCAGAGGCCGTTTATAGGGACCATGGTCACCACCGCAACATCAGCAGCATGTTCATCGTCCCAGCTGGGTACCTAGAAAACAGGCCTGACCGACAGACAGACAGCTCACAGATGCTTGGACAGGACTGCCTCCCTCTCATCTCAGACACTTTGCTGAGTTGGCCTTTTCTGGCCGTGTTTGTTTCTCAAGGTAGAGTTTCACACTGTAGCTAAGCTGGGCTCACACTTCACGTGAGCCTCCCTGCCTCAGACTTCCACATATTGGGGTCAGCTTTTCTTTTAGAACATTTATTTCATATGTGTATGTGTGTGTACAGACACTTGCACCGTGGCATGGATGTGGAGAGTAGAACAACTTTTGGGATGTGTGTCTTCTGCCCCGTGGGCCCCAGGGCCATCGTCGGGCTGGGAGGCAAGCTCCTTTACCTGCTTAGCCACCCTGCCAGCCCTTGTTTAGGATTCTGACAGTTAGAAATTTTAGTATCAACTTCCCCAATAACCTAAACAACGCTTTTATTTTGATATGATCTTTCTTCTTCTAATCTGAATTTATTCAATGAATTTTAGATCTCTTTAAATCTGTCATTTGGCTGGGTGGCTGTGGCCTTTAATCCCAGTACTTGGGAGGCAGAGGTAGGTAGATCTCTGTGGGTTCAAGCCCAGCCTGATCTACAGACTTAGTTCTAGGACAGCTAGGGCTGTTACACAGGAAAACCCTGTCTTCAAAAACAAACAAACAAACACAATTCTGCGATTTGCTGCTGTAGAAAAGAAAACACACAGCTAAAAATAAACATTTTAAACCTGTAGTAAGAAAACTACTTTGACACGCTTACCCTGTGTCTTAATATAGGCTACCAATAATTTCAGAATTCACTTTATACTGAATTCTTTTTTGGTGTTGCTGTTTTTAATGAGCATTGACTGGTGTTTTGCCGGCATGCATGTCTGTGTGAGGGTGTCGGGTCCCTGAAACTAGAGTTACAGACAGTTGTAGCCTGGCATGTGGGTGCTGGGAGTTGAACCTGGAACCTCTTGAAGGTTTTTAACCCCAGCCCACGTTCTTAACCCCTATGTTGTCTCTCCAGCCCCAGAATAAACTTTATCTAAAATTAGAGGATGCAAGCAACTTTTTAACGACTCAAAGCAGAACTGAATTACTTCTTTTAAAAGAATAAGTTTTTAAAATCCTAACAATCAGGGGCTGGAGAGATGGCTCAGCGGTTAAGAGAATTGACTGCTCTTCCAGAGATCCTGAGTTCAAGTCCCAGCAATCACATGGTGGCTCACAACCATATGTAGTGAGATCTGGTGCCCTCTTCTGG
This sequence comes from Neodon shergylaensis, assembly GCA_025134845.1. Lineage (NCBI taxonomy): Eukaryota > Metazoa > Chordata > Mammalia > Rodentia > Cricetidae > Neodon > Neodon shergylaensis. The sequence continues at coordinate 429,239 of JABTXL010002720.1, forward strand.
CCTGCGGGCATACATGCAGGCGGAACACTATATACATAATAAATAAATAAAATTTGAAAAGAAAAAAAAATCCTAACAATCTTAAATCTATCCCAAAGTATACATACACAGTAACCTCAAAAAATCTGACTTTATCTCATGAAGCTTATTACAAAATGAAAAACTCTGCCGGGCGGTGGTGGCGCACGCCTTTAATCCCAGCACTCGGGAGGCAGAGGCAGGCGGATCTCTGGGAGTTCGAGACCAGCCTGGTCTACAAGAGCTAGTTCCAGGACAGGCTCCAAAGCTACAGAGAAACCCTGTCTCGAAAAAACTTAAAAAAAAACAAAACAAAATGAAAAACTCCAGAAAGCCGTATTCATTATTGTTTATGCAGCCATTAAAATGACATTACCTTTTGGAGAACATCTAAAGCTGTAAGCACAGCTTCCTGTAAGCTTGTTAGAACTGCTTCAGTATAAGATGGAAGGATGAAAGGGGACGCATCTGAACTTATTGGGACTGAAACGGCGCTGTGCAATATGACCCCCAACTTGTGCAGGTCGTCCATGTTGAAGCCAGCTTTTATGTGCTGGTAGAGAGCTGGGAATATCTGAATCAAAGCTGTAAGAAAAGGCTGGCTGGGAATGAAGGTAAGCTTATCAGAAGTTGCAGGTGGCTTTGTGCTTTCAGAGCCGATCTTATACCAGGTACTCCAGGCAGCCCACCAGAGGTTCAAGTCTTCGAGTTCATCAGTCACTACGGGCGGCTCAGCACTGTATCTACCAAGCTTGTCTCCAACGGAATCTGTCCTTACAAACGGCCTGTTCAGGCCTGGGCCTGAGATGTTTCCTATAAGGACAGGTACGGGCACATTGACCACTGGTGGTGTCTCAGGCTTCTCCGAGTCTCTGACAGGTGACACAAGCTGTAATATTTCCTGGAAGCTTTTCAGAGCAGCCAGGGATACTTCATTGTTTTTGCTGAGTGCGGCTGACTGAATGTGATCAAGAAGAACATCCCAAGCTCTTGAAAAGTCTCCTGTGCCAAGAAAAGGGGGAGGAGGGACAATTAGCACAAAAACGACCGCAATCTCTTAGACACTTTGGAGCATATTTGCTTCATTTTCTGCTTAAACTGACACCAAACTCAAAAGAATATAAGTAGGTCCTAAGGTACTAAAACCATGACTAAATGGCTCAGAGGAAAGGCACCTGCTGCACAGCCTCACACTGGGCTCCATCCCCAGAATCACAAAAGCCTCATGGGCAGCTCCCTCTCTAACCCAAAGCATGATTGGTAGCTCCCCTCTATAACCCAAAGAATGATGGGTAGTCTGCCACTACAAGCCAGTTACCCTAAGTGCACTGAGTGGCAGAAACAGACCCTGTGCCAAACAGGTGGCAGGAGAATATCAATTCCCTGAAGCTCTCCTCTGACTTCCCCATGCAAGCTGAGCAGAATGCCCACACATGCAAGCCGAACAGAATGCCCACACATGCAAGCCGAGCAGAATGCCCACACATGCAAG
>JABTXL010002720.1:430758-459838 GCA_025134845.1 Neodon shergylaensis
CAGAATGCCCACACATGCAAGCCGAGCAGAATGCCCACACATGCAAGCCGAGCAGAATGCCCACACATGCCGTCCCATGCACAAGTAATAAAAAAACGCAAATTAAAAAGACAGCAAAACAGCCTCGTGGTGGCACACGCCTTTAATCCCAGCATAGACAGGCAGATCTCTGACTTAAGAGGCCAGCCTGGTCTACAGAGTAATTTCCAGGACGGACAGACAGGGCTACACAGAGACACCCTGTTTTGGAAAAACAAGCAAAGAAAAAACAAACAAACAAACAAAAAAAAACCCAACCAAATAAAATGCCATAACACAGAAATAACAGAAAATCTCTATAAATAGGTATGTATATGTTAAGTAGGTAACATAACGATTTGTAGAGATTTTATTTACTTTTGCCTAAAGAGAATAGAATAAAATATAGGAGGATAAAACAAAAGCTTTCAGTGACATGGTCTCCTCTCCATTTACTTTTATTATTAATTTAAACACATGCCCTACCCCTCAGTATTAGTTCCTAAACTGATGTTCTTGTGTATGGTGGGCAAGTCCTCTACCACCAAACTGTAGCTCTAGCCTAAGATGCTCTCATTCTTAATCACTGGAGAAGATACAACATTAACAGTATAATATATGATTTCAATGTCTAAATGTTTAAATGATCTATATGTCATACTGCATAAAATTTTGACTTTATACTTTAGTGCTCATGTTACAATAAATTTAGAGCTCTGAGTTTTCTTACATATGTTTTTTACAACAGTAATGAGTTAGGATAAAATGCATCACAGAGTCAAAAGAAGAAAAGTGTTCATTGGTTGGCAAGATGGGTGATAAGAAGCTCGCCACCAAGCCGGAAGACCAGAGTTCAATTCCCGTGGCCCACACTGGTAGAAGGAGAGGACTAATTCCTGCAAGTTCTCCTCTGACCGCCATACGTGTGCTATGTATGGCATGTGTGCATGCTTCCCACCACGAACACACAGTAAATAAGCAAACATGAAAAAACACCAACCAGTAAGTTAGCTTTCCAAAAGTCTATGCGTGTGTATGTATATGTGTGTGTATATATATATATATACATATATATATAATGTATATATATATAATTGCACATAGGTCTGTTAGATATAGATACACACACATATAAATATATATAATTGCACATAGGTCTGTTAAAAGAAAAGTAACTAGTGTTTCACATTATAAAAAAATTATCTAAGCCACCTGAGCTGCCTTATATTTTCATTTAAAAAAGAACTAAATCAATACTTAGCACTTCATGTCTGCTGGCATAAGGTCAAAACAGGTGTTAAACAGTGATGCGTTGTATATTCCATCAAATGTAAATTATACACTCAGAGAAAAACCTAAATTAAACAAAATACACCAGGTGTGGTGGCACACAACTTTAATACCAGCACTTGTGAAGTAGAGGCAACCTGGTCTACATAGTGAGCTACAGGACATCCAGGGCTATGTATATGTACAGAGTCCCTGTCTCAAAAACAAAACAGAAAACTAAAACTGTTGAGGGGGCTGGGGAACTGGCTCATTTGGTGAAGTGCTTGCCATGCAAGTATGAAGAGCCGGGTTTAATCTCGAGGATCCATGTTTAAAAACAACCAAACAGATGCAGTGCCATGTGCTTTAACTTCAGAGTGCTTGCTGCGCAAGCATGAAGACATGAGTTCAAGCCCCCAAGCCCCATATAAAAAGCTGGATGTGGCTGTCTGTGAGCCTCAGTGCTGTGGGGCAGAACAGTAGGAGACTGATCTCAAGGCAATGAGGTGCAGAGTGACAGCAGGACACCCACTGTTGTCTCCTGACCATCAGGTGTACCAAAGTGTATGCACTCACATACACAGGTGTGTAGACCTCTCCCACCCCACTGACTGTCCAATAATACCGCTGTCCACTTTTCTGTACTGTCCCCAACACTGCCACCCAAACCAAAAGCAATCCAACCTTCCCTTGGGTTCTCAGCCTCAAACTCACCGCCATCCCTAATTAGACAATCGCTATTTTGGGCATTGTCTTGTACACTCCAGTATGTACAGCATCATTTCTTGGCCCTACACTCCAGGTGACAGTAGCACTCATCCCTTCACAGTGCAACAATAAGAAAGTCTCCAGAATTACCAAATGTTTTCTACATAATTAGCTATAAACTTGGTCATGTTTTAGAACCACCAATTTGCATGAATAGCTTCTAGATATAAAGTCCAAAAGAATTTTCTATGTGTGTTGCAAATTTCTTTTAACCTAATTTGTGTAACCAGAACAAGAAAACATTTATATACCTAGCGGCTGCAGCAAGTATCGTCTGGTATTGAAGATCCTTGCCACTCCAGCCAATGTCAATACCCATGTCTCAGCCCACTGTTTCTCTGCTGTGTCTCTTGAATGATGAATTAAAATATTTCCACCTCCAGACTCAATCTTCTCTTTGTCTGCTGTCGTAGAAGATTCTCGAACTCGGTCCAGTAGATGAAAGAGAACCTAGATATTTATTTTAAAGGTCATAAAAAAGGTCACTGATGACATAGTTTAAGTAATGGCAAAATAAACTAGAAGTTATAAAACATGTAACAATTTTATTAAACTACATAAATTAGAGAAAAATGACTAAAACAGGTAACCATGTACTCTTAAACGTATCCTTAAAGTCATAAAATATGAAAACATAAAGCCAACTTGGACAGAACATCAGCTAAGAATTGTTATCAGTGGAACATGTATGGGATAATACTTGAGACAGGGATGCAGTTCCAGGCAAAAAGTCTAATTATGGAGATGTCCAGATTGAGTTCAGGACTGAATGGCTAAATGAAGTGTTGGAAAAACAATCACCAAGTAAACACTAGCTAGCACTCGGCCAATGCTTGCACTTAAGGGAAACGGAGAGCAAATGGGATGGTGGGGAACCAAACATAGGAGCAGAGGAGACGAGCTTTGTGAGACAGAACTTCAAACAGAAGATGAATTAACAATGTTATGCACAAAGTGCTGGGTTCCATTCCCAGCAGAGCAACAAGAAAGGAAAGAAGGAAGGCCAGGAGTCGAAAGGAAAGTGGAGGAAAAGGGTGACAAGTCTTCATATGCTGCTGTAAGGATCTGGGGACTCTGCTTTATCAGGGAGAACAGGATGGAGGAGGGAGGGGATGGAGATAGAAACTAGTCTCTGGGGGTGCACACACACGCACACACGCACACACGTACACACGTACACACACACACACACAGAGTAAAAATGAAGACAAATACACAGGAATGATTCTTTACAAAGGCAACACATTTACCTGAAGATGTAAACTGTAAAAGCACATGTCAACTAAAAGCTCCCAGCCCCAAACACCTCACAGTACCTTCCAGATAACCGTGTGCCAGGTTGAATGCTGCAGCAAGGTCCCGTGTGCACCAATTGTAGAAAACAGAGTCTGCCCTGCACTTTTCCTCACAGCGGGGCGCGGGTCCACACACAGTTCGCCCAGCTTTGCATAAAGGCACAGCCACAAGCAATCAAAGGGCGGTGCAGGGTGGAACGGCCGATTTAGAGACACTCCTTTCTCTTCTGCCTGCTTCTGCTGGGCCGCCTCTTCTTTATTTAACTCTTTTTCGATAGTTTCCCCTCTTTGGAAAAAATAATCTGAAATATTCCACTAAAAAGAAAAGTATAAAAATATAACTTTATTCACAAATTTTGTTTTAAAGTTCAAAACAGGTTCAATAAAAGCATCTCTCTCATTCGAATGTCTAATTTCAAGAGAATGTGGCTATTTTGTCTAAGCATTAACTTTCATTGTCCTGTACATTTTAATTATGAAAATTTTCAATTATATAGAATAATGAACTTCAATGTATTGATATACATAGTGCCTAGCCATTATAATTGTTAACTATAAAATAATACATTACCACATCAAATTAATTTCTTCATATCACTTAATCACTTATAATTTCATACAGAAATACTAGCTACTATCTTAACATATACCAAAGGCTTTACCTTCAAGGATAATGAAGTATGTGAATTCATGGTGATGGCCAACAATGGAAGTGCAGTGGCTCCAATACTGAATCAATGTAAAGTAAAGGAGGGGACGTCTAGCGGACACTGAGCCTGAATCACCCAGCTGCTCTTTGTCAACAGGTCTGTATGTGAGATGACACTGTCTTCCACGGTCACAGTTTTCACAGAAAAACACTAACTTACCGACTTTGTGTGATAAGTTTACAGTTGAATTCTATGGATCTTCTGAGTTATAATAAACATTTAGGAGATGCTAAACAGCTGCCTTTAAAAAGATCTAACCAGGGCTGGAGAGATGGCTCAGGGGTTAAGAACACTGACGGCTTTTCCAGAGATCCTGAGTTCAATTCCCAGCACCCACATGATGGCTCACAACCATCTATAGTGGGGTCTGATACCCTCTTCTGGGGTGCAGGTGTACATGCAGAGAGAGCACTCATGTATATAAAATATAAATAAATCTTTGAGAAAAAAAAAAAGACCTAACCACCTTACGACAGAGATTTAACTTCAGTTTTATGAACTTTCTCAATTTCAACACACAGGTGAGAGTCCAAACAATTTCCTTAGATAAACTACAAATATTGGAGCCTGTTCTCTTTATATTTGCTTCATGTGTGATACTTGCACTACCTAACATACTACCTCTGTACTCACGATATGTAAAATGAGACTAAATGTCAATAATTCAATAACCAGCAAGAGCTAAAAAACACACACACATGCCTGTCTCCAGAGCCTTCCACTATAATAGGTTATCTCCCGGGTCTAACTGTATTGTTGACAGACTATAAGTCTATGTAAGTTGTAAACAAAGTAAACTAAATAGTCTATGAAAATGTATTAAGGTTATTTAAGATCACTACATCTGCACACTAACAACAAATCCTGAGTCTCCTTTCTATGTATTACTACGACTGTCTCCCTGAGGCCTCTCCTCATAAATGTTAAAGCTTGTCCATCGTCCTGCTAGTGATGGTTTGTTTCCTAGGCTATCTCATTCCCCATGGATGATGTGTTTGGTACTTAGAAGTCAGGAAAAACTTCCAGATCCCAGACCACACTTGTATTCATTGCTTACTACATAACAATCAAGAAAAGCAATGATACTTACCAATAAGCCTATTGAAGTTAAACTAATATTAAGTTCTTGGTTATGAAGTCCAAAGCTACCTGCAACATCTACAACTATCTGTAGGCAAGAACAAGGCATCGTTGGTAGAAAATCTGTCACAACCAACTGAAGACACTGGAAGGCAGTTCTTATTAAAGATTCTCTAAAAACACAAAGGAAACAGATAATGCACATTTAAAAGAAAGGTGTAAGAAAACACACCTACAATAACGTCAAGCAAGCCAACTTTAGTTTAGAATTCGAACAAGGAAGTCCTCCCTGTTGCAATCCAAGGAAAGCAACCCAGTACATAGGGTTCCCCCATGGCTTCTGCTTCAGAGCCTGCCTTGACTTCATGATGGACAATGACCAGGATGTGTTAAGACAAAGAAATCCTTACTCCTCAAGTTACTGTTGGTCATGGTGTTTACCACAGCAATAGAAAACAGGCTAGAACAAAGGGTAAACAATGTAAAGGAAAACAATAACTACTAATTATTGCGCTCTCAATACGCTATCGAGTTCCTAAGGGCTGAATGCATGTCAATTTATTTCATCCTTACAGCATACTTCCTACTCTGTAAACTGCACTGAGTCGAGAAGATCAACTTCAATTTGGTGTAAACTGGTCTTCTTTACTATAATCATTCCAACATGCTATATTATTTGGGGAAATTTACTATTATAAATACTTAAACATTAATTTTTTCAAAGAGTCTCATTAATTTCCTAATAGTTTTAATATAAAACTCAATGATAGCTGGGCATGGTGGCACACACCTTTAATCCTAGCCCTAAGGAGGCAGAGGCAGGAGGATCTCTGTGACTTCAAGCCCAGCCCACGTTCCAGAACAGCCAGGGCTGTTACACTGAGAAACCGTGTCTCAACAAAACAAAACAAAACCTCAACTGTATGTGTCACTGAAAGAAAACTATATGGGATACTGCAGAATTCCAGACAAATGTATCAGTACCTGCTAAACTGCTCCACCGGTGTTCTATCACAAACTATGTAAAACCCTAAATCCCATTCAAATGTGCTCTTCCTTCTGTATTCCCTATTTATTCAATGGCATCACATTCCCGAGTTTACCTAAGTCAGAGATCTGAGGATCATTCTAGACGGCCATTTCTCCCTCTGCCCCCAGAGTCAACCTACTAAAGCCCCTCAACTCCCTCTTACTGCTAAGACAGCACTGTCACTACATCCATATTTCCTGCTCTCCTGTGCTCCCAGCACAGTGGCAGCTGTCACTGCCACATCTGGTTATATCACTCCCCTGTGTAAAACCCTAAAATGCCACCCAAATACACTCAAGGCGAATGCAAATAGCTTTTAAAAGCACATGAAGCTATTTATAAGAATTTATACTTCTCTTTTCACCCCTCACCACTAGAGCTTTCTTTCTTGAAGTCTAGAGTAGTGGCCGTTTATTTGTGTACACAGAACAGTAACAGGTGCAGTGTTTGGGATACAGTAAGCACAGAAGAAATGTTTAAGAAACAAAAGAATAAAGTTATTTTAAAGCATTTTTTAAAACTTAATATATGAGGTCATTTAGATCTGTTATGTTATGTTAGTTTATTTATCTTATAGTAAGATCTTACATCTAATATAAATGTCATAATAAAACAGCATATCTTCTCTCCTTTGAAAACCAAAATAATACTTGAGAGTTCCCAGAGCTAACTGGGGGTAGTTTATGGTAGGTTCTGATGAATCCTGGACATGAGCAGGAAGGGATAAATTAAAATCTTTCACTACAGGACTTTAGGATGGGTCCCTTCTAACTCTCTTACATGCTGGGTATCCATTTCAAACACTTACCCTTGATCATTTCTGATAGCTCCCATGACTCCAAGAACTAATGGCCATCCAGGTCCCAGACTGTCTCCCTGACTCTGCAGAATCTGCAACACACATTCTAATTGCTTGAGTCGAATATCTGGATGGTTAATACTGGACATCTCCTTTAATGGGTTCAACAAAAGCAGCTGCAGTCTCTAAAAGGGGACAAGAAGCTAATTAGGAAAAGACAGCAAGGCTCTGTGGCAGCTGTCCCCACATCCCTTTATCTTCTTGCAATATCATCTCTGTGCTGCCCAGGTTGGTCTGAGAAGTCTTGTGCCTCAGCGTCCTAAGTACTGGGACAACAAAGTGCACCACCTTTCTCTCCTGTTCCTTCTGAGGGTTCAACTCGCCTCCATCCACAATATTGTAGGAAATAAAGTTCCCTACAAAAAGAACACAGACTTTGATTTCTCTAGCAGTAATCTTTAGAGGTTTGTTACTTATCTCTACTTTTAAGTAAAGGGGGAAAACAAACCAATCTACAGTATGCTAAATTTCAGTATAAAAGTGGAGTTACCAAGTTCTTAGATCCACTAGAGATAGCGCTCATTAAAGAAATATATCTTTAGCTATATTTGAAGAAAAAAAACTAATTCCCAATATCTAGTATTATCTTTCATTTACTTTATTAATGTATTGCAGGTATTTAGATATAAATTCTCAAGTATGATATAATAAAAATATAATAGTCTGAAATTGCATGCTTTAGTAACAATTATTGTTAAGCCACAAAATTTGTTGGGGAAAAAAGCACTGTTTCATCCTTTCAGTATCTAAGAAGTGCTTCATTTCAAACTTTCTTGTCTCCAATTTTATGTGATTAACTTACTAAACAAATATTAAGTTTTCACTGTGCACTGGATATTGAGCAGACGCTGAGGATAATAAAGTGAACAGAAAATGATTCTAAAATATTTCTATTACTATTTATTTAGTATGTATGAATGTGTGCCACATCATATATGTGGAGGTCAGAGGACAACTTGTAGGAGTCAGCTCACTCCTTGCACCATGGAGAGGTCCTGGGTATTGAACCCAGGGAGTCAGAGTTGATGGCAATCACCTTTGCCCACTAAGCCACTTTGTCAGCCATTAGTTTATATAGTTTTTTAAAGCCTCAAATCAGAGCCAGGCATGAGAGCCTATGTGCACAATTTCAATACTCAGGAGAGAAAGACAGCAGGACTGAAAGTTTGAAGCCAGCCAGGACTCTATAGCAAGAGCCTGTCCTCGAACATCAAGATGCAGCTGAGTGGGGGAGCACCGACAGCCAGCGTGACGGGCACAGCTGTGGGCTGGAGCACCGACAGCCAGCGTGATGGACACAGCTGTGGGATGCAGCTGAGTGGGGGAGCACCGACAGCCAGCGTGACGGACACAGCTGTGGGATGCAGCTGAGTGGGGGAGCACCAACAGCCAGCGTGATGGACACAGCTGTGGGCTGGAGCACCGACAGCCAGCGTGACGGGCACAGCTGTGGGTTCAGGGTCTGGCATCAGTAAAAGAGGAAACAAACAACAAACCCTTCAAGCTGCAGCAGAAAAAAAAGGAATCACTGTAGCTGGCAGCTCCAAAAGAGCAGAGGTCTGTCTGTGATACCCAGCATCCTATTCTAGCGGCTATATTCAACAATGGCATGTGAATTCACTATATAATACATTCACAAGATATAAGATGGGAAAGGGAACCGTAATGGCTGTTAGATGCTTGTTTTATTCAGTCTTGAAACAGTGAAACTTCAGTGATTAAAAAAAAAAACTTTAAAATATATGTGAAAGGTAAGGGAAAGAGAGAAAATTAAGTACAAAAGGGAATTCTGAACATAAAAAGTAATAAATGATTTAAAAATAGAATCTGGTTTACTGGAGCTGGGAGCTGCTCAGAGGGTAAAAGCCTTGCCGTGTGGCCATGGGGACCTGAGTTCAGATCCCCAGCACCACAGAGAAAGGCAGGCACAGCACACTGGGGGTGGGGAGAGCAGAGCAGCATGGAGTTCTCCAGACTCACTGAGACTGTCTCAAAAGTGAAATGGACAGTGTGAGAGGAGACATCCCACCGCTGGCCTCCACAACTGACACACGGGACCAACACGCAGTACATATATACCACACACACACACACCACACACACACCACCACACACACACACACACCCCACACACACACCACCACACACACACACACACCCCACACACCGCCCCCACACACACACCACACACACACACACCCTGTCCCTGTGAGAACAGCGAGAGGAGCGGGCCCTAGAAGGGCAGGCACAGGCCAGGGGACGCCCTTGATGAGGAGGGCGATGCGGGCTAGAGAACCACTCCAGGGCAGTTGCTAACTTCATTCAGCATCACTGAAATGTTTTTATGAACAAATCCTAAAACTGTTACATTAATAAGCAGTCCACAGCCTACAAGTAAGATAGAATACTGTTTAAGATATTATCTTGGTGGCACACACCTTAAAACCCCAGCTCTTGCACTGTAAAAACAGGAGGCCCAAGAATTCAAGGTCACCCTATGGGTGACTCTGTCTCACAAAAGAAAATTTATCCTAGGGCTGGGCGGCGGTGGTGCATGCCTTTAATCCCAGAATTCGGGAGGCAGAGGCAGGTGTATTTCTGTGAGTTTGAGGCCAGCCTGGCCCACAAAAACTAGTTCCAGGAAAGGCTCCAAAGCTACCCTGTCTCGAAAAACTAAAAAAAAGAAAAAAAAATTTATTCTAGAATATCATGAGATGAAACTACGTCTGTGAGTGACCGTTACCTGGTTCTGTGTCAGCGGCGGCTCATGGTTAAATGTTAGCCCTGCTTTAATGAGGGACGTCAGGGCTTCTGCTCCCCACTCTCTCATTCGAGAGTTTGGGTGCTGGCACACCTGAAGAAACACACGGTCAATAAAACCACATTTCATTGTATACATAAGGTAAAAAACACACATTAATCCAAGAACAGAAAAAACAATGCCATATTATAGCTTCTGGTATTTTTTTTTTACAACTTAAAAGAGTAAAAGAAAAACTATATCCAAAAAATTCTGTAAGCTTACCTTCTGAATAAAGGCCATGGGAGGCAACAGAGAAAAAGACAGACAGAAGACAAAAGATGAGACTTAAGTCACAGGAAAGGAAGGACTTCCACATCACCAGAGGAAGCAGAAGCAAGCTTATCCTGAGTGCTAGGGATTGAACCCAGGGCTTCAACCTTTGAAATGATAATTCACCTGATAGGGTGGTTTAATCCCAGAGTAATCTGCATATATCCTTTATTGATAAATTTAATCCCAGTAAAAATGGGTAAGATTTTAGGAAGAATAGTTATCTTTTTCAGGTTTCTAAAATGACATTAAATTACTATGGTCCCCAAACTACACACAAACGTATGTACCAACAGAAGCAGCTGGAGTTAAATTCCAGCTACTTTTCAAGACACTGCCAGCTGAAGAAGAGATGTATCTAGTTAAAATTCTGCCACAATGTATGACTTAGTGGCAGCTCTCCCACGCGACCTCCACCACAGCAAACTTGCGTGCAAGGCACACTTGGAAATCGCTCTCACCCCAGACTGTTCAACATCTCAGATACACCTGACTGAGATGACTCAAGAGACTGTGGTCACAGGAAACCGTTCCTGACAGAGAGCTGACGTCACTGCTATTTCACACGTCATAGTTTTATCATTTTTATTTGATGAACCCTTCCCTGGGCTAATTACTACACAACAACAGTCCTTAAAATATAAGGGGCAAGGAGGGAGAGGGGAAAGTTTGTCTGGCATTATGTTGACTCATGCGATCAGTGTGCACGCCTTTCTCAGTAAAAGTAAGTAGTAGTTAAGAAAGAGAGCTCACCTCCAGTAGATGGCCAGTTAGAGGTCTCCATAAGATTTCTATTCTGTGCATATTAACTAGACCAGTTTCTAATAGTTTGGCAACAGCAAAAAGAGATGGTTCCTAAGAAGGAAACATATTACATGTTGATATGGTAAAGAGAATTCTGAGATCTGACTGAATAAAATAACATCACTATGTCTAAATTATGATTAGTCCGTATATGTAAAGTTAGTAAATGCAACAGAACTTATTATCATGACAAGTCTTTTTGCTATCCCAGGACAGCTCCTAAAGCTACCCCCAAATTATATCGGCACAAAGTGTGAATAAATTACAGATCTTAGAGACTTACAAATCTAATTTTAAAAAAAAATTCTACACTAACATTATATAGTATTGAAAACATTTGCAACATGAAAATGTTTAATAGTGTCTTTTTCTTCCCAATGGAAGCCATAAATTAAGCTACCCCGGGATTCTAAGACAACTGTGGCACAAGCTAATCACACGTACCTAAAGAATGTGGTAGAAAATTCATGTTTACGGAGAAATATGGCAGAAGGTTAAGACTGACGTCTACAAAGTTTTAAATGCTTGATATCTCACCTTGATTAGGCCACTGAATAGCGACAATAGCTTATGTAAATTACAGTATCTACTGAAACTTTTAATGTGTAAAATGGAGATAACAGTATATAGACGAGATCTTGTCAGAAAGTACATGGTAAAAGTATATCTCCACAACAAACAGGGTATACACACAATCATTTCAGCATTTAAAAGAACATATACCTGTCCTGGATTCACGTATGAATATTTTTACAAAATAAGTTTTAATTAATTTAAAGTTTTTTAAAAGCTCCATAAGTTTTATATTCTACACAAGTATTTTAATGGGCTTTTTCTAATACTGCAATAAATTAACCATGCAGAAATATGAACTTAGAAAAAGAGTTCAGGTTTAGATTTGTGCTTCAAACAGAAAAAGAGACATAATAAACAAGAGTTTAATCTAAAAAGAGAAAAAAAAACCAAGGTCATCTATATACTACATATATAAGAAACTGGCCCTTTAAAAATGAGTCTGGATCGCCAGGTAAACAGATGCACTTCACCGAATGGCTCCATGAGCAGTAAGCATTCTTAAGATCTGAGGGTTCTCACCGGGCAGTGGTGGTGCACACCTCTAATTTCAGCAGTCAGGAGGCAGAGGCAGGTGGGTCTATGAGTTCGAGGCCAGCCTGGTCTACAGAGCTAGTTCCTGGACAAACAAGGCTACACAGAAACCCTGTCTCAAAAAACCAAAAAGATTTGAGTTTTCTTGAAGAACTCTAACAGACCCACTGGGAAGAAAGACCAGAGACACAGTTCAGCACAAGAACTTCTTGCCCATGGAGGACATCTCTACAGTCTATCTTATATACTTTTATTTTCATTCCATAGTCATCAATTCATTTTTAAATGAGAAACTTCTTATCTTCTTTAGACCACATAGTCAAATGTCAAACATGAAAACAAGCATGCTGTGTTTATCAAATAGATACAATTCACAAAGCACTGTAAAATTCTTGTATTTCATTTGGTACTCTATTAAAATATTATAGCTTTGTATTGAGATTTAATTTCAAGATGTAAGATTTTTCAAGATAATCAATAAACTGATTAGTTTACTATTGTAACTAATGTTATTCTTGCCTGGATTTGGAACAAAGAATACATTATTCTAAACACCTGAGTGTTCATGCAATTAACTAGATATATGATACATAAAACCATACTCTAGTAAGAACTTTTTCTGTTTTCTATTTTTAGTTTTGTATGTGTATGGGTACTTGGCCTGCACATGTCGTTTATCAGGTGACTACAGTGCCCTAAGAGGCTAGAAAAGAGAGTTTTGATCCCGATACTGGAGTTAACGATGGCTGTGAGCTGCCATGTGGGTGCCAGGAAGCAAAGCTAGTCCTCTGGAAGAGCAGCCAACGTTCTTAACCTCTGAGCTAACTCTTTTATCCCCAATAAACACTACTGTTGCCTTGTTTTGTGGTGTCTCATGTAGTCTAGGCTGACCTTGACATTATATAAAGATTTAACTGACTATGACCTTGAACTTCTGATCTTGCTGCCTGTATCTTTTCCCAAGTGCAGGATTTAGGTGTGCATTGCCAATATCTGTTTTATATGATGCTAAGGATCCAGCTCAGGGTCTCATGTACACTAGGCAAGCACTCTACCAACCGAGCTACTATTCAGCTCCAGGAAGAGAAGAGATGAGTCACATAAACCAAGATGACAAGCCACAGAGAACAGACAGATGATTGAGAACTTTGAAGACAACACAGTTTGAGGCTGTACAGTTATTATTAAAAAGCTGAATAGTCTTCATATATTTGGAAGTGATCAAACTATCCATATTTTTTAAATGTACAAAGGGGGATGGAAAGGTGGCTCACTGATTAAGAGTACTGGCTGCTCCTGCAGAGAAGTGGAATTTAGGTCCTAGAACCCACACTGGTGGCTCACCCTGTAATTCCAGGGGATCTAAGACCTTCCAACTCCAAGGGCACCTGAACAAACGAACATATACATACGGTTTTTAAAATGTATACAGGACTTCATTTTTTTTTATAGTGCCACATGTCCATTAGACAAGCACCGTGAGTCACTCTCTCAGCTAGTAACTTATTTCTTATTTTCTTATTCACTTTTTTGGTGTTTACTTTTGTTGTGATGGAATCAAACCCTAGGCTTCCCACAGTGAGGGCAAGCGCTTTACTACTGAATGAATAGCTCATTTAAAAAGCAATTACTAAAATATGACTATGCTCAAACTTTCCTGTGCTTTACAGAAGTTATAGAAAATATTTTGAGTACACAAAGAAATGTTCTTGAATGCTAATATCAGAATAATATCAGAAGTACTGTTCTACACTTACTTGACAGAAGAGAAAAAAGTCCTATTCTACTTAATTAATGGACAATGAAAACGATTAATTGCAAGGTGAGGAGCATCACTCTCGTCAGAAGGAAACGATGAGCCTCTGATTCATTTTCCATTCCCATGAAGGCAGCACAGCACAGCACAGCCACCGAAATCTGCCACACACTTTTCCTAACCACAATCTTGCATTACCCAAATCATAAATGTCAAATACAATAAATACTATCAAGATATTTTATGAAAGCTAGTTATAAAAACTGTGTTGCATTATTTGTAAAATACTAAGAGTATTCAGCACATAAGAAAAAAGGGACATGATTTTAAATTCTACTACACACTTAGACCAATCACAAGCTACATCATGCCCTCTTTATTCCTCCTTCTACAATTGGTAAATGCCGACAGGCCACTCCTACAAAACACCAGTTCCACCAGTCAAACACTAAGGCCATTCATACACTGTGTAACCAAAGAGAAATGTAAACTACCACACCTTATTGTTTCCATAGGCCATATCCATTGCTTCTAGAGATAAGGAACAAAGTGCATTTATTAAATGATGCAAAGATACGTCATCAAGATACCTAAAATAAAAATGAAAAAGACAATTTCATCTCAAATATATAGCTAGGAACAGTGTGGCTGTCAATTTAAAACCCAGACTTACTGTGAGCTCTCAAACAGTCTTGAAAGTATGTTGGAAATCACTGGCAAATCTGTCATCACTGCTGTTGTCAGAACCTAAAGGAAGAATAAATTCAAATGTAAAGTGTGACTTTTGAAGAAGTGCCCACTGGATAGGGAGAGCTGTCACTTACTGTACTGGGTCCTTCTACAGCTCTTCCAGGCTTCAAGGCACCACCACCACTAGGCTTTAGTCCCAGAATCCACACAAGATGCTGACAATTAAAACAAGTTTATAAAATTATAAAAATTCTAATGAAATAGCTAGCAATAAAAATTAAAATTAGCAGTTTCTAATAATTAAAATGAAAATAATTAGCATCATTCATATAAAATAATTATAGCATGCAGAAGCAGTAGAATTTAGGGCATTATTAAGTAGTCCATTACTTCCTAAAACATAAGCCTTTTGTTTTATTTCTTCTCATCGTCTCCTTTTTCATCCTATTAGGTGTATCTAGAGGACCAACAGGCATTGCTTATTTGTTAGCAATCATCAACCTACCTGAAGAGTTGCCAGAACCAGCTGCCAAGATGTCCCGAGAACGGCGCCGTGGCAGTGCGCCAAGTTCAGCAGCGTCCTCATACACTGGATGTTTTTGGAAGTCAGCTATATTGAAAAAAGACAGATTTGCAGCAGCTGCTATAGAGTCTTCAAAATTAAAGCTTACAGATCATGAATGCATTCAAAGACTGTCTTAAATAAAAACCAAGAATATTAAGAAAATAAGTTTGGATAGTTGCATAAAACACAAATTTGCCTAATTAAAAGTTGTGTTATCAGAGCTGGGGAGATGATTGAGTAAAATGCTTGCCATGTTTGGAGTTCAGATCCCCATAACCCACATACATGTTGGGAGGGTGTGGTGACTTGCCTGTAACTCCAGCCATTGGGAGGTGGAGACAGGCCTACCTAGACTAACAGGAGAGCTTCTCATACAGGAGAGTTAGGAACCCTGCATCAGAAGGTGATATGGAGCAGCCGAGGAAGAGAGCAAATGATGATGTTTGGCTTCTACACACAAACACATGTACAGACTCACTGGCCTACACACACGTGCCAACATTTGTATATACATGTGAATACATACCACGTAAACATAAACATGCACAAAAGAAGTTCCATTACTATGTTGGTTATGGGAATGACAAAAAAAAAATAGTTAACGAGTTTGTTCTGAAATATCCTTCAGGTAAAAGAAACTAAGTAATAATATTTGGAAAGAAAAAGAAAGAGTAGAATAGGCCTCGCTGATTGTTCATCGGTAACCATATTAACCCCCAACACCCTAATTGCATTACCATTACTGTTCCTTGAGGCTGGACTGCCAGAGGTTGACCCACTGCCACAACTTGTTGGTGGGATTCACTGGATGGACTTATCATCATGACACTGTGGCCCTGGATAGAATATGCTAGAACAAAAAGGAAAGACTTAATGCAAGATACTGCTTTTTGTTCTTTTAAGGTAACATTATATTGTAAAGTACTAATTTGAATAAAGTTCAACAGTAACAATTACACAGCAGTACTATTTATCCAGATGCATGCAAACATCTGAAAACTCCTAAGGCACAAAAAAGAAGCAAATATAAAGTAATTTTCTATATAAATTGTTAAAATGATGAAATTTGGTAGCTCATTTATAAGCAAAACAGAATTAGGACACATTAAATATTTTAAACATGTATCTATTTGTACTTTTCTAGTTAGAGCCAAATAAATTTTGAGTGTGAAATCTGAGTATCAGATTAAATGTAATAAACCCAAGTGTTTTCAAAGTATTAGCCAAGAAAATAAGTTTTTTGAAGGTTAGTGTAAGAACCACTAAGCCAAACAGAAAAACAGCAATCATCATTTCAACAATGCATCATAGTTTACAAAGGATGCCAGAATCACATTCCTTTATCTGCATAGTTATTACTTAAAACTGCTATCGCTATATTCTTCCTCTCTCCGCCCCTTTTTCAGTGAAGAGCAAAAAAGAGACGTACTCCAGGGGGCCACACTGGGGCAGTAACCCTAAGTCCCATCTTCTCTCTTCCCTTTTAAAGAGATGAAGGAACTGCTTTAAGGGGCTGGAGAGATGACTCAGAGATGAAGAGCTCTTGCTGCTCTTCCAGAGGTCCTGAGTTCAAATCCCAGCCACCATATGGTGGCTCACAACCATCTATAATGAGATATGGTGCCCTCTTCTGGCAGGCAGGCAAGAATACAGTATACATAATAAATACACCTTCAAAAAAAAAAAAGAAGGGAAAAAAAAAAAGAACTGTTATAGCCAGATGGGGGTGGTGTACGCCTTTAATGCCAGCACTTGAGAAGCAGATGCAGGTAGATCTCTGAGGTCAAGGCCACCCTGGTCTACAGAGTGAGTTCCAGGACAGTTACACAGAGAAACCCTGTCTTGAAGAAAAAAACAACAACAACAACAAAAAAAAAACTAACAAACTATTTTAAAGAGGTGGACAGAATGGAAAGGCAGGAAAATAGTAACACAATCAATGCACAGGACAGCAGAGGCCTGAACTCAGAAGTCCTATCATCCTTTCTCTACGCCGTGTCATCCCCCTGGATGGAGAGAAAACTGTATGGTTGAATTCTTACATTTATTGGAAAGTGTAGCTGCAGTGGTGGCATTCAGTACTGTCAGAGCATAATGTGGAGGCAAGGAGCCTTTGCAGATGGCGGTGATAAAGGCGTCCCTTGACGTGACAAGGCCCAATCTTCCACACAGAGCGGCCATAGTCAGTTCAGCTTTTAAAATATTCTCAGTGGCAGCCTCATCTGTGCTGAAAAGATAAGGCATTTTGTTTATCCGATTAATTTATTTTAAGTTACACTTTAAAACATGATGTGGCTTGCATAGTCAGTGAGGTTTTAAGAAAAACTAAAACCAATATACTTAGGATGGAACTTTACCCAATTAGCCTAATATCTAAAAAACTGAACTCTGTAGTGTAATGCATACTTAGTTGGAAGAAAAGATAGAGAACTTAAAGATTTAACTAAAAATATTAAGCATTTTATTTATTTATTTGGAGACAGGGTCTGTAGTCCAGGATGGCCTCAAACTCAGTGCAATTCAGCTTCCTGAATCTTCTAAGTGTTGGGACCACAGGCATGAACCACCACCCCTGCATCAAGTATCTTAAAACCAGTTCATTCTGAGAGAAGCATCAAGCAAATTGTCATCTTTGCAAAAGCAGTGGCAAGGCTTGGCATGATACAAGTGTTCTGTAATTTGAAAATGTAGATTAAAGCATTGTGACAATTCCAGTGGGAGTTGAGAGCAAACATGGGCTCCAAGAGGGAGTGACAAAGAGTGACATTCTTAAAGAAATGTTGAGGTGAAGGCAATGTTAATCATCCTGATTCCACCATGGCAGTGTGCACATGAATGATAATACTGCACATGAAATGAAAAATGTGCAACAAAGCTCTAATCATACAGAAAACTACAGACAGGAAATAAATTCTCTGGACAAATGAAATTAAATTTCGTGTTGGTTTTAACTGCAATGACGTGCCATAAAACTCACAAAGACATAATACCTGGCATCGAGCAGGAGCGAGAGTGCAGCGAGAAGACCACACCAGCAGGCACTCACCATCTCTTCCCAAACGGCTCTACTAACTTCAAAAGAAATACAACACTCAATCGTGTTATTCCTGCCACAGTGCACTGTCAATCTATAAAATTCAACAGTCTAGTAACAGCTTAGTTATTAGACACCAAACACGAATATTAAAATACCCAAAGAACAAAATATAGAAGCTGTGATACTTTCATAATAAAAAACTCTTAAAGTTAAGTTGTTTAAAAATATTCATTACAAGATACTGCAATACCTCATTTAACCAATAGCTTTTTAAAAAATACATAATGTCATTTCCTCTTCCCTAAGCCTTCAATAGACCAAACTGTCCTCTGTGTGATCAGCAGGAAATTAGTGCAGACTACTGTCTAGAATATCTGCTCAGCTAGAACACTGTTAGATCTGCTGAGCATCCAGCAAGTAAACACAGAAATAAAATGGCACTGGGTACCTCCTTGTTGGAGATGAGATTTAGAAATATATAAAGTTAAAATTGATCATGTAGAAATGAATCAGGAGCTGGGCGGTGGTGACTCACGCCTTTAATCCCAGCACTTAAGAGGCAGAGACAGGTGGATCTCTGTGAGTTCGAGGCCAGCCTGGTCTACAAGAGGACAGGCCCGAAAGCTACAGAGAAACCTTGTCTCAATAAAAAACAAAAAAAAGAAAAAAAGAAATGAATGAGGACTACAGAGGCTGGGGCAATGCCTTTATGTAAGGAAGCAGACGTTTTCAAATCCAGACTTGCAGTATGTGTGCCTCTTCACCAAGAAGCAAGAAGGACATCTCCTGCCCATATGTCAGTCTCAGTACTATCCCAGGGCATCTTGGAAACTGACTGACACCTGGCCTGAACAAGAAATACCTGAGATGAGGGTAGAACATCCAGCAGTGTTACACTGCAAGAGTACCAAAAGAGCATCAGAAATGTCAAAAGAACACCGCCCAGCTTCACAAGCCTTATCTGAGCACCGCACCAAAACCAATGGGAACTGAATGTAATTCTTTGGAGTCAATAAAAATCGAGCTTTATTCAAAAGTGAGAATTCCCAACAATGATACAAATGGATAGTTTTGCTTCCACACATACTGATAAATCAAATCAGTAGCTAAATTAAACACAGTAAGTGCCCTGTGCTAATCTTAGAAATGAATAAACCAATTTGGGATATATCCTTCTAAAATTTCAAGGTCATATAAAACCAGAACTAAAGAACTGTGTTCTACAGCGCAGGAAAATATTCATATATAGCAAAAAATTAAAAAACCAAGGAACCACAAGGAAAAACACTGTGACAACCGGCAAAAATCTATATGAGATCAGGGCTTAGATGAAATATTGGATTGACCCTAATTTCTGCTAGTAACGGCATCAGAATGGGGAGAACTATAATCAGTTCTAGAAAGGCGATGGTGGCGCACGCCTTTAATCCCAGCACTTGGGAGGCAGAGGCAGGTGAATCTCTGTGAGTTCGAGACCAGCCTGGTCTACAGAGCTAGTTCCAGGACAGGCTCCAAAGCCACAGAGAAACCCTGTCTCGAAAAACCAAAAAAAAAAAAAAAAAAAAAAAAAAAAGCCTATCCAAATATTAAGGGGTGGTGGGACATCCTGTCTAGAACCTAATCTCAAATATTTCAGTGGTGTGGGAGGTCCTTTTGTATATGTGTTGCTTTTATTGGTTAATGAATAAAGAAACTGCCTTGGCCTGTGATAGGCTAGGCAGGGGGAAAACTAAACTGAATGCTGGGAGTAAAAAGGTGGAGTCGTAGAGACACCATGGAGCCACCAGAGGGAAAAGACAAAAGATGCAAGCTGCCACCCAGAACCTTGCTGGTAGGCCACGAACCTCATGGTAAAATATAAAATAATAAAAATGTGTTAATTTAAGAGATAAGAGTGAGACAGAAATATGCATTCACTAACAGGCCAAGCAGTGTTGTAACTAATACAGTTTCTGTGTGATTGTTTTGGTTCTGGGTAGCCAGAAATGAACAACTGGTCTCTCCCAACAGATCAGAAAAGAAGATAGTGGTATGTATACAAATAAAGAGGAAAGTAATACCAACATGATAAAGTGTTAATAACTGAGCAGTAAGAGCAAATGATAACACAGGAACATCTCTCTATATTCTGCCTAAACTTCAAACTACTGAGAAGTAACCAAGGCAGGCAGAGAATTATAGCATACCTGTCTCCTTATCTGCCGGGTCCGACACTGAATGCACGTCCCGCTGTTCTGATGACTCAGAGTGTGCTTCTTCAACGACAGCAGGACACTCAGTTTCAGCCTCTCCCAACTCTCCTTCTATCATAGTGGTGATTCCACGGACAAGATCCAATAGACAGTGGAAAGCCACAGACATGGCATAGCCTTCTGGTATGGTTGGGGGTTCAACTTTGTCCAGCATTTCTAGGCTGAAATCACAAAAAAATTAAGGCATTAATGAGAAGACACAGGAAAGAAAACATAGAAAGCTATTTCCATAGTTATAGACTCTAAAAAAAACAAAAAGCGATATTCCTGAGCTTGTTTGATTCAGAAAAGGATTCCCTTCCATGTTCTAAACTGATTAGAGGGGCTGAAGATGGCTCAGGGGATAAAGGTGCTCGGGGCCAAGACTGATGATCTGAGTTTAATCCCCTGATCCACATGATGAAGGAGGAAACTGACTGCTGCAAGCCGTGTCTCTAATCTCCACACATGTGTGCACACACATACAATAAATGTATTTTTTAATGTAAAAAATGATTATAAAAATGAAGGCCTGACTACTACCATAACTTCTTTTTGAGATGTGCTGATATCTTCACTATTTTTGATATGCAATATAAAAGCTAACATAAAATATATTAAAACAGTACAATGCTTCTCAAACTCTTACTTTTAAGATAGTGTCATAAAAGATAAAATAATAAAACAAAATAACCTACGAAGAGGAAGATGATTTTACGTCAGAGAAAATATAACTAAGACATCCAGGTCACTAGTGACCTCAGAGACAGTCAATGTGCAAATAACACTGAGGGACATCTGTGTCGAGTTCAAATCTAGTACATAGGAGGAATTGTTCACAAGGCAAGACAATAAATCTTATGTTCTAAATTAGGACAAATGAGGAATTATGGTTCTAAATCCCTCCAAATGGTTACTTCTCAAGTTAACAACACAAAGAATGAGTAATTCAACTGGAAAGAATTAATAACATTGGGCTAATTATATTCACACCCAGAGCAAAAGAGATGTTAGATCCTACCTCTTGTATATGAAACTAGCTCAAAATAAATCAATAATATAAATATAAAAGAAATTACAAAACTCCTAGAGACATAGGCATAAACCTCCATAAGATTATGCAATATTTAGATATAATACCCCCCCCAAAAAGTCAAAAGATGAGGTGAAATGACTCTGTCCAAATTTAAAGCACTGTGCTCTGCGGCAGGAAAAGGAACGCTTACAGAACTGCAGCTCCCGCAGACCCTGTGGACAACAGAGCCCTAAAATACATGTCCTTCTAGTCTGCTCTTTTTGCTGCAATAAAACATGATGACTGGAAATAACCAGAAGAGAAAAGGACCTCACTGACTTCTTAAACATTGAAAATACTTTTTCTCACACACAGAGTCCTGAAATTCAGCTATACAACAACTTTCATCTCATATATTGGAGAAATTAGTTTAAAGAAAGATGAATTTGCCAAAAGGGATTTAATTCTGGAAGAGCTATATCCAAGAGGTCTAAAAATATAGTCATATAGTTAACTAAGAAGCTATATAAGCAACCGAGTCAATTCTTAGGTAAATAAATTCATATTTCTGCTTTATAATGCTATTAACAGCCTACAAACAGAAAAAAACAAAATTTAGTCCTGTTTAGAATCCTTAAAACAAGACAAAAGAAAGTAAGCTCCAAAATGTATAAGCAACATTAATATAATCCAGACAGAAGTATTTTAAAGTTAAATATCATCATTAGTAGTATTATTTATTATAAAACAATGTTGATACTACTTACTAGGTGGCTTTCGCACTGCCTTGAACTGTAATAGTCAAGATAGGTATCCAAGTTCCTCTGTATTCAAATGCTGGCAGCAGAGTAACACCTCCACCAATCCCCACCATTCCTGAGCTGGCTGGCGCTGAGACTGGGCCACCAGCATTATTGTTTCCTATTAGACAAGGAGGAAAAGCAAAGATACCAATTTATTGGTTGATTGTAAATCAATAAATTCCAACACCTACTCAGACTTAAAGACTATGCTATGAAAACAAGATGTTCATAATTCTCTTTTACCCAGAGAGCCTATTCCTTCACAACAATTTTTTTTTTAATTTTTATTTATTTATTTATTATGTGTACAGCCTTGCATGTGTGCCCGCATGCCAGAAGGGGGCGCCAGGTCTCATTATAGATGGCTATGAGCCACCATGTGGTTGCTGGGAATTGAACTCAGGACCTCTGGAAGAGCAGCCAGTGCTCTTAACCACTGAGCCATCTCTCCAGCCCCTACAACAATTTTTTAAACATAAAAGTTATTAGAGAGCCTAGGCAGTTAGGTCTATTGGTAAAGTGTTCGTCACATAAGCATGAGGACCTGAGTTTGCTCCCCAGTACCATATAAGATTTATACATATGTCTCAAAGAAAATAGTGCAAGTTAGGTTATACTGAACCACAGTAAATGAACAAACCCCAGCAACTCAACAGAGCAGCTCCAATATGAATAAACTGATGGATATACAGAGGAGTGCCTGAGTTTGCACCCCAATACCACAAAACACATGGGCTTGGTGATGCACACTTACAACCCCAGCACTGGGGAGACAGAAATTGGCAGATCCCAGTGGCTTGCTAACCTGCCAGCCCCACCTGCTCAATGAGCCCCAGGTCCCAGTAAAAAAACTGTCTCAAAATACAAGATGGACAGTCCTAGGAAATGACAACAAGGTTGACCTCTGGCCTACATACACACACCAGTCCGTGCCTGCACATATATGAACACATACACAGTTCTGAGAACAAACACAAATTTTTAATACTTTATGTTAGACTTCTTCTGGAAAGTGAGAATGAAGAGCTAAAAGGCCATTCATCAGGCAGTTCAAAGTAGCAGTGAAAACACACAGAGGGAAAGAGAAGTCATACACTGATTTCCAAACAAACTCAAATCATGCGAGACAACTTCTATTAAGAGATTAAAAGACGTCCTAAGGGTTAAATGTCCAGACTCTTTAAAAGGATCCAACAAAGACTTTTTCAAAAATAAAGATAGCATCTAAACTTTCACTCTATGTAATCAGAGGAAATAAAAGTATATCAGAGAAGAATACCTATTCTGAAAAAGAAAATAAACTAGTTTGCTGTGGTATGGCCAAATATTTCTTTAATATTTAAAAACTCTTTGCTCTCAGCACACTCAGGTGTTTCAAGTTTGTACAGGCATAAGACTTCTCTCCTAACGGTGAGCACTGGAAATGGACGGAGAAAATGAAGACAAGTCTGAGCACAACGTTACCAGCTTGGTTGGCTGCAGCAGGGTTTCCAGTAGGAGGGACGAGAAACAAAGACTGGATAAAAGACCCCAGCGCGTTCACAATGTCGCGGAAGACCTTGGTGGAATGCTGCTTCATGTCGTACGACTGACAAAATGACCTGTGAAGAAATTTTAAACATTCTGGGAAAGGCATTTGACTGTATTATAATATTCACATTTTATATAGTAAATATAAATGATTGCTACTATTACAATCCTATATTTGGTGTCACCCATCACACCTGAGTGGTTTCTCTAATTTGGACAGAGACAAGGGTTTAGATTCAACTCAGAAAGAAACACCAAAAAAAAAAGAAGAAGAAAAAAGAAAGAATGAAAGAAATGAAAAGAAATACTGGCTGTATTTGCTTAGCAGATGATGGCAATCAATACCCATGTGCTTGACTCTCCCAGCTCTTTCCCAAGCTTCCACCTGGTGTGGCAAACACACAAACACCATTTTCTTTAAGAAGCATCACTAACTCTTACAAATAGGTACCCTGCTCTTCTAAACTCAGCAGTGATCAAGCTAGTCATCTGACAGAACACTTTACCTTAACAAGTGAGGCTGCACACAGAGCCTGTGTATCGATTCCACGGCAACAGCTCGAAGCCACTGTGGCTTATCTGCATCCAGGAACTTGACCAGCAGTGACAGAAATATTTCACACTCAGTTACCTAAAAAGAACAGGAGGTTTAAACATTTTGTTGAGTCAAAAGAAATGATAATAATGTTGTCAAATCACCTTAACTGGGATAAAACGGTGAAAATGAAGAGTTAGCTGGAAACAGCTGCAGCTTCTCGAACATCTTTCTGCAGTACTGATGAGCTCCAACCCTTGGCTTTGGAAAACGTGATACACATCTTGTCTCTAGTCCTACAAACTGCTCGCAGATGTATGATCTGCACCTCAGTAACACTCTACATGTTATACACTGGATTCCTAAAAAGCAAAGAGGCAGTTTGGTGTGATGGTGCCAGCCTGGGTTACAACAGCAAGACCGTCTCAAAAAAACAAAACAAAACAAGAACAGAAAAACAACGAGAAACCTGCAGCAGCTGACAGACGCACAGACACAGGCAGGTGAGGCACGTAGCACGGGGCCTAGTGCTTTAGCCAATGCAGACTGTATTATTAACAACTTCTCTATATAATAAACAATGGCTAAAGCATACCATCCATGATTTACCGAGTGACAAACAAAATGAACCAGGTAAATGAACGACTCCTGTGACTTATCTGTCAAGTAAACAGCAGGACTATGGAAGGTAGAACGAAGCTGACTTTGAGATTACTAAATCTAATGGATTCCTCAGGAGTGCAGCTAGTAACTGCATGTTTCAGCTGTGGATGCCCCAAAATGAGGCAAGAAACTGGGGAAATAAAGTAGCCTTCAAGATTTTAGCCTCAACAATCAGGAAAGAGAGACAGTTAGATCTCTTCATATCTAATTCTAGAACAGCCAGAAATACATAAAGAGACTGTGATTCTAATAAAGTATTTTAGAGCCAAGCCTTAGCTACTGTTGTTTTCTAATGCCTTCCAGTATCTTTATTAGGTACTTTAAAAAAGTAGGATATAACCATAAGGATAAGAGAAGCAACTTCCCAAGAAATGGAAGGAGGAAAAGGGGGGGGGTAGATTATTATGATAGGAAAAAAAGAGTAGATTATCAAATCTTCTTTAATAAAAAAAAAAACAACAGTTAATCTCAAAATATTTTCCATTGGTATGGATTTTGGTTTATTGATACAAATTTAAAGTTAATCTTGTTATATGTATATTTCTACTCTTGTTTAAGGTATTATGCTTATACAACTCATTTAAAAATGTAATATATAACTAAGAAATACAGATTAATAGTCATCTATAACAGTCAAACTTATAGTCATCTTATATGTATACAGAGATATATTTCGGATAGGTATTCTTCAAACATTTCAAAGACTTATAGATATGGCATTTAAAATGTTTTAATAACTTAGACTTTTCATGACAATCTGCTCCTGACAACACCAATGTATCCAGAGAAGAAGACAGGCACTGAAGAAACTCCCTATGGAGTTTTTTCTCTATGGCAAAAGCTAGCCATATGTGCAAAGAAACTGCCCTTGCCTCAATTGTTGAAAGTTACTGTCCAAACTGGATACAAGATATACAACTATCAAACTTTGCTAAGACAAAGCAGGATGGTCCTTCAGAATTCCCTGCTTCACAGGAAAGTTTGTCAAATATAGTAGGCCTGTAGGCCAACGCTGGATGCCCCAACATACAGAGAAACTTTTGGTGACTGTCCAGGCAGCCTGATGTCCCTGTCATTATGTAACATTTCATCCTTCTGGTGTCTTTGATGGACTTGAAGACTAGATAGTCATAGTTACAATTTTTCTTAGTTGATGAAAGGGTAAATTAGATATAAAACTTTAGACTCATCAAGATAGGATGGATAATTAAATGTTTTCTCTGACTTTGTCAAATGCAAAGATTTGATAACTGTTTTAATGTATATAATTTTACTATGTTAAAGTTGAAACCTTCCTTTTTTAATTAGACAGAAAAGGGAAAATGCTGTGGTATAATCCTCTGTACACTGTGAATATGTTTTATTCTCATTGGTTAATTATAAAGCCGACTGGCCTATAGCAAGGCATGATAAATCTAGGTAGGACAACCAAACTGAGGACTCAAAGAAGGGTGGAGTCGAGGCTGACACCAGTGAGACACCCAAGAAAAAGAAGCTAGAGGACAGGTAAAGCCATGAACCATGTGGCAATACATGGATTAATAGAAACGAGCTAAGTTATAAGAGACAGTAACAAGACTGAGCTATTGGCAGAGCATTTATAATTAATATGAGTCTCTAAGTGATTATTTGATAGTGGCTGGGGGACAAGGAAATTATCATCTACAGGTGTGGGGTGTAGGAGATCCTGTCTTATAAAAAGAAAAAGTCAAAATTATGCAGGTGGAAATTCAAACATCAGAAATGTTTGACAGCATCAAGCACACATGGCAACCACTGGCTTAGGCACTAATGGGTTTGTCAGTGACAAATCTTTAGAGAAATGTTAGCACTGAAGTAAAACGTTGGGGCTAGTGAGGTAACTCAGTCAGTCACTGCTTTCTGAGGGAGTCATAAAGACCCAAGTTCAACCACCTGCACCTACATTAAAAAAGCAGGGTGCAGTGGCTTATGTGATATCTGTAACCCCAGTACTAGGGTGGTAGAGATGGGTGGGCAGCCAGCCTAGCCAA
Organism: Neodon shergylaensis; assembly: GCA_025134845.1. NCBI lineage: Eukaryota > Metazoa > Chordata > Mammalia > Rodentia > Cricetidae > Neodon > Neodon shergylaensis. The sequence continues at coordinate 457,609 of JABTXL010002720.1, forward strand.
ATTTGTGAGGTCCAGGTTCAGTGTGGGATACTTTTCAAAAGGTAAGGTGGAGAGACACTGATGGAGACACCTGCACACACACAGAGAACATATACACTCACAGAATACACCAAAAACACACAAAAAATGTTAAATTAAAAATTTAGTGAAAGGGACCTGGGCGTGGTGGCGCACACCTTTAATCCTAGCACTTAGAGGACAGAGGCAAACTGATCTCTGTGAGTTGAAGGCCAGCCTGGTCTACATAGTGAGTTCCAGAACAACCAGAGTTGTAACACAGAGAAACCCTGCCTCAAGAAAAAGAAAAAATAAAGGTGAAAGATTAAATTGGATACGTAATTAAAAACCCATTCTTTCCTTCCTAAAGGAAATCAAGGTCAGAAAAGAGATATGATAGCCACTTTAAGTTAAAAATTAATTAATTTTTATAAACTCCTTAAGGGCACCTTTAAGAAAAATGGATCTGGGCAGACACTGTTAATGATCCAAAAGACAGAGATGTACTCAGGTCAGAAGTCAAAGGAAGCAAAGTACAGGATATATTTTAACTCTAGTACCTGAAGAGACTAACTGACAATCACTCACCTTTGCCTCTCAGCAACCTGAAAAGCTGAGCTAGTGAATAGTGGGGGCAAAATGGTTGTTGAATACCTTGGGGTTCCCTGAGACCATGTGTGGGAGTATGGGAAGTCAGACACATTTTCATAATACTATTATGATTTGTTATTTTCAATGTAGTTAACACTTGATCTGATAGTACAAAAGCAATGGTATTAGAATGCTTGGCAGGAATCATGGAGGCAAAATCAAATTGTACTAGCATCATCTTCACTGCCATATACAATTAAAGATGCATATATATAATATTCTAACATATATAATATTCTAATATGTATATATATATGTTTTATCTAAAAACAATCTGATGCTTAATTTCCACTGCTAACTTGATTGAATTAATAAACACCTAGGGCATGCATGGGGTGCACATTTGGGTTCACATGTGAGAGTTCCAAAGAGAATTAACTAAGGAGAGTTCACCTTGCATATTGGTGATATCTCCAACAAAAGCTGGGAACCGAGGTAGAATAAACAGGGGAGATGGAGGAGGCCTGAGGTCAGAAGCATGGTCACTGCTGCCTGGCTACTGTAAGGTAAGCAGCCTTTGTGACATCCCCCACAATCGTTGACATTTCTGCCTAACTCAGGCTCCAAGTAATATAATCAGCTGGCTAAGGATCAAAACCTGTGAAACCCTGAGCCAAAGAGTAAGTTTTCCCTGCTTTAAGTTGTCAGAGAGACAAGACACTAACACACACTGCATGCAGTTATATATACAAACATGTTTGGAAACTAACACTTACCAAAAGACTATAAAACTGCTTGATCAGAACAGACACCACTCTCAGCAAACGCATGCAGATGGGAAAATATGGTTTTTCAACTGGTGCTGGAGAAGATGAAGTGCTGGAACCTTGTCTGAATTTTATATTTGGAGAAAAGAGCTTGATCACAAGAGGGCATACTCTTTCTTTGAGGAGGAAACTGAATTCCTGATGCTGTTTGCAAAGGAAAAGAAGAATTCACTTAGTTTGCAGGATCCTTCCAAGGCACAGCCACGCTAACTTTAGAACTTACATCATGCAGTGTGCTCACGCTCCTCCAACTTCGCTTATTTCCCTCCTATCCTTACAAAGTTTCCCTTCCTTCTCTTTACAAATCTCTTTCCCATATTCATTGCTTTTTCTTTCGCTTGTTTCCCAAAGACTTTTAACTAGTACCAATTGTGTGATCTGGTTTGAAAATATCAATTAGAGACTGGACACTCACTACTGGGTATACAACTGGATACGACACCTGCCCCTCTCCCAGAATCTGACCATTGCCAATCAGTAAGGTCTCATGCAGCTCTTACCATAACTTAAAGGCTTGAAATGTGCACTGTTCTTAAATGAACTAAACACAAATTGGAAATATTTCAAGAAGATTCTGTTAAAGAAAAGGCTTATTTGGGGGACGGGAGAGATAATTTCACTGATTAAGAACACTGGCTCTGATTCTGATTTTAGATTTTGAACCCAGGTTTGATTCCCAGCACCCACATATAGTAGCTAACAACCATCTCTAATGCCTGTTAGATCTGCTGCCCTCTTCTGGCCACCATGGACACTGCATGCATGTGGTACACAAACATACACTCAAGCAAAACAGCCTTGCACATTACAAAAAA